>JANAVB010020400.1:28875434-29435434 GCA_029216955.1 Iris pallida
ATGGAGGTGAGGTTGGTGAGTCTGGCCGCGCTCTCGATATTGAAGCTGTAATGGGAGTAGATGGTACTCTTGGATAAGTTAATCTTCTGGCCGGAGCATCTGGAGTACCGCGCCAGGGTAGTGTGGACCACCTCCATAGATCCTACGTCCCCGGAGGAGAAGATGAGAAGGTCGTCGGTAAAAGCCAGGTGGGTGATGGTTGGACATCCGCTAGCAGTGTGGAATTGCTGGAAATTGGGGATGTTAACCATGTTGTTGAGGTTTCTGCTCAGGGCGTCGGCTGCAATGATGAAGATCGTGGATGATAGGGGATCGCCCTGTCTGATACCTCGGCTAGATTTGAAAAATCCCTCAAATTGGCCGTTGATCACTGTGGAGAACCATGAATTGCTGATGGATCTCCACACAATGTTGGTCCACTTCTCTGAGAATCCGAAAGCTCTGAAGACCCAGATCATGAATTGCCAATCTAGTCTGTCGTAAGCTTTTTCCATGTCAATTTTGATGGCGATGTTGCCCCCTCTTGCCGGAAATTTCATACAGGTGATAAGTTCCTGGGCCAGCATGATGTTGTCTTGGATGTTTCTACCGTGAACGAATCCGCTTTGCTCTTCCGAGATGATTTTAGGGAGGGTTTCAGTCATTCTGGAAGCGATGATCTTGGAGATGATTTTGTTGGTGAATGTGCAAAGGCTGATGGGTCGGAAGTCACGGAAGGAGTTGGGGTTATCTTTTTTCGGGATGAGGATGAGATTGGCGCTGGATATAGCTTTTGGATAAGGAGCTCCTTCGAGGAAGGCGATCGCCGCTGCGGTGATGTCCTGCTTGATAATATCCCAGCAGGTGCGGAAGAAAGTCCCCGAAAAGCCATCTGGGCCGGGGGCGCTGTGCGCGTTCAAAGCCCAAACCGCGTCTTTCACTTCCTGTTCAGACAGAGGGCGCTCCAGCAGAGCGTTGTCGGAGTCGTTGATTATGGTGGGGATTTGGTCAAGGAATGAGTTGTCTTTGAAGATCATCTCCTTGGAGAATAATTTGGAGTAGAACTCTGCGGCCGCCTCTTGGATCCCCTTGTGGTCTGATCTGATGATGCCTTGATCGTCGGTGATATGATGAATCGAAAGTTTGTTTCTTTTGCCGTTGACGCAGACGTGGAAATATTTGGAGTTTTTGTCCCCGTCGCTGTCCCATTTCAGTCTGGCTTTCTGCTTCCAGAAATCGGTCTCAACTTTGAGCCTGAATTTAAGAATAGCCTTGGTAAGGTTCATGGCTCTCCTCGCCGTCGGGGATCGATCGGAGAGGAATAAAGCTTCAGCCCGGGAGACATCATCCTCTGCGACGCGTATCGCTTGGAAGATATCCCCGAAGGCTTGTTTGCTCCAATTGGACAGAGCTTTCCTGGTGGCTTTGAGCTTGTTGCTGACCCGAGTGAGAGGATGAGGGGAGTCCTGACTGTGCCACGCCTCTGTCACGATGCTCAAGAATTGCGGGTGATCGGTCCAAAAGTCGAGGAATTGGAAGTTCTTTTTGGATGGGATGGATCTGTTTTGGATTTCCACCAGGATAGGGGCGTGGTCGGATTCGGTGGAGTTGAGGTGGGTCAGGGTGGATCTGATTCTCATATCGTGCCACTGCGCATTCGTGAGGGCTCTGTCCAGTCGGGAGTATTGACGTCGGTCGCCGTCCTGCATGTTGCACCATGTGAATTCGCTGCCTTTGAATTGAAGAGGGGTGAGGTGAGCATTGAAGATGAAGTTGTTAAAGTCTTGCATGGCTGACAGGGGCGTTGGTCGACCTCCAATCTTCTCGTCTCTGCAGGTGATGGCATTGAAGTCCCCTATGCAAAGCCAGGGGGTGTTGGTGTTGAGGTGATAGGTGTCGAGAAGGTCGTTCCATAGGTGTTTCCGTTCTGCGATGACACAGCTGCCGTGGACCGCCGAGAGGATGGCCCGCTGTGGAAGAGAAGGGTGAGAGACCCAGCAAGAGAGGGCTTGTTGGGTGTCCTGGATGATATCGAGATTGACCTCCTTCGTTCCGAGAATCCATATATCGTTCCTGCTGGCAATAGCCGTAGGGAGGCCCAGAGCCAACTGAGTAGATTTGAGACGTTTGGAAGGGATTTTGGGTTCGATGATGATGAAGATGTCGATCTTGTGAATTTTCCGGAGACTGGTAATTCTCCGTAATGTTGGTTTATTAGCCAGGCCTCGAACATTCCAGGATAGGATGTTAAGCATTTAGAGGTTGTGGGGATGTTTTTTTGTTCCTCCTTGCGGCGGATCTAGTTTGGATAGTGGCGGACTTGTCGGAGCCTGATTTGCTTCGAAGGGTGTCGGCCGGGTTGATGTTAGATAATGAGGGCGGATTGTTGTTGTGGCCCTCCTGCGGCCCGGGTGGAGGTACTATTGGATTGCCAGCTGTGTCGACTGCTGTCTCCTCCGAGGGAATGGCGAGGGAGTCGTGCGCACTTTCGGATAGCAGTTGCTGGAGGGGGGCACCTGCTGCTAGCACTTGGAGACCTCTCCTCACTTGGTCTGGTCCAAGGATGGCTAGGACTTCTTCAACTGGGATCGTACTGGGGGATTGGAGAGTATCATTTGAGGGTGGAGGGGCCGGGGGGGCGGCCCCCTGGCCCGAGAGAAGTTGTCGGTGAACAGCGTTGCCAGCTTCGGTGGCGTCCTCGACGCGCGAGAAGGAGGGAGAGGAGGGTGGCAGGTCGGGGTGTTGGAGCCGTCTGGAGAGAAGTCTTGATCCGGGACCTCTGAATTGAGAATGGCGAATTTGTTGAAGGTCTCTATGTGTTGGGGGATGAAGGGGATCAGAGCCCTGCTCGACGCTTCGCTGGAGGTTGGCTCTCCGCTACTGGAATCGAATCGAATATGAGAGTTTGGAAGGGGGAGAATGGGCGACCTGGGGGACTTCTCGACCTGCAGGTCTTTGTCTCTCCTGGGTGGCTTCTTTTTAAGCTCCGGGTGCAGGCGAAGACAGTTCTTAGGTAGGTGGCCCCTTAGGTGGCAGTGGTTGCAGAACAATACGTGGTTGTCGTAGAGGATTTGTTGGGTATGGGTGTGATTGCCAAGCTCGATGTTGATGAAGTTGGGTGGTTCGGAAGTGAGGTCTAGTTCAACACAGATTTTGGCGTAGTGGGCTTTGGTGAGGTTACTGGTCTCGGGAGCCGAGGCCACGTACGTCCCGAAGGAGTTGGCGATGCGCTTTAGAGCCGCGGGAACGAAGCAGATGAGGGGGAGATTGGGAAGGGTAACCCACGCGGCAACCGTGGCTGAGTCTTCTTTGGGGTTGAATTCTGGTGACCATTTGATTATCTTCATCTGGTGGGTGTCAATCTTGCATGTTCCCTTGGACCACACGGTACTGTGATCGCGGTCTGAAGATAGGTGAAGGAGAATGTGTCTGGGGTCGAGGGGGGGCCACTCGGTAGTCGGTCACGAGATTCTATTTGGCGATCGCTTCCTGCACCCTGGGGAGTTTGGGGCATCCGGAGGAGAATTTCAGGATAAAAGTATGTGGAAAGGCCGTTGACAGCGACGATAGTTCCAAGTTGGAGAAGGGGATGACGGGGGTTGAGTTCTCTTGCGAGTATTCAATGTTTGGCAGTTGGACATCTGGGAGGATAACGCCCTTCGAGGGAAGGAGGTCCGGACGAAGCATGGCGACGTAGGAGGGTTGAGGCGGTTCGGAAGGAGCAAGGCCCGGAGGAGCGGGACGGGAGGGCGGGGAGTCGCTCGGGGGATTGGGGAGCACGGGGTCGGAGGTGGAGGGGGAAGAGTGGGGCGGGATGGGCCTCCCAGGCGGCACGACGGTGGGAGGGTAGGCGGGGACCACGCCGCCACCGAGCTGGGGCGGGGTTGTCGACCCAGTGGGGGGGGAGTGACTGGGCTCCCGCCGAAGGAGAACGGAGGGCGAGAGGACGGGGCGCGAGAGGAGGCCCCAGGGGATCAGGATTGATGGGTTCTCCTCCCGGGGAAGGAGAGCGGGTCGCAGCGGACCGGAGACAAGGGGGAGCGGGTGACGCCGACGAGGAGCAATGGGAGGCCGAGGAGAAGGGGTTCTTGGATGTCCGGAAAAAGGATGAAAGTAGGGGAGAATGTGGCGCTGGAGCGCACTGGGAGGGTGGGAGGGAATGGAGAGGGGATGGAGGGGGCAAGGATTGCTCAAGGTGATGGGGGGCCCCGGAGGGGGGGCATGCTGGGGGATCGCAGAGGGGGCATGCTGGTGGGGCTCGCCGGGGGCAAAGGGGGGTAGCGCTAGGGGGCGGGGGGCCCAAGCTGGGGAGGAGTTGCCACTCGCTTGCACAGAAGGGTGGGCCGGAGCCCAAGCCTGCTGAACATGCGCAAGTTGAGAGACGGGCGCCCAAACCTGCTGGGACCCGCAAGGGTCGCGAGGATCGGTGGATTGCACAAGTGAGGGGGGAACCGGGGATGGCGCAAGAGGGAGGACATAAGTCCAAGCCTGCTGGGACCCACAAGGAATGGAGGAGAGCGCTAAGGAGCGCTGGTCCCCAAAGGAAGCAAGGCAGCCTTGTGCGCAGGGACAGCAGCATAGGATTGCGCAGCAATAGGAGCACGCGCAAACGGAGGATCAGGAGCCCAAGCCTGCTAGGCCCCGCTAGGGACACGTGGATCGCTGAAATGCGCAGGGGAGGAGGATTCTAGGGAGTGCGCATGAGGTAGGACAGATGTCCAGACCTGCTGGGTCCCACATGGGACGGAAGAACGCGCATGGGTGCGCTGGTCCCCAAGGACCGGATCCTGGGATTGCGCAGCAGAGGGAGCTAGAGGCTACGCCTGGTGGGCCCGCGAGGAGCTGACAGCACATCCAGAATAGGCAGCGGCAAGACCAGGCGCCTCGGAGCTGGAGCCAGAGGAGGCGTGCCCACACTGCCAAAAGGCGGGGGTTCCAAAGCCAGGGAAGCTGGGGGACACAACTTCCGAGGGCGGGGAGGGGAAATTCGAAAAAGAAAGAGGGGATGGACCGGAGGTCAGCTCCAGGGATGACCCGCCGGCGGGGGTGCCGTTGGCCGGGAGGGGAGCCGGGACCGGAGGCACTCCCTGAGGAGGGAAGACACCGGGCGAGGTGGGGAAGACGGAGCCGCCCCATGGCTGAGGGCCCAGGGAGGCGGAGGGCGCGCCGGTTTCCGCCGGGGGGGAGGGGGTGATGATGAGGAGGTGAGCGGATGGAGAGGAGGAGGATGGCGAGCTTGGAGGGCGGCGGGGAGGAGCTGGATGAGGGCCAACGCCTCGGGAGTCCAGTGGAGAGCCATCGGAGGGGGGGGGAGGGGGGGTTAGGAAGGGAGGGGAAGGCGGGTGGCCGGCCTAGGCCGGCCAAGGGGCTGGGAGCGATAGAACGGGGGGAGCAGGGAAGGGGCTCATCAGGAACTTGACACACATATATATATATATATATATATATATATATATATATATATATATATTTGATATATATATATATATATATATATATATATATATATATATATATAAAATATATATATATATATATATATAATCACAACACAAATTTAGATACAAAGTGTCCATAATGGATTCCTACCAAATTTTAGGCTCATATATGCACATTACAATACTATAAGATTGGATTTATCAATAAATCCATAAATTTTAGAATTGAAATTTGAACTAATTAATTCATGAAAATTAAGAGCCAAATTAAAATAATTATCAAGAGGAAAGAGGGAATGTAATGTCCTAAATTCGTGATACGTATTTAGTGTACGTATACGTGTTTTGGACCCATATTTTATTTAGTCATGATTAGTTATCTTGGTTTATTTTGCATTGGCTTGGTTTTATTGGCATTGATAGTTTAATTGGTTTTAATGGTTCATTGGTTTATTTTTGGATTAGTGAGGCTTGGTTTATCTCATGATTCATTTGGTTTAAGTTGCTAGAGAGAGAGTTTATTGGCCTTGACTTGGTTCACCTTGGTTTATCTTGGCTTGGTTTATTTTGGGTTGACATGGAGAACCAACACCACCCTACCATAAATATCAATTTCCCTATCTCTCTTATCATTTATTTTCTTCTTCATCTTCTTCCTCATTACACTTTCCTCTCCACCAACCTAGGCAAGTTGCATCTTGCTATCACTTGAGGGCTACATTTTATTTGTCTAATAGCTTTATTAGCTCATTTTAAGTAACATTAGAACTTGGGTTTTCTCCATTTGGAGCTTAGAATTTTGTAGATCTAGGATTGAAGTATTTTCAGATTTTGGTGGTTTTGATCTATAAAACTTGTTCATTTTCATGTTTTGATTGTTCCATGTGGAAGAGAATTTAATTTTACACAACTTAGACCTTTGCAAAGTGGATTTTCATTGAGATTTGACCTAGTTATGGTCTTTTGAAGTTTTGAATTCCATGGCCATTTGTTCTCAGCCTTGGGGAAGAAGACCCCCTGTCCCGAGCGCAATCCAGCTAGCCCAGCGCTCTTTAGCGCTGGCGCCACTCACCCGGCCTAGCCCAGCGCTCTTTAGCGCTGGCGCTGCCCAGCCCAGCGCCTCTTGGTGCTAGCACAATCCATCGCTAGCGCAATCCATTGCATGCGCAATCCAACCCTGGCGCAATTTGACTCTCGTGTAATCCATCCTCTGCGCAACCCGACCTAGCGCAATCCATCATCTGTGTAACCCGACCTAGCGCAGTTGGCTCCAGCGCAATCCAACCTAGCGCACTTGGCTCTGGCGCAGTTCGACTCCAGCGCGCTTGACCCCATGCGCAATCCAACCCTGGCGCAACCTGACCCTGGCTGCCCAGCGCAGTCTAGTCTTGGCACCTATTTGCATTATGTTTTATTTCATCTTCTTTTAGTGCATAGTATTTCCTGTTTATATCCTTACGCCTTTTGACACGACATTGATATGAGCACAATGTGAGTATAGCATGGTTGATGTATTGAATTCTGTAAGCAACTTGATAGTGACCCGTAGTGGTGCACTCCAGATAAGTGAATGGCATAGTTTATTGAGCGCCGTTACGACGGCTCTTGACATGATAATGTAATATTGACCTGGACACCGTGGGTGACTTGTGAATGTATTGATAAATGAACCAGTGTATCTTGCATCATGTCTAGGGCATGGATCCCTGAGTACCACGGTCAGGGGTACATATTGAAATAAACTAAGGTTAATAACTAGAATAATTCACTAGTCATGAAGAGATGTTCCCCAGTTACAGGCGATCCCGTTATCCCGGCCGCAAATGTTTGGACTTGTAGCCTGCCGACGAGTAGGGCACATTTCTAGCCCACTGTCATATGGGGCACTCTCCATTGTTACTGTAATGATTGAACTCTATTGTCACTCTAGTGTATTGTACTCTCTCTCTGATTGTCACTTTAATGATTGAACTCTCTGAATTGTCACTATAATGTTCGCCTGGATAACCTGGATAGCTGCAGGGCCTGTGACTACTTGGAGCATCTCATTGCATCTTGCTAGTAACTAGGATTGTGATAACCCTAGTTAGTTAATGTAGAAAGCCGTAGGCAATGATTGGCCGTGATTGATTGGATGGAGTCTAGTCCAGTATAGTAATGTCTAGAAGTGATTGATTGCAAGATTGTACCAGAATGATTGAATGATTGTCACTCCAGATTATCACTATAATGATTGTCACTCCAGATTATCACTATAATGATTGTCACTCCAGATTGTCACTATAATGATTGTCACTCCAGATTGTCACTATAATAATTGTCACTCCAGATTGTTACTATAATGATTGTACTCGATTTTCACTCTAGCGTATTGTACTCTTCATTGTCACTTTTATTCATTGTACTCTCTCATTTTCACCTTAATGATTGTCACCTTTAGCAATAATGATCAGAGACTAAGTTCTGTTCAGGCAAAGGGTTATAATTTCGGTCCTTGTTTGGTTTAAGGATTGTAACCTGGTTTTCGGAATAGTACCTTCGTCTTCTCTTCATATACTGCCCAGCAATATATTATTTAGCATGATTCTCCGGTTGTCTTATGTCAATGATGCTTCACTTAATTATTCTCTCTGATTGGGATAAGTGCATTGGTAGTGCACAAACCCCAATCTGTGTTATTTATTGTTTTTCTTACTTGTTGAATGCTAATGATTTGTTGGTTTTAGTCCTTAAGTGAAGCCTCCTTTGTAGCACTTGCTCTTTCTGGGGTCTGACCCAGCTGGTTTTGTATGGCCAGATACCGGAGCAGCACCAAAGGATCCCCTTCTTTCCAGCCCGATGGTGGTCACCAGGCGTAACCAGGGCATCGAGTGGGTTTTCTTTGTTCTTCCACTGTAATATTGTAAATTATTCTTCTGAGGCGTTTAGCCAACGAGCAAGTGTTAGCTCGATTGCAGCTTTTACTTATTGTCTGCCTACGGGCTGTAACATGAATGACAAACCCCAGGGGTTGATCATGTATGACTGAACTCTTGCTAGTCCTCATATTTTGTAACGACTAGCTTCATGATCGTTCCGAATATGTAATGTATGGGATGCCTTACTATTGTGTATTTGGTGGTCTGACATCTTGTAAGTATTATTAGTTGGTTGAGATTGAGACAATAGGCTATTTTATGACCTTAAGAGACTGATGGATTGTAGTGAAACCCTCACATATCTAGACAGCCGTGACCGTATAGCGGTATAGATTCCATTCCGTTATACGAAGCTGGCTATGTACGCCCCCGCTCTCCAGTATTCTGGTTCTGGGGCGTGACAGGGAAGATGACTTGCCTTGGGAAAATTAGGTGCAGGAGAGGGAGGGGAAGAGGAGAATGGGTGGAGGAGGAGGAATGAGGAAGAATGGAGAGGGAAATGAAATATGGCATTAAAATGAGAGGGAAAGAGTACTCTTCATGCAATAATCCACTTGGCATAACCATCATGCCACATGTCCCTTCTCTACATACATGAAGACACATAGCATTGACTAGGTGTCCATGCTAATTTGAAATTACAAACTTCTCAAAAGGGGTTTATATGTAATTATTTATATTTATGAAAATAAAATCACCTTTTTCTTTAAAACAGAACATTAATAATTAATTAGAATTATTTTTTTGAGATGTATAAATAATTAAAATAAATCAAAAATGCCGTATTATTGGTTACGGCTATTACAAGACTTGATCGTGCCTTAAGATCGAGGTCGTGCCTCCCAAGGATCAACCAGACTTAACCAACTTGCCTTACGACCCTTTCTGACTTAATTCGAGAATACTCGAGGACGATGCCACGTTCATGCCGAAGCACGTGTCCTTGTTATAACCAAATCTTAGGCTCCAGAA
Source organism: Iris pallida (assembly GCA_029216955.1). Classification (NCBI taxonomy): domain Eukaryota; kingdom Viridiplantae; phylum Streptophyta; class Magnoliopsida; order Asparagales; family Iridaceae; genus Iris; species Iris pallida. Next base: position 28,884,742 of record JANAVB010020400.1, read on the forward strand.
TGGTGTTGCAACTGTGCACACCTAGCCCTTTCCGATTCAAGGTTAGCGCTTGTTACAATTATGCCTTGTTAACCCACCAACTCGTAACTTTGCTAGGCCTCGACGCAATCCAAAGGCATACACACGGATAGCCGCTCTTATGCCGACACATCTATATGAGTGGTCACTAACAATGTCAAGCAATCCTGGATCTTTGCATACGGTGATCATTCGCGTGCGAGGTATGAGCTCCCACCGAATGACCCGCAGCCTATATTGTAACGGTTTACTTCAATCGAGTCGTACCGTCGATGAAGGCTGTACAATATCTATAATTCCTCCTAGGCCGACACGAACCCGGCCCCCCGGGATCGTTCGAGGAATTCACCTTACACGCAAGTTGTCCAATGACCATGCAAGACTCAACTTGATCTACCAAGTCCTTCCTTATTCTTGACCATGCTTTCTAACTTTCTATCGAGACTCCCAAGTAGCGGGATCGATCTCGGTGACAACCAGTTGTGTGGACTTCCTTATCGAGACTCCCAAGTAGCGGGACCGATCTTGTGAACTTTCTTATCGAGACTCCCAAGTAGCGGGACCGATCTCGTGTGCTTCCCTATCGAGGCTCCCATATTGCGGAACCGATCTCGTGTACTTCCTTATCAAGACTCCTAAGTAGCGGGACCGATCTCGTGTACTTCCCTATCGAGACTCCCAAGTAACGGGACCGATCTCGTGTGCTTTCTTATCGAGACTCCCAAGTAGCGGGACCGATCTCGTGTGCTTCCTTATCGAGACTCCCAAGTAGCGTGACCGATCTCGTGTGCTTCCCTATCGAGACTCCCAAGTAGCGGGAACAATCTCGTGTACTTCCTTATTGAGACTCCCAAGTATCGGGACCGATCTCGTGACTTCCTTATCGAGACTCCCAAGTAGCGAGACCGATCTCATGTGCTTCCTTTGTCCGTGGCAAGCTTTTCACTAAACCAACCATGGCTCGTGCCTTATGCAGACCTTGTTATCTAGGCGACATTATCGCTCAAGTCATATACTTCATATGACGAGCCTTGTTCTCGTGGGACTATGTGACTTGACAACCGCAGACAACAGGGAATAGTGCTTGCTATTGTTGACCCAAACTGGATCACAGTCAACCAAATATTGACAAATTGACAATATGATACTTGTCATAATTCAATATGACACGTCAAGATAGAACTCAGTGCAAGACGGACGTCGTCTCTCTCCTACAGCATACTCATTTTTAGAGTCTGTACTATTTTACATTTATTGAGTCTAGCTAAATGTAAACTGAGTAGCACTGGGTATTCTTGGCTTAATCCTTTATTCCCAAACAAACCCAAAGCTCCACCAAAAGCCAAACTAGCCCACAAAGGCCCAACTGAACTTTCTGTCAGCATGAAGACAGAGTTCGGGCCGAACTCTGCCTCCACACAGAGTTCGGGCTGAACTCTGTCCCCGAATTTTCAGGACCCTAATTTTTAGGGTTTGTTGTATGCTAGTTGTCCAACGACCAAAAATTTGAATTCATGACACAGAATTCTGGCCGAATTTTGCCTATCCCAACTAGTATAAATAGGCCTTGAATTCTCTCATATTTATTCATCCAATTATCTATTCTTCTCTTCTCTATAAGCCTCATACAAGCCTTAACCTTTCCATCTACTAGCCACAAGCTTCATAAGCCTAAAAGTGCTCAGTGCTATTCAGTTAGAAGTTTATGCAAGAGTCAAGAAAGTCGCTTGGAAAATTTCAAGCATCGCCACAGCGATATTTGTAAGAAGTTGACGTGCTTTTCTGAAGAAAATGCACGGGATGTAACCACTATTTCATAAATAGTGGATTTAATCCTGAGCTAGAGTTCTCAGGCCTGGACTAGTCCTCAACGAGGGAAACCAGGTTAAAACGACTGTGTTTGCGTATACTCTCTTGATCTTTTTATTTTCGCATTTACTATTATGATTATTTACTGTTGGTGAAAAGAGTTAATTTTTATTTGGTCATTATTGTTATAAACTCTATTCACCCCCTCTAGAGTTGCCTATCTGTTCTTCAGCTGTGACTTCGATAGTCTAGCAAAACTCTTGTCTAACTTATTCGGGCAATGACTTGATGAGCAAAGACTACACCAAGCTTCGTATCCTGGAAACGTGCCGTGCACGCGTTCGACTTGAACAACCAAGCTCTTTGGGTACCTAGACTTAAGCCACAAGCCGTGCAATACGACTTAAACCACGGGACAGGCGAAGGCCATGCCAAGCCTTGGACGATGGGACCGTGCATGCTTATCAAGCATTCATGCGGGCGACGCCTATGACTTAGGCTAATTCCAGCATTGTGGTAACTTAGCAATTTAGGCCAACTTCCTTCTCCCAAGTCACGGGACGAAGGACCGAGTGTCATTTTGAAAGCACGTTGAGCAAACTTCTAAGCAGACCGTGGGACCTTTTTCCACGTTCTAACACATTCCGACCCATCGAAATTATTCCCTTAGCTATGTGGATGCGTCTCTTTTATTATCAAGCGTAACTTGTGTAAGTTGAAAACATGCAATTTATTATGTGAAGGCTAAGATAAGGCAAGTTCACCGAAACTACCCCACCTGAGCGAGGAGTCGAGCAAGCTGTTGCGAGGCTAAGTCCGAACGCCGTCAGCGTTTCAATTTCTCCGATTGACTGAGCGAGACGGGGCACTACACTATGTGTACTATTTTCTGAATCTGGTTCAAGAAGACTGATTCAAGGCGTAGTCCATCAATCTTTTCTTCAGACAAAGACAAGTGTCACTACGTGATAGTCCATCTCATTTATGCATAGTATATAACTGTCTCGAAATTCCCTTATTTTTTCTTATTTTCTTTCCTTATGTCCTTTTGGAACTTGACCTTTGGGGGGGGGGATTGTTAGCTGTGTGTTTTTCTTTTCATACTCTAAGTCCAAAATCTCAAATTCCCTCCTATGAATTGTCCCATATTGGCTAGGTGATAGCAATATAGTGCACATATATTCTCTTCTTCCTTCTTGCTTATTTGAAGCTTTGTGTGGGTAGCTTATGGGCCACGCTTGTGCGTCGCCGTCGCTGCCCGGCCCGGCTCAGCTTGGTTCGGTTCGGTTTGGCGTGCGTACGGGTGCGGGTACATGCCCACATTTGTGGGCGCCGAATGACGATTCGATTTCCTCTTCGGGTTCGGGCTGAGACCCTAAAAATCTTTTTGCACCTCCTTATTTATTTTTGACATTTATAAACCCATTAAATTTGTAACGTCTGATACTTTAACGTCTGTCCAGATACAATATATCTCATGTTTTTTATTTGTATATATTTGTAACATTCAGTTTTTATTGGTTGGATTAAATTAGCCTTCATTATCTGTTATTCCCTAACCGTGGGAGAAAAGCCTATATATTGAGGCCCATCTCAATGCTTCGTTTCACACCAAAAATTCCTCTAAAATACTCTCTCTTTCGAATTCTGTCGATCCGAAACTCTGTTGTTCTTCGTCCTTACTCTGGGAAGAGCTAAGTCAATGGTCGCTCTCTCTACGTTGTGTGCGACAAGAAAATTTTGGTGGAGCAGGAATTTTAGCACTGTAAGCATTCGGATAAAGTCTGTACATAAATCCAGATTAACTTTTAGGGCAGTGCTACGTGCGCGACTTTTTCGGAGACCGGTAACATTTACTTATTTTTATTTTGTTGCAAATTTTTAAAACAAGAAAAGTGAAGAATTTCCAACACAGTCTTCTAGGTTGTACACCATCATCCTCATTTAACTAGCTGCAAAAATCATAGATTTGGAATTTGGAAACTTATTGTGTTCCGATCTTGCATCACATTTTATGGAAAGGAAGATACCAGATTAACAAATATATATGCATATAACAGTTACACTTACTAGGTAGTATAAGAATTAGAAAGACTAATTTTCACTTAAATACCCTGTTTTTTTTTGGGTAATTGCCAACAACTAACGTGGGAAAGGGACATCTGTTGGCCCATGATTACATCGTGTTTTTGAATATGGCTAATCAGTTAAGTTTAACATAATGATGTCACTAATATTCATATACTCACTATCATGTTGCTACTTAAACTTAGCATTGTCCTAATTGTCCTATATTATATTGCTATGCTTGTATCGTACTGCAACATATTTTGCTGGCCTAACATGTATTTGTAGACATGCAGTAAGCATGATCAAATATGATCTAAACAGGACATATGCAATGAAGAATTAATGATGAAGCACAGACGGCGTCATACAAAGAGATTTCTCCGAACCGCCTAGCGACCTATCCGGGGCCTCGCATCGGGGGTTCCGCTGCCCGGTCAGCGGACAGGGGTCGAGGGGGCAGCGCCCCCGTCGGGGGTTCGGGGGCGAAGCCCCCGAAAGGTATTCAGATTTCCAGATCTGTTTATCTTCGGACGACTGCTGTCAAGGAAAAAGACGTCTTCAGGACTGCTCAAATATCAGAAGAAAGACGTCATCAAAAGGGCTCTTGGTTTTCCTATTTGTTCCAAGTCTGTAATCTTCATTTTATTGAGTCTAGGAGAATGTGTAAGTTGAGTCGCACTGAGTCATCTCAACTCCTAGACATATCTCTCCAAGCTCTACCATACAATAGACCAATTCCAGAACCAAGCCAAGCTCCACAAAGCCCAAAAGCCCATTGGACCAATTCTGTCTTCTGGAGACAGAGTTCGGGCCGAACTCTGCCTCCACACAGAGTTCGGGCCGAACTCTGTCCCCTGATTTCCAGCATCCTGATTTTTAGGGCCTGCTTGCTACAAGCTGTCCAACGTTCGAAAATTTGAATTCTTGGGGCAGAATTCTGGTCGAATTCTGCCTCCCCAGAGTAGTATAAATAGAGCTTGAATTCTTTTATTTCAAATCATCTCTTACCTTCAAATATTCAAGCTTTCTAAGCTCTACTACTCCAAGCCTTATTCTTCCATATCTCCTAAGCCACAACTCTCCTTAGCCCAAGGTGCTCAGTGCGATATCAGCTAGAAGTTGTGTGCAAAAGTGAAAGAAAAGTCACTTGGACAATTCCAAGTTTCGCCACTGCGAATCTGTAAGAAGTTGGCGTGCTCTTCTGAGTAAAGGCTCGTGGTTGTACACTATTTCACAAATAGTGGATTTCAATCCTGAGCTAGAGTTCTCAGGCTTGGAGTAGTCCTCCACGAGGGAAACCAGGTTAAAACTGCTGTGTTTGTGTATGCTCTTATGATCTTTATTTACTTCTGCATTTCTCTCTGATTTATTTACTATCTTGATAGTTGTTTTGTGGAGGTGATATAGAGTTAATTTTTTATTTGGTGATTATCGACACAAACTCTATTCACCCTCCTCTAGAGTTGCCTACACGTTATTTCAATTGGTATCAGAGCAGGATTCATGTCACAACAAGAAAAACATTTAAGCAAGACCATTTGATTATCCTTCCAATGTTTGGTTGATGCAGAAAAGGAAAAAAAAAATCAATGATCCAATAATATTCGATGTCAACATAATTATAGTCAACCGAATACGAAGAGTTAATTGGTAAAATAGGCAATAACACGTGCCTATTTTTGTCATAATTTTTGTTAATTAATGTTGGGATATGAAGAAAAATGAATCTCATGGGTTCTGAGAGGAACCATTTTCTCTCCTATTTTTTCCAATCAGAAAAATACTTTCTAAGTTTGTGGCTACCAAATAAATGAAGGGAACAAGTTTTCTTTTATGATTCATTAGCCTAATAAATGAAAGGAACAAGTTTCTTTTTATGATTCCTTAACTCCGGTAAACCGAACGAGGGTTTGGTTCAAGTTTTAGAGGCTTGGGAATGAGTTTTTGATTCTTTACCCTTGTTTAGTAATTGGGGATTGAAAATTGGGAGGGAATATGGGCACATATGAAGGAAAGTAAATCCCAAGCCTACCCCCCGAAAATATTTTTACTTTTCTGGAAATGTTGGTTATGTGTATTAATTATAACTTTTTTTTACGATAACACCTTCATTGACACCAACGAATTTAGGTAATAATAACATATTGAAAGTATATTTATGGAAAACTAAACAAATTAAGATTCATATTTCAATCTGAACCAAACATCGGAATGAGAAAATTGAAAATTTCGGCATATATTCTCAACCTAACCAAACATGGGTCGGAGAATGTTGAATTTCTTTCCCGTGGAAAAGGAATGAAAAGTTGATTACTAGAAATACAAAGCATTCATCCAAACACATGGCTCTTAAGTGGTACGAAGGACTAATAGAGGGTTTAACTTGAAAAAACTTAAATAGATAAAGCCATAGTATTTAATTAATAAAAAGATGGTTCGTATCAACTTGCTCACAATTTTCTCTCGTCACGAAGAACTGATTTATAGACACCTTCAATATTTCTATGAAGAATGTATGTCAATTTAATAGTTGTCTATAACAAATGGCCAAGGATGAAACTGACGGTGCTGCTGATACCACCTAGGACCATTTCATGTGTTGCTGATACCACCTAGACGATCATATATTTCTGAAGGTAACACCATGCAAGGAGTCATGAGATTTGGAGCTAAAGAAAAACTGAGTTTGTGATTTATTGGTCCTTGCGAAGTCCTCAAGCGAGTCGTGCCAGTTGCTTATCAGATTGCTCTACCTGTAGCACCCAGTTTTCTGAAATTGGGGATTTTTGAAAATTTATTATTTTTATTATTTATTAAATGGTGTTTAGGGCATGATATGATTTTTGGTGATTATTAGTGTAGTTAAACCATTTCTAAAGTCATGCTAAGTCATGACTTATGACTTTGTGATTTTGGTTAGTATAACTTAGTGTAAACCCTAGTTTTCTCTAACCTAGAAGTTGCCATGACCATGAGAGCTTAGCCATAGGCTTAGAACACCAAATTAGTGATTTTTAGCCTAAAGGGTATTTTGGTAATTTACTAGACTTTATTTTGAGATTATGTGATTTTATTATTATTTAATCATGGTTAAAGTCCCATGATTAGTCCCTAACCTATCCTACCCTAAACTAGAGGTTAGCCACTAATCTAGAAGCATTAGGATGAAGTTTTGGTCATGGGGTAAAGTAAGTTAAATATCTAGATATTACTATTCTTGATATTTTGCTTAAATCACTCCAAATATCCAACCCCTTTACACAAGTCCAAGCCTTAGCCTAGAAGAAAGCCAAGGACACCTCCCCTACCCCCATGGCAGCCAAGGACCCCCCTTGGCAGCCCACAATTCTATAAAACCCCATTGAATTAATTCATGAATAATTTACATGAAATTAATTCCTAGAAAATCCATTTTTCTTCAAACCTTCACAACTTGATCATTCTTGATCCAAATTCACTCTAGTCTTTTGCATTGGACTCCCCTACAGTAGAGGGTACCATTTGTGGGTAGCTAGCAAGGATTCGGAGGCTCGGGATCGTCACAAGATCGAAGGAAGCCCTCATTCAAAAGGCTTGAAATTGAGGTTTCACCCTCAATAGGTAAAACCCTACAAAACCTATTAAATTCTAGTTTTCTTCCCATGGATGCATTCATTTAGGGTCCCCCTAAGTGTAGCCCAAGTTTGGTAGGAATTCGTGTCCATTTCGTGTCCGTATCGGACACGTATCGGTGTTTAAAATAGGGTGTTCGATGAAATGTTTGTGAGAAGTAAATTATGTTAATTTTAGATTCTAATTGAATGGAAAATTAAGTTATTATATGTATATCACTAATCATTTGGACTGAGTCAAAGTTTGGAAGTTTTCGTGTCCAAAATGGACACGCACACACGCGCACAGGCCCCGTACCCATGCCCTGCTACCCGACACGAAATTCTCCCTGTACACGACACTTGGACACACCAAATTTGGTGTACACGTGGGGGCCATGACTGTCAGGCCACCCACAAAATTTCAGGTGATATGGTGGAGTATCGAGGGAGTTCTCGGGCCTGCACTGAAATTTTACTGGCACGCGCACACTGTACACACGCAAGAAAACCCCCACTGATACGGGTTGAGAACTCGGACACGACACGGTGTTGACCCATTTCAGGGTGCTAGACACAAAGCCCTAGACCTACCCTAGCTACTGACACGTGCACGAGACCCAAGGTTGCGTGTGTCGTGTCCTAGCTCGACTTGCACACGTGCACGACGCTGTGCACGCGTTGAGTGTCAGGAATTTACCCGTATAGTGTTTTTGTGAGATTGGACACGTGAAACCGTGTCGTGGTGTCGTGTCAGGCACCTAGGACACTAGTGTATGTGTGGGGTGTTAATTACCAACCCATAGGATCGAGTCTTAGTTTGGTTTCGTGGGTGAAATCGAGTTTACCTAGTTTCTAGTTCACAGTCCCTATTTTCCAGGTTTTAGGATAAATCCAGTTTTGCAAATCCGAGTTTTAAACCTAATTTTGATCTGAATTATACATTGTATGGTATGTTTTTAGTATCTATATACATAGTATATATGTATTTGAGGGTGTGGGTCGATTTTGGGGAGAATTGGTGGTGTGTGTGTGTGTGTATGTATTGTGTGTGTGTGTGTTTGGGGGAGCCTTTGGTTCCAGAATTCCTGGAACCCCCCCTGTCCTGACCCTATTCCAGACCTCTCCCTCTCTCTCACTGTCTCACTCTCTCTCTCATTCAGTCTCTCTCTCTCTTTCCCTTTGTCTCTATATATATATATATAGTATATGTATGAGTTATATATATATATATATATATATATATATATATATATATTTATGTATATATATATATATATATATATATATATATATATATATTGATATATATGTATATTGTATTAGGTCTCTTTATGTATGTATAGTGTATTATAAGTATATGGGTTTGTATTGATATTGGGTGGTGATAGATAGTGTGTATCTATATATATAGATATAGTTATATATATATATATATATATATATATATATATATATATATATATATGACTCCTAGTTATAGGTTTATATGAAAACCCCATCATTAGCCTATGGCCTAGGATTTCTAGCCAATGGCTTGGGGCTAACCCTAATGGCCCAAAACCAACATGTTGACCTTTGATTTCTAAGGGTTGACCAAAGTCAACCTTAGGTCAAAAGTGACCTAGTTCACCTAGAAATGACTAGGAATGACCTAAAACAACTAGTTTGACTAGTTTGACTAAAACCATAACTAGTTGACTAGTGTTGACCTAACTTTGACTAGTTTGACTTTAGAGTTGACTAAGAGTTGACTTTTGACCAGATTGACCTAGAATCATGTAGTATGCATTGTATACTCTATTTTTACCATTGTGGATATGTTGTGACCTGTTTTACTCTAAATAGGACTCTGTGACACCAGTTCGGACATCTATTCATATCAGTCATACAGGGTGACAGGCGAGTACATTCTCTGATCTTTTCATGCTTGTTAGGACTTATATTCTTGCTTTAGATTACTTTACATGAAGCTGTCACGTCATTATCATGGATTGGTACTATATGGATCTTGTTATGCGATGTTATCTCCCTCGGGGTGCATCAGATACAGTTGTCATGTGCTTTTCACGAACATCTTGTATTTCATGTACACCGCTTTCATGTATACTCTTGTGCAATCTTGTACTCTCATGATCACGTGAGCAAACATGATAAAAACCTCTTGTACAAGGTAATGTAACTTGACTGGATCCTTGTGTATTGATTGGGGAGGGTGAGTAGGAAATGGTTATGTGATCAAAATCCCATCTTGTACAAACTCTTGTGAAATCTTGTGAAATCTTGTATATGTCCTAAGCCCGTTTATATAACCATATCATGCTCTAAATCACAGGTTACCTACAGTTCTTACTTATCATATATATAGATATTTCCAGTTATCAAATCTCTCTCGTTTTACATATATTCTTTACAGTTCATGTATCTTACTCTATGCATGCTTTACATTTTCCAACCTGATATGAACTGCATGAGATGTATTGTGCTCGTTCCTATCCTGACTGGGCCTGTTGAAAATATTACAGATGATGATGGTGACTGTCCTACCTTCTATGGGACACATGAGGGTGACCTTCAGGAGCCTGAGGAGCATCTAGCTCAGTAGAGGGTGCCTAGTCTAGTCTAGTGTTTATAGTTTTCATTTTGTATCGGACTGTTCCGATTGTTAGTTGTGACTTAGTTATATTTCAGGTCTTGTACTTATTTGTGTTGGATATCTACTTTGTGTGGTGTGATAACTCTATATATATTCGGTTCTTTCTTTCGTCTGATTCCATATCATGTTCTATCTTTATCTGAGATATAGAGTTGAGATGTTATGTTATACCTCCGTGCGGAGATGACAGGTTTATATGTCTTATTGTTAGATGTTAGTTGTTATAGATGACCTATACAGCGTTCTACTGCCGACACTGCGGCGTAGGCTGGACGTACCCACGTTCTCGTGCCCCTAATCAGGGTGCGGATCGTGACACGTTTTTGTGGTGGCCCATGCAGGTCAGTATCACAGTTAGTACGATCTCGTAATGGTGCTCGACTTAGAGTACTAATTACGAGCCTGCAATTAGGACATAGGACCTAGGACATGATAGGAGTTTCTCAATCACACCTAGGAAATTTCCGATCTTTTGATTATCATGATTACTTCCCTTGTATTAATTTAAATGTCCTTCCTTGATAAATCTACTCATGTGCCATATTGACCTCTTTGTTTCAATTCGTCTCCAGGATGACGAAGACGCACCCGCAGGCCACTGGATCGAGTAGTTTGCCTGAGAGATCTGATCAGGCAGAGGAGGAGGTTCACGAGACCGCCCCCAGTGATTCTACTATTCCGGAGACCCAGGCAGTTGTACAGGGAGGTCTACCACCTCCACCCCAGAGGGTTACGGCCGTTGTTCCGGAGATACTGCTTCCACCACCACCGGTACCGACGGATACGCACCATATGTTCCTTCTCCTTCAGCAGATGATGGAGACACAGCGGGCCCAGGCAGAGGCGTCGTAGCGCCAGTCGAAGGTGTCACACCGACAGATCGAGATGCTGAGGCAGAGTATGGAGAACTCGCATCAGCTTGCCCTAGCAGTAGTAGAGAGAGTGGCACCGGGTACGATGTAGGGCCCTACTGGCCAGCAGCCGTACCAGCAGCAGTCCAGGCCAGGGACAGTATTGGACTTCAGGAAGATGAGCTCCAGGGACTTCACAGGCACGGAGGGCATCCTCTATGCAGACGACTGGCTAGAGGATGTACAGCGGAGCATGGAGCTGGCAGAGCTTCCTAGAGCGCTTTGGGTTTCGGCCGCAGCCAGCCGATTCTTCGACATTGCGCTGACATGGTACCGCACAGATCCTCATGCATCGGTGAGAGGGCTGACATGGGAGAACTTCCGGAGGCTCTTCAAGGAGAAGTTCTTCCCGGACGTGGCTCTTACAGCATTGGAGGGCCAGTTCGTGGGTCTAGTGCAGGGGAACTCGTCGGTGGACGAGTATGCAGCTGAGTTCTTCCGCCTTAGCAGGTTCGCTCCCGATATGATCCAGGATGAGGGGCAGAAGGCTCGTAAGTTCCGCAGGGGACTTATTCATGCAGTGCGCACCCGCACCTCGGGTCGCCGTGACGCGACGTTCGATCAGATATTGATGGACGCAAGATTACAGAGGAGGACTTCGGCCTCAAGCCGAAGAGGGGCAGTGATACCTTAGGGGCTAGTTTTAGTGCAGGGCCAGCTAAGCGCCCTCACATACAGCAACAGAGGCCAGTTCAGCAGCCGTTTCAGGGCCAGGGACATATACTTCACCAGCAGGCACCCAGGCAGCAACAGCACCCTATGTGTAACTTCTGTAAGAAGCAAGGTCACGGATGGGACGACTGCAGAAAGAGGCAGGGCCTGTGTTTGCTTTGTGGTTCAACAGAGCATCAGTTGAAGGAGTGTCCCAAGAGCTTGGCACGATTGACTCAGACAGTAGCAGGAGCTAGAGCTCCGACAGGGCAGCAGACAGGACCACCGTTGCAGACTCAGCAGCAGAGGTTTGTCCAGCATCAGCAGCAGGCCAAGGGAGGCCAGCCGGGGCGAGCTTTCGCCATGGCAGTCGATGATGCACAGGCAGAGGGAGAGCTGATTGCAGGTTCCAACCTTTTCGATTCTATTTCCGCATTTGCCTCCTTATAACTGTCTCGGAATTTCGATTCTATCTGTTCCTTATAGTTGATAAATTTTGTCCGGATATTTTATTGTGAATTATTTTTCTTCTGAGATAAGTCGTATGGGCTAGGTCGTCTCGATCATGGGATCTAGAGTCTTCTATAGTCATGTTAGCTGGCATAGTGAGGACATATAGTCGGATTTTGGACGTATTTCTCGGATGTGGGAATTTAAGGTTTTCGCGGCCAGGCATGCGACAATGCGAAAATTTTAAATACCATGATTCTAGAGGTATGTACCTTAGTCGAGGACTCTGTGAATATCGTAGCCTTGCTCACTAGCATGACGAAGATTCCGAATATCATGATTTTGGACAGACGCATATGATTATCGGACTGTGTGTTTGAGACTGTGATTGTTGGGGTGTTTGACCTAGAAGGAGTATGACCATTCTAATTTCGAGGACAAAATTTTCTAAGGAGGGTAGACTTGTAGCACCCAGTTTTCTGAAATTGGGGATTTTTGAAAATTTATTATTTTTATTATTTATTAAATGGTGTTTAGGGCATGATATGATTTTTGGTGATTATTAGTGTAGTTAAACCATTTCTAAAGTCATGCTAAGTCATGACTTATGACTTTGTGATTTTGGTTAGTATAACTTAGTGTAAACCCTAGTTTTCTCTAACCTAGAAGTTGCCATGACCATGAGAGCTTAGCCATAGGCTTAGAACACCAAATTAGTGATTTTTAGCCTAAAGGGTATTTTGGTAATTTACTAGACTTTATTTGAGATTATGTGATTTTATTATTATTTAATCATGGTTAAAGTCCCATGATTAGTCCCTAACCTATCCTACCCTAAACTAGAGGTTAGCCACTAATCTAGAAGCATTAGGATGAAGTTTTGGTCATGGGGTAAAGTAAGTTAAATATCTAGATATTACTATTCTTGATATTTTGCTTAAATCACTCCAAATATCCAACCCCTTTACACAAGTCCAAGCCTTAGCCTAGAAGAAAGCCAAGGACACCACCCCTACCCCCATGGCAGCCAAGGACCCCCCCTTGGCAGCCCACAATTCTATAAAACCCCATTGAATTAATTCATGAATAATTTACATGAAATTAATTCCTAGAAAATCCATTTTTCTTCAAACCTTCACAACTTGATCATTCTTGATCCAAATTCACTCTAGTCTTTTGCATTGGACTCCCCTACAGTAGAGGGTACCATTTGTGGGTAGCTAGCAAGGATTCGGAGGCTCGGGATCGTCACAAGATCGAAGGAAGCCCTCATTCAAAAGGCTTGAAATTGAGGTTTCACCCTCAATAGGTAAAACCCTACAAAACCTATTAAATTCTAGTTTTCTTCCCATGGATGCATTCATTTAGGGTCCCCCTAAGTGTAGCCCAAGTTTGGTAGGAATTCGTGTCCATTTCGTGTCCGTATCGGACACGTATCGGTGTTTAAAATAAGGTGTTCGATGAAATGTTTGTGAGAAGTAAATTATGTTAATTTTAGATTCTAATTGAATGGAAAATTAAGTTATTATATGTATATCACTAATCATTTGGACTGAGTCGAAGTTTGGAAGTTTTCATGTCCAAAATGGACACGCACACACGCGCACAGGCCCCGTACCCATGCCCTGCTACCCGACACGAAATTCTCCCTGTACACGACACTTGGACACACCAAATTTGGTGTACACGTGGGGGCCATGAGTGTCAGGCCACCCACAAAATTTCAGGTGATATGGTGGAGTATCGAGGGAGTTCTCGGGCCTGCACTGAAATTTTACTGGCACGCGCACACTGTACACACGCGGGAAAACCTCCACTGATACGGGTTGAGAACTCGGACACGACACGGTGTTGACCCATTTCAGGGTGCTAGACACAAAGCCCTAGACCTACCCTAGCTACTGACACGTGCACGAGACCCAAGGTTGCGTGTGTCGTGTCCTAGCTCGACTTGCACACGTGCACGACGCTGTGCACGCGTTGAGTGTCAGGAATTTACCCGTGTAGTGTTTTTGTGAGATTGGACACGTGAAACCGTGTCGTGGTGTCGTGTCAGGCACCTAGGACACTAGTGTATGTGTGGGGTGTTAATTACCAATCCATAGGATCGAGTCTTAGTTTGGTTTCGTGGGTGAAATCGAGTTTACCTAGTTTCTAGTTCACAGTCCCTATTTTCCAGGTTTTAGGATAAATCCAATTTTGCAAATCCGAGTTTTAAACCTAATTTTGATCTGAATTATACATTGTATGGTATGTTTTTAGTATCTATATACGTAGTATATATGTATTTGAGGGTGTGGGTCGATTTTGGGAAGAATTGGTGGTGTGTGTGTGTAGTTATATATATATACATATGTGTGTATATATGTATTGTGTGTGTGTGTGTTTGGGGGAGCCTTTGGTTCCAGAATTCCTGGAACCCCCCCCCCTGTCCTGACCCTATTCCAGACCTCTCCCTCTCTCTCACTGTCTCACTCTCTCTCTCATTCAGTCTCTCTCTCTCTCTTTCCCTTTGTCTCTCTCTATATATATAGTATATGTATGAGTTATATATATAGGTATATATATATATATATATTGATATATATGTATATTGTATTAGGTCTCTTTATGTATGTATAGTGTATTATAAGTATATGGGTTTGTATTGATATTGGGTGGTGATAGATAGTGTGTATCTATATATATAGATATAGTTATATATATATATATATATATATATATATATATATATATATATATATATATATATATATATATATATATATATATATATATATATATATGACTCCTAGTTATAGGTTTATATGAAAACCCCATCATTAGCCTATGGCCTAGGATTTCTAGCCAATGGCTTGGGGCTAACCCTAATGGCCCAAAACCAACATGTTGACCTTTGATTTCTAAGGGTTGACCAAAGTCAACCTTAGGTCAAAAGTGACCTAGTTCACCTAGAAATGACTAGGAATGACCTAAAACAACTAGTTTGACTAGTTTGACTAAAACCCTAACTAGTTGACTAGTGTTGACCTAACTTTGACTAGTTTGACTTTAGAGTTGACCAAGAGTTGACTTTTGACCAGATTGACCTAGAATCATGTAGTATGCATTGTATACTCTATTTTTACCATTGTGGATATGTTGTGACCTGTTTTACTCTAAATAGGACTCTGTGACACCAGTTCGGACATCTATTCATATCAGTCATACAGGGTGACAGGCGAGTACATTCTCTGATCTTTTCATGCTTGTTAGGACTTATATTCTTGCTTTAGATTACTTTACATGAAGCTGTCACGTCATTATCACGGATTGGTACTATATGGATCTTGTTATGCGATGTTATCTCCCTCGGGGTGCATCAGATACAGTTGTCATGTGCTTTTCACGAACATCTTGTATTTCATGTACACCGCTTTCATGTATACTCTTGTGCAATCTTGTACTCTCATGATCACGTGAGCAAACATGATAAAAACCTCTTGTACAAGGTAACGTAACTTGACTGGATCCTTGTGTATTGATTGGGGAGGGTGAGTAGGAAATGGTTATGTGATCAAAATCCTATCTTGTACAAACTCTTGTGAAATCTTGTGAAATCTTGTATATGTCCTAAGCCCATTTATATAACCATATCATGCTCTAAATCACAGGTTACCTACAGTTCTTACTTATCATATATATAGATATTTCCAGTTATCAAATCTCTCTCGTTTTACATATATTCTTTACAGTTTATGTATCTTACTCTATGCATGCTTTATATTTCCCAACCTGATATGAACTGCGTGAGACGTATTGTGCTCGTTCCTGTCCTGACTGGGCCTGTTGAAAATATTACAGATGATGATGGTGACTGTCCTACCTTCTATGGGACACATGAGGGTGACCTTCAGGAGCCTGAGGAGCATCTAGCTCAGTAGAGGGTGCCTAGTCTAGTCTAGTGTTTATAGTTTTCATTTTGTATCGGACTGTTCCGATTGTTAGTTGTGACTTAGTTATATTTCAGGTCTTGTACTTATTTGTGTTGGATATCTACTTTGTGTGGTGTGATAACTCTATATATATTCGGTTCTTTCTTTCGTCTGATTCCATATCATGTTCTATCTTTATCTTTCCTAGACTTGTGTTTGAGATATAGAGTTGAGATGTTATGTTATACCTCCGTGCGGAGATGACAGGTTTATATGTCTTATTGTTAGATGTTAGTTGTTATAGATGACCTATACAGCGTTCTACCGCCGACACTGTGGCGTAGGCTGGACGTACCCACGTTCTCGTGCCCCTAATCAGGGTGCGGGTTGTGACACTACCACCGGCATTGGCATAGGTGCATGATGTGTTTCATGTATCTCAACTACGAAAGTACGTGCTGGATCCAAGCCACGTGTTAGACTCTAGTCAGTTGGAACTTCAAGCAGACTTCTCAAATACGGAAGAACCTGTTCAAATCTTAGACATGAAGGATAAGGTTTTGAGGAATCGAGTTGTTTCCTTTGTTCGCGTGCTTTGGCGGAACCATTCGGTCAAGGAATCGACATGGGAATTGAGTTGGATATGAAGAAAAAGTTTTCTTTCCTACTCAATGAAGGTGGGTCCTTGTGAGGATGAAATTTTTTCTTAGTGGATTATAGTGTAGTGCCTCTTTCCCCAGTCAGAGGCACTATATCGACGATCCTATTGGTATCAATTGATTCGGGACATATTGAATTAAGACTCTTCCTCTATTTGGTTGGCTCTTCATAATCATGTCCCATATGTAGTGGATCGTGTCTTGGAGAAGAGCTCTATATAAGAGTACCTTGTTCAAACATTTTTATTGTTCATTTTCTATGTTTGTTTTCCTATACTTTCGTTGTTATTTTATGAATGTGTTTTTGTGAATGTTTTCGATGGTTTTTATTATTGCATTCATATCAAGTTCGTTGAGAAAGAGAGAAGAAGAGTATTGATCCTCTATTGGTTCGATTGAAGGTGATCGCGTAGATGCAATTTGAACGAAGTGTTGAATACCTCTTTCTCTTGGCAATTCTCCGACGGTGAGTAGCTTGACCTTTCCTTTCTTGACCCTCTTGTTCTTCAATCAATCAATGATATCGATTATAGGAACTAGATAAAGAAGTTAAGCACTTGATGTTGCATGCTTGTCATATAGAATTGTGAATCTTAGTATTATTGTATGCTTATCATATAGAACTATGAAATCATGGTAATGTTGCATGCTGATTTTATGATATGCTTGCTATAGTAATGTGCTAAATACATATTGAATCAATGAATGAATATTGCAACTGTAATATGGAATATGTCTTGTGATTGCTCAAATGATAGTCAAATAAATAAGAATATCAAGTTTTTTATAACCTTGCAGACTATGTTTGAATAACTAATTTTCTTAGTCATGCATTGTCATGGACAACTTGTGCACAATATTTTAGTTCCTCGAACGGTTGTCGAGGTTAAGGAATCAATTCGACCTAGGAGGAATATGGGTAACTATGCTGATGTACATGCATAGGTAATTCAGGAACTTTTAGTGGGACTCGATGCTCGCGCTGAAAGGATCGTCGTCTAACCAAACTATGGTCCATGATGGTTTGTGGTGCCAATGACCCTCATTTTTATAAACTGTTTAGCTAACAATATTTGGTTCACATGGAAGAACATGGTAAGTTTTATTGTAGGAAAGGAGACTGTCGTAGGTACGAATCACCGTATTTACATTGTCATGTTACTAGTATATGCTTTGTAAACTGAACTAAGGAATAGCTAGAAAGACCACTTATAATATTGCATGCTTTTACATAATTTCTATAACAATTATCGGTGATGTAGGATTTTAAATAGCTGCTTACCAGTAAACGATAATGTACTAACCCACGTCTCCACATGTGTCACTCAAGGAGACGTGCAAAGGAACTGAAGGTATTAGACGTCGCGAAGCTTGCTTTCCTTTTGAAGCCTTGCTTGTTCGTACTCTTTCGAAGCCCTCGCTCCAGTCGCTCAAAAGAAGACTCAGGTTCAAAGTGTTTATAAGTTTTGTTCTAGTAAAAGGATGTGATATATGAAAAAATGTATTCCATTTTGTAATATAAATTTTTGTACCCTTCCGTTGTTCAAATATTTGTAATGATGTATATTATCAATGAGAAATTATCATTTATGTGCCAAATCGTATTATTCAATTTCTCTGCCTAATCTCTTTTATAAAATCTCTATTGAACCTCGATATATTCAAATATACATGAACATGTGCTCTGTACAAGCACAACTTAGACTTGTACGACTCACGTCCCGTGATGACATCGATTCGACAAAATCGGGATGCGATAGGTTCGATCGTTCAAACTCGATCATACGCAGAGTCCCCGTCAAACTCATCGGAGCATCAAGAAGGGGAAATCACCGGCCTCAGGCGAGCCTAGGCAGAGCGATGCCTCTGCGCTGGAGCTCGCCGAAGCAACACCACGACGATCGGATCATCGCTTGCTTGATTGATAGCGGCATCAATCACCGCTCCAACAAGGACCTGATGCTCACGCGTGCAGCTACGATGACACTATATGCCAGAATAATAGTATATGTCGGGGATGGGAAGAGGAGAGATTGGTTGTTGAGATTTGGAATTCACAGAGGTCGTTAGGAAGAAGAGCGGGAATAACATTATTCAAGAATTTGGAATCAAAAAATGAAGTACTGGCTTCATAGAATGCTTTTTATAGAGGAAAAACTAAATTTGCAAAATAATTTTACTTTAGTTGCATTTTAATTTCCTATGTGACTTTTTAGTTTTTTTTTAAAAATTTGTTACAACAAACTTCTCTAAAACCTTCTCAGCACTTGGAGAAAGTTAAACTTAATCCTTTATTATTTAATCCCTTTTTTCTTAAGTATTATTCTGGAAATTATTCTTAATTCTCCAATTTATTTTTAGAAAACAAATTATGAAATTCTAAAAACACTTAGGCTGTGTTTGATTGGGCTTTTTTCCATGGAAAAGTTTTCCATCACAAATTTTTCACCAATTGTAGTGTTTGATAGCTTATATTTTCCATGGAATTATTTTCCCAAAAATCATCATTTTCCATATTTTCTTTCAAAATGGTGGAAAATGATTTCTGGCCCAACCCATAGGAAATGAATTCCATGGAAAATAATTATTCCCCCTTCTCTCTCCCCTTCTCTCGTGATTTTCTCCTCCTGTCGAAATTTCTAGGTCGGCTGCTGGAGAACTCTCGCGCGCATGCGATCGGCTGGAGAAGAAGAGGTACTCCTCTCTCTCTCTCTCTCACTCCCCTCTCTAGATCAGATCATCTCTTCCCTCTCTCGATTCGAACATCTCTCTCTTCTATCGAGATTTGGGGATCATATTGTTGTGTCGAGCGGATCTCGACAAGAGCGGATCTTGACTCCTCGGTTGCGTCCAATTGGTGGAGCGGATCCTTGATGACGTCAGATGAATATCCAACACAACTGGACATGATGCTCCTTGCATGTAGCTTTGGGAGTGAGCGCCTATGCTCGTTGTCTGTATAATATTTTGCAATGTCTATATGTGAAGTCGGATGCATCTCTAATTTTGGAGTGCATTCCTAATTTTGGACACAACATGACACATGTCCGACACAACATGACACAACAAGACATGAGCAATGCATCTTTAATTTTGGAGTTTACATTTGATTCCCTTCTTCATAAATTTTGAATCCATTTCCTGACCTAAAATTTTAAAACATAGCTTCTATCATTTTTGTTTTGTTATAAGCTAAAACTAGTAAAAGTAGTCATAAAACTTCCGGTCAGGTCAAATTTATATCTAATAACAAAGGGTCAACACTTATTATTTCTATTTTTTTAGTGTTAGAATGGCGAGAGTACCGAGGCAAATGCAACTTGACGCTGTATTTTGGACGATGATGATGCAAGCAGTGGCGATCTATAGTACTATGATGCACCATTTTACCCGACGTCTCACAAGGCACCCTCATCGTAATTTTAGAGCTGAGAGAGAGGTAGCATTGAATCGAATGTTCGACTTGAGTGACAGGGTATGCCATGAGATGCTTCGGATGAAAATGTAACCCCACTCTCCAGTTATTTTAATCCTTGAATATTTTTCCCTCCAAAAATTTAAATCCTTAAATTTGAATTACCAAGTTTGTTATAACCAACTTAGTGGTCCCCACATTTTTTTTAAATTTCTAACTGTTTTTCATTAGCTCCTGTAAATAGTGAAAATGAAGGGGGCTTCTCTGAATTATTCACACTTGGCGGGAGGGCCAAAGTAAATCATTTCCTTCCCCTTTTATAACTGAGTGAGGAGAGGAGAGAGAATTCATTTCTTCTCCGAGTTTTTCCTGAGCTCGATTCCCTCCCTCTCCTCCGGCAATCGGTCGATAGCAATTAATGTTGAGTTCGCAGCATAACTTCGACGGAGTGCAGATCTTCTCCACGGCAAGGGTTCCTCTTCGGTAACGACGAAGCGGTGAGTTCCGTTCCATTTCATGTTCCTTTTTGATCTCTGGTCCGATCGATCTAACTATTTAAGATCGGAATTGGCAGATTCATCTCATGCTCTGCGTCGTTCCTTCAATTTCGGTCGTGATCATTCTGAGGACATCTAACTGACGACGAGATGATGATTTTCCCCAAATTGCTTGAGTTTCCTTCATAGCATTGGTGAGTCATCTTTGATCTCAAGTTTCACTGAAATTGTTTTGTGATCGATCCTTTGTTCCATTTCATAGATCGCATATTCTGTGTTCGAACCGGTCAGATCGGTTGAGGGATTCTACTCAAAGGCAGTTCCGATCTGGTAAGAAATTCAATCGATTTCTTTTCTTGAAAATACAGATCATGTTGTCTTTCAAACTATGATCGACAACTTCACGACAGAGTTTCATAAGTTGATCTTGGAAATTTTGGTTGAGTCGAGTTGGAACTCAATCAACAATCGTGGTACGGTGAGTGCTCTAATATGGAGTTCTCACTATTCTTAATTCTTAGTTTATTTTTTTGGATATATCAATTTCTCTGAAGTTTTTCTTCCTCTTATACACCACCGATTGTTGAAGCATTGCAGCAGAATTTTGAGAGCAGAGGAGTTCAGTGATTGTGTCCCACACGTGGAAATACGCTCTCAATCCTGATTGATTCCGTTTCAGGTATTCATATCATTCTTCCATCTGATAATTGAATTGTCTATTCTCATCTTTGAGTCGGGTGTATGTTGGCCAGGATGGGAAGGTTGTTGGGGGTTGGCGTATCCAGTATAGTGTCCTAGTGTACCAAATTAAATGTTGATGATCGTGTCCAAATGGCGTGTACGTGTCCAAACTGTGTGCGTGTGTTGCTGTCCATTGGAGTAGGAGATTTGGGAATAGCAGGGAGCAAGACCTCTTATCAGTTGAATTCTTAATTCAATTTGGTTGTACATTTGGAAGAGTCTAAATTCAGGATTTTATTTCGATTTTGCTTTATATTTTTGGTTGTTTAAATTGTATTAATTTCTGTGATTTGAGTTTTTATTATAATTTCCTTGTTCATGTTTTATGGAGTTGGAATTGCAATATGTATTAATTCTCAACGAAGGATATTTTGGTTACTGGTATTGGTATTGGTCAAGGTTCATATTGAATTATATGTTGAACTCTTCTTGTTACTTTGAATTATTAAAATAGTGTGGGTGGTAGTAGTACAGGTCAGCATGGGTAGGTTGGGTTAATTATGTTGATGTATAATATTGTTGAGATTGAAGCAGCAATGGGGTGTTGATGCTCTGGCTGCTTTGTTTGGGCTCGGAAATTGATGCAATGAGATGTTTATCATTTAGACACTGAACCTCTTTAGCTTCAATAGATGAGTTTTGTTCTGCCAAACAAATGGTTCTGTTATGAGAATTTGGCCATTAGGGGCTAGTATTATTTGGGTGTTGGTTATAGTTGTAATAACAATTATAGATATTCTATGGTTAGTATATGGTTAGAAGTTACAAGATAACTAGCTGGAACTTGTTTAATAATTAACCAACTTGTACCCAATAAACATGAGGACATCCAGATCCATTGATTACCCATACTTTTCCAGAGCAAGGCAAGTACATTCTATGGTTCTGTGCATTACATTATCTCATGTTCTTTATTGCTGACACATTGTGACACGATTCATGATCTTTCTGGCTTGTTCTTATTCATGTTCTTATCAGTATCTTTGTCACGACCCGCACCCACCGTGAGGGTACGAGTACGTAACAGCGCCCAGCCTACGCCGCAGTGTCGGCGGTAGAACGCTGTTCTAGGTCATGAATTATAACTAGCATAATATGAATACTCTCCAAAAGGAGGCCAACACAGAGGTACAACTCAAAACAAAAAGCAATTATTGGGAATGAAGCGAAAAATCAAAGAAAGACAGTTAATATTCAAGGGAAAACAATAAGCAGCAAATTTAGATAAAAGAGATCTGATAAGGAGTTTTTCCTAATGTGATTGAGTACCTTCAAAATATCCTAATCCTACTGTAGGCTGTAGTGATACTCTAGTTCGAATACCACTACACATACTCGACCTGCATGGGCCACCACTAAAAATATGTCACGACCCGCACCTACCGTGAGGGTACGAGTACGTAACAGCGCCCAGCCTACACTGCAGTGTCGGCGGTAGAACGCTGTTCTAGGTCATGAACTATAACTAGCATAATATGAATACTCTCCAAAAGGAGGCCAACACAGAGGTACATCTCAATCACAATCTAAGGTAGAATGTAGCACGATAGAATAGATAAAGAAATCCTCAACTGAGGTACAACAGAAATGAAATAACAAGTCTTAACATCTCTAAAATATACAACTCTGAAAACAAGGACAACAGCTAAACATGAAAAGAAACAGTCTAAGCTATCTACACTATGCAAGGGGTATCATCCTCAGCAGCTGCCTGAACCTCCCCAGGGTCCAGGTCGCGAGTGTCATCTAGGCAAGCTCCAAAGTAAGGGGTGCAGGGTTCCTCATCGTCCTCTGTAAAATTTTTAACAGGTCCAGTCTGGACGGGAGCGAGCACAATACATCTCACGCAGATCATAACAGGTTAGAGAATACAAACATGCAAGAGAGTACGATACATGAAACTGAAAGAAAGTACATGATGTAAACAGAGATAGAACTATAATAAAA
This sequence comes from Iris pallida, assembly GCA_029216955.1. Classification (NCBI taxonomy): domain Eukaryota; kingdom Viridiplantae; phylum Streptophyta; class Magnoliopsida; order Asparagales; family Iridaceae; genus Iris; species Iris pallida. The sequence goes on from JANAVB010020400.1 coordinate 28,908,070, forward strand.
ATATCTACTATAAGTAGAGAGCTACCAGTGACTAGTGATTTAGAGTACAAAGTCGACATGTGAATGGCTTGATTTGCACATGGCTATACTAAAGAGGCGTACATGGCTATACTACTTTAGAATTATTCACATGACTATTTATACTCCCCCATACCCCAATCAATACACAAGGATCCAGACAAGTTATGTTACGTATATGGTTTTCACATGAAGCCCATAGATGGGTGTACATGAAGAATATATGATGGCTCAGAAACTGAGTGCACATGAACTCCACATGAAGGCCCATGAAGGGTGCACATGAAGTATAGGTTATACATGAGATACATGAGAAATACGACCGAACATGATAGCACATGAGAGTACACGAGCGAGCACGAACGAGCATGAAGCACATGATAAACATGGATAACATGAGAGCGAGGAATACACGATGTACATGAAACACACGACATGATGTATCCGATGCTCCCGAGGGGGATAACATCGCATGAAAGGATCCATATAGTACCAATCCGTGATAATATCGTGACAGCATCAAATAAGGTAAACTAGAGTAGGAATATAATTTTAAGCAAGTTATGAAATGATCAGAGAATGTACTCGCCTGGTATCTGAATGTCTGAAGTAAATGTATTGTCTGAGATGAGATACCTGACTCCTAGTTAGAGCAACACAAGTCAAGATGTATACAGGGGATGATAATTGAAATCTATAATGCATCTACATGCTGTCTAGGTCAAACTAGACTAAAGTCAACCCTTGGTCAACTCCAGTCAACTATACTAGTCAAGGCTAGGTCAACTAAGTCAAACTTAACCCAAACAAGTCTGATAAGTCTCACTAGGCCTAACCAAGCCTAGTCTAGCAATCACACACAATTACAAGCCATACAAGTTATCCATCATACATATTTACATATATAATACATATATACTCACTATATATAAGGCATACCTATATATAGAAAATTCATCCATGGCTATATGCCCACATACATATGTATATTCACATATTTATTCCTACACACATATTACATATATATATTACATATATAGGTATACAATATATAGGGGTTACATTGTATTCATGCAAGGGGGTTTAGTTATCATGCCAATGTGTGTGTGTGTTATCAGAATAGTGTGTAACTAGGAAAAACAGAGCATTGAAATCTGGAACAGTGGCATGGTGTTCCTGTGTGTATAATGTGGTAAAACCTGTGTGTGTTCATAGAGTGTTAGTGAGAAGGAAATATGCAAAGGTGTTAGTGATATAAACATGTGTGTCCATGTGTCTAGTGTCAATAGAATTAGAGTGTGTGTGTGTGTCAATATGAATGTGGATACATGTAACAGTAGAGTGTAAGGTATGTCAATAAGAACTTAGGAATTAGGAAGTGTAGAGTGTGTTCAGGAATTGGAATATGAAGACAGTGTGAAGTTCTCAGTTTTAGGAACTCAATGACAGTTTAGTGATACCTGAGAATTTCAGGACATTAAGAAAGTTCAATTCAAGACCCAACAACCATTGAAAACCATCCTTCAACTATCAAATCAAAACCAAATGACAGCATCTACACACATATACAGGAATTTAAATCATGGAATGAACATCAATTCAGTTTTTAGAAAAGTAACAATTGATAGTGAACAAACTCAGATTTAAAAGAAGAGGAGATCAATTCAAAATTCATCACCAGGACTGTATCAGTCCACATGCACAACCCCTACTCGAAATCCATTTCATGAACATAAACCTAATCTATCATGAAGGATCAAACTAACAGGAACTAATGCACATGCATATGAGTATACATGGCAATAAACATTCGAAAATCAGTTGTAACAGGAAATTAAGTGTGTGTAATGTGCCTACGCAAATATGAGTGTGTTTAGATAGGGTGAGTGTAATATGTTATTTGAAGAGTGTCACATGTAAACATTAGAGTGTGATAGCTAACTTAGGGAAAAGGTGAACTAAGACTATTAGCAATACAATGCTAACATTCAAAACCAAATTTAAGTTCAAATCAATCTCAGTTTTACTGGTTGCAATTGTGAGTCAAAACCCAATTCCTAATCTATTCTTAGGTTCTCAAAAAGCGCTCAAGTTGACAGTTTCAGTCAACAGATTGTGTGTGTGAGTGATGTGTCATAATGTCAGAAAATGGGGAGTGTCACAAGTGTGTTCAATGTTGTGTGTATTCCTAAGTTAAGTTCTCAGGTTTTTGGAAATCAAAATTAGTTTTCATATTGAAACCATCATTCAATTCAGTTTAATAGGAAGACAGTGCAATAGAGAAAAGAATTCAGTTCTCAGATTTCAAGTCAATGGAAATCGAAAATAATTTGTAAATGGAAAGAAAAGACAGTTTTAACATACCTTTGTAATTCAGGATTAATAGATAATTAACATCATGCAATCACAGTAAATTAACATCAATATTATTAAATGGTATCCGAAATCAGTCCACAGTGAACTCCTCAACGTATCGGAGAATTGACAGTTCATACAAACTAATACATTATCAAAACAATTTCGAAAACCAATACAAAACATGAAACCCGATCCTGAAACAATCTGAAACATAAACTAACCCTTGAATCATAATTGAAAACTTATTTTAAAAAAAGAATTCGAATTCGAGAATCCCTTTTTAACTCTTGAACTGTTAACAAACATATCAGTGTTCTGAAACCCGACACAACAACCCCAAATTCGAATCCAATATTTGATGAAAACCAAAAGCAGGTGTAGAGGAATGTTCCCCACATGTCCACGTGTCATGGGGGGTCCATTCGTGTCCAGGAAACTGGACACAAAGTGTCCAAATAATGAAAATAAAAATCAGTAAAGAGTGCATAATCATGGTCTCGTGCAGCCGTGTCGAGCCTTCGTGCTCTCGACACAAGGCGACACGTATCTCGTGCTTGTGCACTGAGGTTCACCAGGACTAGGAGAATGTGCTCAAGTGTCTGAAACGTGTCCACGACACGCATACATTCGATACGGACACCGTATCAGTGGGCAATTCTGCACGTGTGCACACAGTATCAAATCCGTGTGGTTTAGATTTCTCCCAAACCATACCATAAGGTCCCACAAAATTTTGTGGGCCTTGTGTCAGTCACCCAAGGAGTGTCCACACCAATTTTAGTATTAAGAGGTGGCGTGTCCAGGGAGAAATAGGACACGGGCAGCAGGGCACTGCCCGTGCGTGCTGCGAGCGTGTTCGTGTCCTGTTTGGACACGGACACGGCTCGAAAATCAATTCAGTCCAGTTGCAAATCAATGTATGCATATAAATCAACAAATTTGTTCCAACACTTTTCAAAAATAACAAATAAAAATCCTTTGTGGCATTTTAACAAACACATGCACATATACATTGACACGTGTCCGGTACGGACACCAAACGGACATGAATCGACACAAATCCAATACCTATGGCTAGGGGACACCGAGGGCTTCCTATCCATGCAAAGAAAATGAAATTTGGTGGAGGGAATAGGAATTTACCTATATGTGCAATTTGCATGAAAAAGTTTCAAAAGGGGGTGGTTCTTCTTGATGGCCAAGTGCTCCAAATTGGTCCCAAACTGAAATGACTCTCCACCAACAGCCCATAAACACCAATTAGAACCCAATGCAAAAGACTAGGATGAAAAAAGAGGTTAAATGAATAAAATAGAAATTTTAAAGAAGGAAACAAACCTTGGTTTTTGCCAAATGGAGAATAATATAAAAGAGGCAAGAACATTCAAGGAGAAGATTATTTATAGGGAGGGGAAGCCCTATGGCTGGTCCTAATGAGTGAAAATTAGGGTTAGGGTTACAAGTCATGGGCCATGGGCCAAGCCACATGAGAAATGGGCTCTCTACCTTTGACTTAAGTCCAACATTAAAATCCTTCCTAATTTCTCAAGAGCTAAATCACTCAAGTCAAAACCAAGTCGACTTAAGTTAGATTACGGTCTCACCATGCTAATCAAGTCACCTTAACTAGGGTCAACATCTAGGTTAGTCTCTTATGTCACAACTAGCAAAAATCAAAACCATCAACCATCAATCCAATAAATAAATTAAAAATTCTAATAAGTCAAAATGACCAAATTACCCCTAGGCTAAAAATAATAAATGAAACACCCTAATCACATGGCTAGGCTCTAGGGCAGACAGTCTCTACGGTTTCACTAGCTGCACATCAAAATCACAAGTCATGATATTTAAATAGTTTAAAAATGATTAAAAGTTACCAAAAATCATAATATGAAATAAATATCAATAAATAATAATTATAATTACAAAATTTCAAAATTATCCTCATCTGAAAAATTGGGTGTTGCAATCTTGGGTAGGGGTAATACACTATATATGTGACCAAACCCATGTTATTCATAATTTTTAGCTTAGGCCTCGCATCGTGCACACGGGTCCTAAGTCGTACCATTACATGATCTTTCAGGATCTTTCATGTTCTTTCATGATCTTAACCATAGCTGGTCACATATTATAGTTGTATTTTAAAATATTGTGCACACATGTTCAGGATTGATCCTTACATTTAGTTTATGTGATCCTGATCTTGATACTTATGATGTTCATGATCTTTCCTGTATCTTTATAGCAGTAGCTTCATGACCTTCTTGTGCTTTATATATCATGTTCTTACCATGTTCTTTCAGCTTATTTTCATATCATGATGTTATTGTTCATTACCTAGAACTGTGCTTTGCTCCGCTCCTGATTGGATAAGTTGCAGGTGAGATGAAGGCTATTTGCGATACCTATTATGGGCACGATATTGTCGAGCTAGTTGAGCCAGCTGGAGCTGCATTGGACCTAGAGGCCGCAGAGGCCTTGTTATCTTTCCATTTTAGCAGTTTACTTTTATTATATTTGAGACTCAGACCTTACTTACTTTCTGGATGAATGTAATAACTCTTAGACTTGTACTTGGATTTCTGGGATCGTTTATGTAACCCCTCTTCCCGGAATTTTGAATTATATTTTATTTATTTATTTGAATTAAATGGTGATTTTTATATTTTTATAATAATTACTTAGTTAATTATTATGGTAGATGATTTTAGCCATGATGGAGTTTTGGAGTACACAGCGACTAGAAATCGTGGCACGGATAGTGTCATGGCGTGCCTTGACTAGAGTATTAGCCCTGGTAGGGAAGGCCGAGCCATAGCGATATCCTAACTAGAAAAACTGGGCCAAGTTACGACTTAACCCTTACCGAAGTTTTATTTATTATTAATTATATTATTGAGTTTAGGAAAACCGATTATACCATTTTAACCCGGACTGGACCCGAACTGAGCCGAGCTCATGTAGTCATGCGGCACGTCCAATGACATTCGTGTTGATGGAATTTGGTATGAGGGTGTTGTATTTCGTTTTAAGGATTTAATGAATATTTTTTAGTATTTGTAATTAAATATTATAATTATCATTATTAGTTGTTATTCAGTGACAATTTTATGAAGTGGGTCCTTGTATATTTTAAGATTATTAGATTGTACGTAATGGTATATACGCCATTATGATTTATTGAATTTTATTATTATTATTATTAGTATTATTATTATTATCATTTCTATTGAGGTTAATATTATATAATATTATTTTATTATTATTGGTTAAATCATCTTATCAATTAAATATTATTACGTATAGTCATATACATATATAAATAGGGCTACACTAGGAATCGATAATTTTTGGGTTTTATTTAGATTTTAGGGATATTATTATATTAGTATATATATGAATATATATATATATATATATATATATATATATATATATATATATATATATATATATATATATATTTTATATATATATATATATAAAATATATATATATATATATATATATATATATATATATATATATGTATGTATAGTGTATTAGAAAAAAAAAGAAAAAAGAAAAGGAAATCAACACTGTTCCCGCAAGGGAACAATGGACCACAGCCCATTGCTAAACCGCCCCCAACCCAGAAACAGCCCGACCCCTGCCTTTAGCACTCGATATATATCGAGAGAACGAGAAGGGGGGGAAGGAGTTTCCACAAACCCTAATTGCCAGCCCCGACCCTGGGCCTCGGCGTGCCGCCAGGCGGTTGTGCTCTGCCGTAGCCACAGCCGGCCGATGGCAGGCGGACGCGCGCGTGCAGGCCGCACGAACACAGGTCCCCGTAGACAGCAGCAGATGCGCCACTTCGTCGCAGGGATTCTTCGCGCACGGTGGATCTTATCTCGAACCAATTGATCAGGTGTGTACACAACTTGTAGGACTTCAATCCTCTTCAAATCGTTTCTCTGTTATGTTGGTAGATCGTCCGATATATCGACGCAAAGTCGAAGAAAAATCACCCCAAAACAGGACAGCACGTAGCAGTCCACACACCCTGTTGGAAGGCGAATTCCCGTATTTTTCTTGACTGTCTCAAAATTCTATTTGAAGATGATTATAGACAACGTATACGAGAACGAAACCCTTTTTACGGATCTTGATTTCATCAAGTATGTGGGAAGTTATTAGATTTCAAAAATTATGAAAAACTTGTTTTCGAAAAACTGAAAATATAGAAAATCTCTCGATACGACGTGCGTCCCACCAATCCGGACGACGTGGTTGCGAACCGAAAGTATCGAAAGCTGCGTATCGGCTTCATAAACGTGTGGGCTTTGACGGAATTCAAATTGGTCGCGTGTGCGCGACGAATTTGATGCGTATCCATCGAAATTCACCGTATCGGTCTCTGTGCAAATTTCTCAATTACTTTGTGTACGTTTGCCAGATCGAGACGAAACTTACGCCAATAGGACCGTATCATTTTTCTGGTCCTATATGCCAAGTTTGGTCCGATTCTGAGACCGTTGATTGGATCGCCATTTTGCGGGCCCCACGGTCCAACTCAACGGGCGATTTTATGCACAGCCCGCCGGAATCCAATTTTGGTCATACGGTTGGATTTGTATCAGTAAACTAGATCTGTAGACATATAGTTTGACAATTTTAGAGACCGTTGACTCTGGCACGCTTTTCGGTACAAAGCGGGTCCAACGACGGACACCGTTTTGGCCTAAAATTACCGTTTTGCCCCTGTATCCAGAATTGGACTTAAGGACAGGCAATCCTAGCTATTTTGACTATTCTGAGAACATTGGTAATGTTTATTTTAGCTTCCGGGAACTGTTGTACGGGTTTTGACTATTGTGGCACATTGAGTGGTTCAGATTGTCGGTTTCACCAGCAAAGGACCACAGGCGAGTACAGTTTATTATTTGTTTTCAGTATTGATCTTTACTATACATCAGTGTTTAGTCGATAGATATGTGATTTCAATTTTATGTTAATTTTGTTCTTTGTTGTGTCAGGAGGTGAAGTACCAACGATGTGTGATCTGACCTTAGACCGTGTAGACCGTAATTTATTTTTGTATTAGACCGTGTAGACCGTGATTTATTCTTGCTTTATACATTGTAGACAGTATTTCATATTTGCTTTATACAATGTAGACCGTGTAACATAATACTGTGTAGATCGTAATTATTATTTTGTAGACAGTGTTTCTTTATTGCAATATTTTCTGTAGACCGTGTAACTGTAGACCGTGTAAATTGTAGACCGTGTAATTATAGACCGTGTAACTATAGACCGTGTAACTTTAGACCGTGTAGACCGTGTTGCATAATTGTCCCGAGACCGATCACATATCAAAGGTACTTCAGTAGGACAGTTGGTGAGTAATTTATTGCATTTTATTTTCTGTTCTTATCATTCAGTTTTATTGTCTTTCTTCATTTTATTTATGAATCATATGTCTAAAGGCTAACTTCTGTCATATAGTCATTTTCATATATTGGAACTGCACTCAGTGAATTGTACTCATTCTATTCCTGACTGGAAACCAATATTTTTCAGATTAACCATGGATTCTCTTAGCATGGGAGATATGGGGGTACTTGCAGACAAAAGCCTAGAGACTAGCTAGATAACTGAGTTGTAGTTATTCCATTATTTGTACAAGTTTATATTTCTCTGCAAATGTAAAACTTGATCATTGTAAATTAAATTAATTTTGTGAATGAGTATTATTTGTGATTTTGATCTTCATGGCCGTGACAGCGTTCTACCGCCGACACTGCGGCGTAGGCTGGCTTGGACACGTCTCGTATCCGTTTATAAAAAAAATGGGTGCGGGTCGTGACAAGTTTTTGTGGTGGCCCATGCAGGTCTGTTTTCGCAAATCATGCGAACTCGTGATAGTACTCAAGTTAGTTGTACTATTGCGAGCATGCGACTAAGAAATGCTCATTCATGAATTAGGAATTAATTTAATTTAAGAGAATGACTAGGACTAGGAGTCCCTTATATAAACTTACCGATGGGTAGTCTAGGCATGCAATGTAGATGAGGGTTATTGATTTTGATAGTTTGTCATATCTCCATAAGTACACTATTTTCTCTTGATAGGATGATATGATCCAATGTGGATAGGTTATTCGCTTGATGAGACAGGGCTTCATAGAGTTAATGGTCTAACCTTGATAAATTGTTTAATTCCTTCTCTTTGCCCTTGAGAAATCACCCTTATATCTTAATCCGAATTGCCTATTCAGTTTCTATTTTGCCCTAAGAATTATTATTTTTTATAGGTTATCCATATACGGACCTCGAGTTAGTTTTGATTCAAGTTTGTCCCTCAAAGGCTTGAATACACATGGAAGAGTTAGAATGTTTGTATTTCTTTTGTCCTCAGTTATTTCCTCCTGTTCAATCTTTTATCTTAAGGGTTGTGACTGATAGGACAAATGCTTACGCTTTATTTTATAGGCAACTTGTTTGAATCCCTAGAAGCTCATGGATTTTTACAGATGTAGTTAAAGGAATGTTAGTTAACTCATAATGGCAGGACAGCAGCGCACTGTCGCCATTTATTTAAATTATGAAGACTCTGGATTCCCTGCAGCCAGCAGCGCACTGGTAAGATACGACCCCTAGAGTTGAAATTAGTCTAAGGAAATACAGGTTATAGTATGTTACTAAAAAATATAGTTAGTGATCCTCTTTAGACCGCAGTCACCCTGTGTCAATATAAGGAAGAGTATCGGATAACATATCGTATCTGAATCATGAAACCAAGGGTTTATCACAGCCTGGGTATACGGGCAAGGCATAATCCTCAGTAAAATGACTTCATACATGATTACAAGTTCATGATACTATAGAGGACAGGAAATACCCTGTGTCCCATAAGATCCAAAACCAATACTAGTGACAGTTCTGCAAGTTGGGTAGCATGTCTCCCGACCTAGCAGTCCATAGTCCTTGTGATCTATTGACGAGAAAATTGATTTACGCTAATAGGTTTACCTTGAATATAGAATGTAGAGGTCCATAACCCATTAGTCGACCAAGTCCTTGTGGATAAGAAGATAGTAGAAAGACTGTATAAGCAAGAACATCGGGTAAGGTTTTGATTCTCACAAAATTTGAACTACCTGTGACTCCTTTCAAAAATCTCACATACTTGTATTTTGACTATCTGGACCAATGCTGCTATTACAGCCTAGTTTTACAAGCTTACTCTTCTATCAAGCTTGATTCAAGACATATGTTATTGGGGACGCCTGCTAACATATTGTCTAATCATAATCGATGTATTACGGTCTGATCAACCGTAGTGCACCTGGTTCGCTCTTCCTCTGATTAACCTACGTGGATTGAGATGTAGATGACTCTAGGATCTCATTCGCTACTGCATTGACAATTCCTCTTGAATTATACAATCGCCTTTGGATCACGAAATTGTATTCAGTAACATCTTCCTTGAACTCTTTATTGTTTTTGTCTTTCACTGATTTGAAAAGTCGAAAGCTCGTGATGGTAGAGAGATACAGAGTATCCCCATGGCTGTGATAGTTGTATACACAAGTGTAGCTATCATCGGCCAGTCATATGATTGAGTTACTCGTTCTCCTCTCGACCCTCAAACTACTATTGAGACCTTCTAGCCAGCTAAATTTGGGAATGATTAGGATTTTACCCTTAGTCGTAATACCAACCCAGGAGACTATCTATTCTCAAGGAACAATTCATGGTGAGTCTCTAAATATATTTTTCTCCTGAATATTGCCTTAATTAGAAATCCTTATGCATTGACGCAACCGTTCCTGGACCAAGCCCACAGTTTAGACATGAGATAAATAGACAAGGGTAAGGACAATCATTTACCGTGACTATGGTAGGCACTCATCCCGAGAATGGTTTCCAACAAATATTATACTAGTTATGTAAATTTTATTACTAAGACCTAACTAGTATGGGAACCCCACAGTCACTTGCTTAGCCAATACCATAGCTTAAATACCCTGTCATATTATGATCTACCAGTTGTCAACAGTAATGCATGATCACTACAACTCTTGTGACAATAGTCTGACAGCCTGACACAAATAGAAATTCATGACTCAGTTGTGAGAATCTTTTCATAAGATGTGCCTTAGAGCTGGTTACCCCATCGATAACTCTTGTATACTGTGGACGAGCATATCATTCTATTTTATCGACCATGTATCATGGTACACACTCGTTTTCCATTTAGTGAGGAACGATCTTTGACTCGACTTATAACTATCGTACCCCGTTACGCCGTGCCTGATTCTTTATTAACAAGAGTCGATGTACAATACCTGAATTTTGGAATTCTTCTGACCTCACTATTCCTAAGACTATGACCTAGCTTCTAAGGTGGGTAGACTGTAAGCCTTCTAGAATTTTTGGGGTATGCAAGAATTATCGACTGATTAGAATAATTTTAATTAGGGTGATAATTAGTGCCCCATGGACTCCCACTTTCCATTTAGATCATTTTGTGACCCCGACCGTGTCACTAACAATCGGAGCACCAGACCAGCTGTTACCTTCCAACAAATTTTATATGTAAAATCTAGACGAGTCCACCGTCATCTAAGTATATCATGTCCCACTCAAATATGTCCCCTTGTACTCTAATTTTATGGTACGACTTTCAGGTAAAAAGGACTAACTATAACCCTTACCATAGTACCGGTAAACTTCTCAACTACAAATAGAGGCTCAACCTCGACTCGAATCTTTCGACCCAATATATGGTTGTGATCGACTCGAAGCCACTACGCACATGTCACTAGTGTGCCACTCAATTGTGTCTTCTCGTGCGACTTAAACACAAAAGTCACGAAAAGCGCATCTTTAAGGCTTACAAAGCATATTAACCAATCCGACTGTTATCTAGCTCAATCACTTGGGTGGAAAACTATTCTAGGTTATTCTAACCTAGTAGAAATAGTTTTATCATTGGGATCTTGTCCAGTCAATATAGATTGAAGTCCAAGGTTTATCCAACCGATGACTGATGTCCAATTGGAGAACCCATTAATACCCATTCATGCATACCACCATAGTTATAAAACCAAACTTTCTGAAATAGGTCCCTATGCCCATTATGTTGTCTCCCCTTCTCAGAATATGAGGTCATTCATAACCATTATTCCATCTACCTAGAAGTCGCGATACGATCTTGTATTGCATTTATATCCTTGCTCGTGTGTTTCAATAACCACAGAAAGGATCACAAACTTGATTTCCTAAATTCTGTTCTATTATGGAACCTCGTCTAGATTAATTTCAAGAACAAAATTTTTGTATTGCACGGAGTGCAAGCCCTCTAAGAAACGAAGGGTTCTTCGATTTAATAAGTGACTGGACTAGAGTAGCCCAATCTAGTAAACGAGTCAATGGCTCATAAACTTTCTTTCTATCTGTATCATTGGATACTCTCTACCGCTCTGGAAATCTCATATTGCTCCCGGTTATTCTTCCTTATCATCCTGTCCTTCCTATTTCGGAGCAACGAATGGTCATGCTTATTGGAATTTACCAATATTCTCAGCTACCTGTACAAATTTGTTGCTTGTTAAATTTTTGGATTGCTTGATAGATAAGAGAGGATTTTAGATGCCACATACAGTAGATATATATTTGTAGCAATTTTTTTGCAAGTAGTTGGATGATTATAAAGTTTTAGTGACATGAGATTGGAGGGAGTAGTGTGACCAAAGGTGGGTAGAAGTCCTCGAAGTTCCGTAGTTACAAAATGGCTAGGAGGAGGATATGAACTATTTTTAAGGAACTAAAAATTCGAGGAGATTAAGGTAATGTTAGATTTCTTTTTGAATTTAAGGAATAGTTATGAATTAGAATTTCGAGGACGAAATTATTTTAAGGTGGGTAGATTTGTAACACCTCTTCCCGAAATTTTGAATTATATTTTATTTATTTATTTGAATTAAATAGTGATTTTTAATATTTTTATAAATAATTACTTAGTTAATTATTACGGTAGATGATTTTAGCCATGATGGAGTTTTGGAGTACACAGCGACTAGAAATCGTGGCACGGATAGTGCCATGGCGTGCCTTGACTAGAGTATTAGCCCTGGTAGGGAAGGTCGAGCCATAGCGATGTCCTAACTAGAAAAACTGGGCCAAGTTACGACTTAACCCTTACCGAAGTTTTATTTATTATTAATTATATTATTGAGTTTAGGAAAATCGATTATACCATTTTAACCCGGACTGGACCCGAACTGAGCCGAGCTCATGTAGTCATGCGGCACGTCCAATGACATTCGTGTTGATGGAATTTGGTATGAGGGAGTTGTATTTCGTTTTAATGATTTAATGAATATTTTCTAGTATTTGTAATTAAATATTATAATTATCATTATTAGTTGTTATTCAGTGACAATTTTATGAAGTGGGTCCTTGTATATTTTAAGATTATTAGATTGTACGTAATGGTATATACGCCATTATGATTTATTGAATTTTATTATTATTATTATTATTATTATTATTATTATTATTATTATTATTATTATTATTATTATTATTATTATCATTTCTATTGAGGTTAATATTATATAATATTATTTTATTATTATTGGTTAAATAATCTTGTCAATTAAATATTATTACGTATAGTCATATACATATATAAATAGGGCCTACACTAGGAATCGATAATTTTTGGGTTTTACTTAGATTTTAGGGATATTATTATATTAGTATATATATGAATATATATATAGAGATATATAAATATATATATATGTGTATAGTGTATTAGAAAAAAAAGAAAAAAGAAAAGGAAATCAACACTGTTCCCGCAAGGGAACAGTGGACCACAGCCTATTGCTAAACCGCCCCCAACCCAGAAACAGCCCGACCCCTGCCTTTAGCACTCGATATATATCGAGAGAACGAGAAGGGGGAAGGAGTTTCCACAAACCCTAATTGCCAGCCCCGACCCTGGGCCTCGGCGCAACGCCAGGCAGTTGTACTCCTTCGCAGCCACCGCCGGCCGACGGCAGGCGGCCGCGCGCGTGCAGGTCGCGCGAACACAGGTCCCCGTAGACAGCAGCAGATGCGCCACTTCGTCGTATGGATTCTTCGTGCATGGTGCATCGTATCTCGAACCAATTGATCAGGAGTGTACACAACTTGTAGGACTTCAATCCTCTTCAAATTGTTTCTCTGTTACGTTGGTAGATCGTCCGATATATCGACGTAAAGTCGAAAAAAAATCACCCCAAAATAGGACAGCACGTAGCAGTCCACACACCCTGTTGGAAGGCAAATTCCTGTATTTTCCTTGACTGTCTCGAAATTCTATTTGAAGACGATTATAGACAACGTATACGAGAACGAAACCCTTTTTACGGATCTTGATTTCATCAAGTATGTGGGAAGTTATTAGATTTCAAAAATCATGAAAAACTTGTTTTCGAAAAACTAAAAATATAGAAAATCTCTTGATACGACGTGCGTCCCGCCAATCCGGGCGACGTGGTCACGAACCGAAAGCATCAAAAGCTGTGTATCAGCTTCGTGAACGTGTGGGCTTTGACGGAATTCAAATTGGTCGCGTGTGCGCGACGAATTTGATGCGTATCCGTCGAAATTCACCTTATCGGCCTCTGTACAAATTTCTCAATTACTTTGTGCATGTTCACCAGATCGAGACGAAACTTGTGCCAACAGGACCGTATCATTTTTCTGGTCCTGTATGCCAAGTTTGGCCCGATTCTGAGACCGTTGATTGGATCGCCATTTTGCGGGCCCCACGGTCCAACTCAACGGGCGATTTTATGCACAGCCCGCCGGAATCCAACTTTGGACATACAGTTGGGTTCGTATAAGAAAACTGGATCCGTAGACATATAGTTTGACGACTTTAGAGACCGTTGACTCTGGCACACTTTTCGGTGCAAAGCGGGTCCAACGGCGGATACCGTTTTGGTCTGAAATTACCGTTTTGCCCCTGTATTCAGAATTGGACTTAAGGACAGGCAATCCTAGCTATTTTGACTATTCTGAGAACATTGGTAATGTTTATTTCAGCTTTCGGGGACTGTTGTACGGGTTTTGACTATTGTGGCATATTGAGTGGTTCAGATTGTCGATTTCACCAGCAAAGGACCACAGGCGAGTACAGTTTATTGTTTGTTTTCAGTATTGATCTTTACTATACATCAGTGTTTAGTTGATAGATATGTGATTTCAGTTTTATGTTAATTTTGTTCTTTGTTGTGTCGGAAGGTGAAGTACCAACGATGTGTGATCTGACCTTAGACCGTTTAGACCGTGTAGACCGTAATTTATTCTTGCATTAGACCGTGTAGACCATAATTTATTCTTGCTTTATACAGTGTAGACAGTATTTCATATTTTCTTTATACAATGTAGACCATGTAACATCATACTGTGTAGATCGTAATTATTATTTTGTAGACAGTGTTTCTTTATTGCAATATTTTCTGTAGACCGTGTGACTGTAGACCGTGTAAATTGTAAACCGTGTAACTGTAGACCGTGTAATTGTAGACCGTGTAACTGTAGACCGTGTAACTTTAGACCGTGTAGACCGTGTTGCATAATTGTCCCGAGACCGATCACATATCAAAGGTACTTCAGTGGGACAGTTGGTGAGTAATTTATTGCATTTCATTTTCTATTCTTATTATTCAGTTTTATTGTCTTTCTTCATTTTATTTATGAATTATATGTCTAAAGGCTAACCTCTGTTATATAGTCATTTTTATATATTGGAACTGCACTCAGTGAATTGTACTCGTTCCATTCCTGACTGGAAACCAATATTTTTCAGGTTAACCGTGGATTCACTTAGCATGGGAGATACGGGAGTACTTGCAGACAAAAGCCTAGAGACTAGCTAGATAGCTGAGTTGTAGTCATTCCATTATTTATATAAGTTTATATTTTTTGCAAATATAAAACTTGATCATTGTAAATTAAATTAATTTTGTGAATTAGTATTATTTGTGATTTTCATCTTCATGGTCGTGACAGCGTTCTACCGCCGACACTGCGGCGTAGGCTGGCTTGGACACGTCTCGTATCCGTTTATAAAAAAAATGGGTGCGGATCGTGACAGTTTATATAGTTGTTGTGATTGTTGTATTCATTTTATATCTGGACTTGTTAGATTTCCTAGCTTGGTACAACTTACTACGTTGAGTTTTCCAACGTAGGCTGGGCGTGTCCGACTCGTATCCGAATATTCGGGAGCGGGTCGTGACATGTTTTTAGTGGTGGCCCATGCAGGTCCGTCGTAATAGTACCTAGGTATTAGAGTACTATTGGAGGACTTGATTAAACTAGGAAAACTTGAATCACAGCATAGGAAATCTTGTACATCGGGTATATGGATATTATATAAAATATTTACATTTACTTGTAGGTTATGTTTTTATCAATCACGAAGTTTTCTTTCTATTGCAGGATGGTTAATACGAGGAAGACCGCGGAGCAGTCCGGAGTTGCAGACAGTACGGGACAATCTGTACCAGACGTTCCGGTAGAGCAGCTTCCACCACCGCCTCCTATGTTTCCTCCGCTACCCCCGACGATGACGTTCGACGGCGCCCAGGTGATGGTCATGTTCCAGCAGTTCATGGAGGCTCATAACCACCAAGTCGTACAGTTCCAAGCGACAGTTATGGATGCACTCAAGACCCGAGAGCCGGCAATACCAGCACCCATAGCACCTCCAACACCAGCAGCACCGAGACCGGGGACTGCCAGAGATTACCAGAACCTCTGCCCGATAGATTTTTGGGGCCATGAGGGGATAGTATATACGGATGTGTCACGACCCGCACCCAGTATAGGGGCACGAGAAGTGGGTACGTCCAGCCTACGCCGCAGTGTCGGTGGTAGAACGATGTTCTAGGTCACTATCTAATCAACAACTCACGCAATTATATAATATACCTGTCATAATCTCAACTCCGAATGGAGGACAAGTATAAGATACGATAATACTCAATCACAATCTAAGCACGATATGATAACACATGATTCTAACAATTATATGAAACTCAAGCAACTTAAATAAACTTCTAAACAACATCTCAAACAATCTCAAATACAACTCAATTTCCACTTATTACAAACAAGTTCTAAAAGTGAAACTAAACCATAAACTAGTAATCTACTCCAAGCTCTAGTGGTCCTCTAGGCTAGCTGTGAATCTCCAGGTTACCTGTAATATTTTCAACTGGTCCAGTCAGGACAGGAGCGAGCACAATACATCTCACGCAGTTCATGTCATGTTGAAAAATATAAAGCATGCAAAAGAGTAAGATACATGGACTGTAAAGAAATATATATAAAAACAAGAGAGATTTGATAACTGAAAATATCTATATACATGATAAGTAAGAACTGTAAGTAACCTGTGATTTAGAGCATGAGATGGTTATATAAACGGTTTAGGACATATACAAGATTTCATAAGATTGTAAAAGATTTCATAAGATTTCACAAGATTGTACAAGATGGAATTTGATCACATAACCATTTCCTACTCACCCTCCCCAATCAATACACAAGGATCCAGTCAAGTTACGTTACCTTGTACAAGAGGTTTTTATCATGTTTGCTCACGTGATCATTGTCACGCCCCGATTCCGTCGAATCGATAATCGTCCCCCGGGCGTGATGCCGTGCGAACCTAATTTGTGCTCGCACAAGGCATAGTCATAAGGTAATCCGAGACACGAGATCTAAGAGAGTACGCAGACAAATTGATTCACACAATATGTAAAGGAAACTTGATCTTTATTGATAATGAACATCTTTTACAGACTCCGATACAAGACTTATTGCCGTACGGGCTACAACATGACTCGATTACAAAAGAGTGCCGATGAGATAGCCGTTCTATACATTGCACACATCCCTCAATATACACAAAGTACTCCAGTGACCTGGATGGGAGGGATGCTGAGTCATCTTCCTTGGACTGTCGAGATCCTTCAAAAGTGGAGTCGCAGAGAAAGTCTTCGACGCACGGCCGAAGCTTCAAAATCACGAACGCTGTCGAACTAGCTGGCGCGTCCTTCCTGGTTTGCGGGACCTGCAAAGAGCGAGGATCAGCACGATACACATGTACTGGCGAATGGCTAATTAAATCCAAGCTCTGCATTTGATTCAAGAAGTTTCGTAAACATGTTAGCTAGCTATTTCGATGATCTTTCTAACCATCCTGTTCAATTTGCATGTTAACATGTTTTGAGGCAAGCATATGAAACTGGATATCATTAAGAAACTATCATATTCATCCCGTGTCCCGTGCACCTGTTAAGCAGTGAAGGGGTATGAAGGCCACTGGCAATGTCAAGCCATCGCGGACTATAACATTGGTTAGACGATGCCCCTTTCGCGTCGGGTAGCGAGCCCTGTGCGAAAGTGCCCGCATAACTCACGCCGATGAAGGGTTGGCGCTGCTACACTCGTTCCTCTCGGGTCGAATCGGTCCCTTGGCCTAGGCAACCGTTCGAGGAAACTTCATCTTGTCGACAAGTTATCCAATGACCATTTTCCTTTGAACTTAGTTGATTTGCTTACTTGACCGTATCGTTGCAATAAACGTTAATCGATTCATTCATTATTTTGCATAGGCTAAGTGGATTAGCGGAAGAAAACACGTCTTCTATTTTCAATACCGACAGTTCGATAGCAAGTGTTTCGTGAAGAATCGTGCCACGATTTTATTGATTCTACACTATTATGACAAGCATTCATATTACTTCACATATTGAGTTTTGAAGTAGAGGGACAAGACGAAGGAGGTCAGCCACTCGCCTTAGGCTTGCTTCAAGCAAGCGACCGGTTGGCTGCGCTGACGTCGCCTACGCGATCACCTGCAATCGCATAAGCAACTGATTAGAACACTGTATAATTCAAGGATATTCGATATGAATGTGAAGCTCGAAAATGCGTCACGAACACCCAACGAAAATATTCACGAAAAAAGCATTCATGAAACCCAAAGCCAAAGCCAAATCAAGTGCGGCATGAAAACCAGAGCAACGGAAGGTCTTTCCCGACTCAGCCGCAGAGCTAATCCTTGAGGCGCAACCCGCTGAATATGGTACTTGGTTCCGAAGAAGCCATTCCATAACGTGGAATGGATCTTAATTCAACCGTTCCCGTTCGATCGACTCGGCCGATTCTGACCTATCGGTCCGACCGAATCGATAGCGACAGTGTTCCTTTCTCGCGCACCCCGTGGACGGAAACGGGGAACGATGTAGGGACGGGGCACTATACCATAACCAACTAATAAAAAGTTTCGTCCTTGAAACTTAAAGATAGAACCTACCTCTACGAGAATAACGAAGGAAATTTCTCCTTTATTTCCGATTCAAGCTCCCACGTCGACTCTTCGATTGAATGGTTCCTTCAGAGGACGCGGACGAGAGGGATCGCTCGATTGCGCAGCAGCTTATCCTTGTGTTCTAAGATTTGAACTGGCTCTTCGACGTAGGATAAGTCGGACTTTAGCTCCAGTTGGCCGAAATCTACCACGTGGCTCGGGTCGTGTATATACTTTTGCAGTTGAGAGACATGGAAGACATTGTGTACACCTTCAAGCGCCGGCGGTAAGGCAATTTTATAGACCACTGGGGCGACCCGTTCAAGTATTTCGAATGGCCCAACGAATCTCGGACTCAACTTTCTCTTTGCGCCGAACCGAGTAACTCCCCGCATGGGAGACACTTTGAGAAATACGTGATCGCCTACTTGAAACTCGAGGGGGCGACGATGAACGTCTGCATAGCTTTTCTGATGACTCTGTGCAGTCTTTAATCTTTCCCGAATGAGCCGAATTTTCTGCACGGTCTGTTCTACCAGTTCCGGACCGAGAATCTTCCGATCTCCGACTTCGTCCCAGCAAATGGGTGATCGACACTTGCGCCCGTAGAAGGTTTCATACGGTGCCATTTGAATGCTGGATTGATAGCTATTGTTGTATACAAATTCGGCTAGAGGTAGATGATTGTCCCAGCTTGATTTGAAGTCAATTGTGCAGAGTCGTAGCATGTCTTCGAGAATCTGATTGACGTGCTCCCTTTGGCTGTCGGTCTGAGAATGGTAAGCTGAGCTGAACTGCAACTTGATACCCAGCGCCGACTGAAGGCTACTCCAGAATTGCGACATGAACCATGAATCCCGATCAGAGACGATGGATACTGGAACTCCGTGCAACCGTACTATCTCATCAAGATATATCTGCGCCAGGCGATCAACGCTCCAAGTAACTTTGATGGCAATAAAATGCGCTGACTTGGTTAATCGATCGACGATGACCCAGATGGCATCATTTTCCCGTAACGTCTTCGGCAGACCAACAATAAAATCCATACACACGTGCTGCCACTTTCATTCTGGAATCGCCAGATTCTGCATCTCTCCGTCCGGTCTCTGGTGCTCAGCTTTCACCTGCTGACAGGCCATGCATTGCGACACGAAGAGTGCCACATCTCTTTTTATCCCGTGCCACCAGAAGTTTGTGCGGAGGTCCTTGTACATCTTCGTGCTACCGGGATGCAAAGTATATTTCGTATAGTGCGCCTCCGACAGTATCTCCTTTCTGAGTTCTGAATCGTCCGGAACGCATAGCCTACCCTTCAATCGAAGCACGCCGGTTTCGTCTTCCGCAAAGTCGGTCGTCCTGCCCGTCGAGATTAGCTCTCGCACTTTCTTCAGGTATGGATCGTCCGTCTGAGCGGTCTTGATCTTATCAAGCAAGCTCGGCTCTAACTGCAACTTTGCCAACTGCACATTATGGAATCTGACTCGGAGCTCGATGCCCATCTCTTCTAGGTCACGTAGCAGTCTGGGGTCGATGGATAACGAGGCAATGTACTTCCGACTCAAGGTGTCCGCCACAATATTTCCCTTTCTCGGCGTATAGTCGATAGTCAAGTCGTAATCTTTGATTAGTTCCAGCCAACGCCTTTGCCGTAAGTTCAGTTCCTTCTGCGTGAATAGATACTTGAGGCTCTTATGATCAGTATAGATCGTGCATGCCACGCCATAGAGATAGTGGCGCCACAATTTCAACGCGAACATAATCACCACTAACTCCAGGTCATGCGTGGGATAGTTCTTCTCGTGCGGCTTTAGCTGTCAGGAAGCAAAAGATATTACCTTGTTCCGCTGTATCAGCACACACCCCAAGCCCTGACCGGATGCGTTGCTGAATATCTGGAAACCCTCAGTCCCTTCTGGAAGTGCGAGTATCGGGACCGAGACAAGCCTTTGCTTCAACTCTTGGAATTTAGCTTCGCAGTCGTCTGACCATTCAAATGCGACTCCTTTCTGGGTGAGGCGAGTCAGAGGCGATGCGATCTTCGCGAAGTCTTTCACGAAGCGTCGGTAGTATCCCGCTAAGCCAAAGAAACTTCGAATCTCGCCGACGAACACTGGCCATTTCCAATCGACAACGACTTCAAGTTTTTTTGGGTCGACCGCAATGCCTTCAGCAGAAATGATGTGTCCGAGGAATGCAACACTGTTAAGCCAAAATTCACATTTGCTTCGCTTCGCGTATAGTTGATTTTCTCGAAGGGTCTGAAGCACGGTCCGCAGATGCTTAGTGTGTTGCTGTCTATTCTTCGAGTAGACGAGTATATCGTCGATAAAGACTACTACGAACTTGTCGAGGAATGGTCGGAACACCCAATTCATTAAATCCATGAAAGCGACAGGGGCATTCGTTAGGCCGAACAGCATTACCAGGAACTCGTAATGGCCGTATCGAGTGCGGAAGGCAGACTTTGGCACAACGTCCGGCTTGATCTTGAGTTGATGGTAACCCGAACGCAGATCAATTTTAGAGAACACCGTGGCTCCTTGAAGCTGATCAAACTGATCGTCTATGCGGGGCAGGGGGTATTTGTTCCGGATGGTGGCTTTATTCAGCTCTCGGTAGTCGATACAAAGACTCATAGAGCCATCCTTCTTCTTGACAAACAGCACGGGCGCTCCCCAGGGCGAGATGCTAGGTCAGATGAATCCCTTGTCGAGCAATTCTTATAACTGTACCTTGAGTTCTTTAAGCTCTGCAGGGGCCATTCTGTACGGGGCTTTCGAGATCGGTTGAGTGTCGGAGAAGGTATCGATAGTGAACTCAATCTCTCGATCGGGCGGCATGCCGGGCAGCTCGTCTGGGAACACATCAGAGAATTCTGCCACAACGTCGGTTTGACCCACGTTTGTACCATCCTGTCGTATGTCTCGAACGGAAGCTAGATAGCCTTTGTACCCGGAATGCAGCATCCGTCGAGCAGATATTGCGGAGATAACCATACAGGTTGGCGATGCCTCACCACACGAGTAACAAAATTCAGGCACTCCAGGTATGCAGAATGTGACCTTCTTTTCAGCGCAGTCTATGGTTGCATTGCACGGACCGAGCCAATCCATCCCCAGAATAATATCGTAGTCCTTAATATTTAGAACTATCGCATCGAGACTGACCTTTTGACCACCTATACAGATGATTCCGTCTCCGTAGACTAAATTTGCAAGTGGTGGAATGCCCGATGGTACGTTAACAGTGAGGTCGAGGCCCAGTGGTGTCAAGGAAAATTTGTGCTCGGCGACAAAGTCCGCCGATATAAAACTATGTATGGCACCTGAATCAAACAATACACGAGCAGGTTTATTATTGAATTGTAGTATACCTGTCACGACTGTATCAGATGCAAATGCTTCGTCTCGAGTCATGGCGTAGACGCGGCCCTGAGCATTGGGGCGACGGTTTTGGCCATTCTGTTGTGCGGTCGATGGAGCCCGAGGTGCTTGGCCTCGGTTTTGTTGATGTTGCGGGGGGCGTTGGTTCGGCGTAGCTTTCGGACAGTCCCTTATGAGGTGATCTTTTTTGCCGCACGCGAAACATACTCTGTGCTTAAGTCGGCACTCAGTGTCCAGATGCCCGTCCTTGTGGCAGAAATTGTAGACCATCTGCTCCTTCGTCTGGTTGCCGCGATATTGACGCTTATGTGCGTTGTGGCCTCCCGCATTACTATGGTGTTTGTTATTAAAGTGAACATCGCCGGTAGTAGTAGGAGGATACTCGGACTCCAGACGGATGGCGTGGTTGAGTGCCTCGCCCACAGTTTTGTATTCCGGCACCGAGACATGAGCACGGATAGTGGAACGCAGGCCCACTACAAATCGTTTTGCTCGACTTACAGTGGTAGGTAAATAGTCTCCAGCAAACTTGGCCAGTTTGTTGAATTTGGATGCATATTATCGTACAGTCATATTTCCTTGCGTCAACTGCATAAACTCGTTTTTTTCTGTCGTACGGCTGCAGAAAGATATTCGTTCTCGAACGCATCTCTGAATGTCGCCTATGAGATCGCCGCCGTCTCGTTTTCACGTCGAATAGCCCGCTTCTGTACAGCCCACCAATCGTGCATGTTCATTCGAAGTAGAAGTTGAGCACACGCGACTTTCTTCGAGTCCTCGATACCCAGAAGCTCGAACTTGTCTTCCAGCTCCTCCAACCAGTCGATCACCACCAAGGGATCTTCTGTGCCGTTGAAGGAAGTGCGACAGCTTTTAGTGAATTTTGACACATCGAAGTTAGAACTTCTCGGTGCCGCAGGTGAGAGCACGGGCGCCTCTGGTTCTGCTTCGTTGGATCGAACCGCAGGCTGGGTCACGGCAGGCGTCATCGTTGAATTGTTGTTGTTGCCCACGACCGACTGTACGATCTGCTGGAGGGTATTCAGCCGCTGCTGCTGCAGCTTGAATTGAGCCTCGAACCGATTCTCAAATTGAGTCTGACGAGCCTCCGCTTGCTGACGATGGAGCTCGTTTTGACATTGCTGCATTTCAAGCATCTGCAGCATACGTTGCATCGGGTCACCGGAGGGTCCGGCTACGGTAGGCGTCATTCCCGTTGGGTTGACGGAATGCTCGGGTCTAGAAGCACTCGAGCCGCTGGAAGCGCTCGGCTCATCTTCCGTCTGAGCTTCCGTAACTGCATGGAAAAGAAAGCAACTCTCGTTAGTTTCAGAAAATGTCCTGGGTTCAGCGTATGGAATAACTCATCTCATCAACACGAGGTCAACGGTTGGAGACTAGAACTCGACATTGGAGGCCAAGGACGTAAAGCCGTGCTCTGATACCATTATGTCACCCTCCGATTCCGTCGAATCGATAATCGTCCCCCGGGTGTGATGCCGTGCGAACCTAATTTGCGCTCGCACAAGGCATAGTCATAAGGTAATCCGATACACGAGATCTAAGAGAGTACGCAGGCAAATTGATTCACACAATATGTAAAGGAAACTTGATCTTTATTGATAATGAAGATCTTTTACAGACTCTGATACAAGACTCATTGCCGCACGGGCTACAACATGACTCAATTATAAAAGAGTGCCGATGAGATAGCCGTTCCATACATTGCACACATCCCTCAATATACACAAAGTACTCCAGTGAGCTGGATGGGAGGGACGCTGAGTCATCTTCCTTGGACTGTCGAGAGCCTTCAAAAGTGGAGTCGCAGAGAAAGTCTTCGACACACGGTCGAAGCTTCAAAATCACGAACGCCGCCGAACTAGCTGGCGCGTCCTTCCTGGTTCGCGAGACCTGCAAAGAGCGAGGATCAGCACGATACACATATACTGGCGAATGGCTAATTAAATCTAAGCTTTGCATATGATTCAAGAAGTTTCGTAAACATGTTAGCTAGCTATTTCAATGATCTTTCTAACCATCCTGTTCAATTTGCATGTTAACATATTTTGAGGCAATCATATGAAACTGGATATCATTAAGCAACTATCATATTCATCCCGTGTCCCGTGCCCCTGTTAAGCAGTGAAGGGGTATGAAGGCCACTGGCAATGTCAAGCCATTGCGGACTATAACATTGGTTAGACGATGCCCCTTTCGCGTCGGGTAGCGAGCCCTGTGCGAAAGTGCCCACATAACTCGTGCCGATGAAGGGTTGGCGCTGCTACACTCGTTCCTTTCGGGACAAATCGATCCCTTGGCCTAGGCAACCGTTCGAGAAAACTTCACCTTGTCGACAAGTTGTCCAATGATCGTTTTCCTTTGAACTTAGTTGATTTGCTTACTTGACCGTATCGTTGCGATAAACGTTAATCGATTCATTCATTATTTTGCATAGGCTAAGTGGATTTGCGTAAGAAAACACGTCTTCCATTTTCAATACCGGCAGTTCGATAGCAAGTATTTCGTGAAGAATCGTGCCACGATTTCATTGATTCTATACTATTATGACAAGCATTCATATTACTTCACATATTGAGTTTTAAAGTAGAGGGACGAGACGAAGGAGGTCAGCCACTCATCTTAGGCTTGCTTCAAGCGAGCGACCGGTTGGCTGCGCTGACGTCGCCTACGCGATCACCTGCAATCGCATAAGCAACTGATTAGAACACTGTATAATTCAAGGATATTCGATATGAATGCGAAGCTAAAAAACGCGTCACAAAAATCCATCGAAAACATTCACGAAAAATGCATTCACGAAACCCAAAGCCAAAGCCAAATCAAGTGCGGCATGAAAACCAGAGCAACGGGAGGTCTCTCCTGACTCAGCCGCAGAGCCAATCCTCGAGGTACAACCCGCTGAATATGGAACTTGGTTCCGAAGAAGCCATTCCATAACGTGGAATGGATCTTAATTCAACCGTTCCCGTTCGATCGACTCGACCGATTCCGACCTATCGGTCCCGATCGAATCGATAGCGACAGTGTTCCTTTCTCGTGCACCCCGTGGACGGAAACGGGGTACGATGTAGGGATGAGGCACTACAATCATAAGAGTACAAGATTGCACAAGAGTATACATGAAAGCGGTGTACATGAAATACAAGATGTTCGTGAAAAGCAAATGACAACTGTATCTGATGCACCCCGAGGGAGATAACATCGCATGACAAGATCCATATAGTACCAATCCGTGATAATAATGTGGCAGTATCATGGAAAGTAATCTAGAGCAAGAATATAAATCCTAACAAGTATGAAATGATCAGAGAATGTACTCGTCTGTCACCCTGAATGACTGATATGAATAGATGTCCGAACTGGTGTCACAGAGTCCTATTTAGAGTAAAACAGGTTATAAAGTACTCAAATTGTAATAATAGAAATCTGTAATGCAAACTACATAATTCTAAGCCAAACTAGGTCAAAGTCAACTATTGGTCAACTTTGGTCAACTGTCTAGGTCAAACTAGGTCAACAAGTCCAGATTGGTCAAACTAGCTAGGGTTGGGTCAACAATGGTCAACTAGTCTAGGTTAGTCAATTCTAGGTCTAAACAAACTAAGTATATACAAATCAAGTATCCAAGATAGCTACTAACTCATAGCCTAAGTCACTTGCTAAACCAAGCACAAAACTAAGCCATAAGCTAACAAGGCACATAGACTTAATCATATAATGTATATATATTATTCACATTGACGTATTCATATACATTGATATATATAGGAAAGCTATATATATAGGCACATACATATATATACATAGAGAGAGCGAAGGAGAGGTAAAAGAGTAAGTGAGTGTGTGTGTGACATGTGTGTGAAAGAATATGTGTTAATGTTCTCAGATTTAGTGATAGGTAGGTGTATGTGACATGGAATACATGGTGTCAAAGGATGTATGAATGCATGTGTGTAAAAGGTTATATGTTAACTCAGTTTATAGAAATACATACATACATACTTATATTACATACATGCATACATACATATCATATATACATACATACATTACATACATGCCTACATACATATCATATATGCATACTTGCATTCATTCATACACCTATACATACATACATAGATGCATACATACATATTTGAATACATTATATACTTGCATACATTATATTTTATATATGCATACTCTACATTATATTACATTCACATGTCATTAAGTTGTATACATATACTTATTTTCATTATATACATGTCATTCATACATATTACATAAATACATGCATCTATACATTATATACATTGTATACAACATGAAAAAATAGAAGAGAAAAAAAGGAAGAAAACTGAAATGGAAAGGGAAGGGAAGAAAAAATGTAAGGAAAAGGAAAAACAGTGGACATATACATGCTTGCATCATATATTCTATATTACCATACATGCTATCATTATATATTGTATTACATTATGTATACATTATGCATTCATATCTATCATTACATGTATACCTTGCATTCATATCTAGCATTCATTATATACTTTCATGCATACATTGTATATCATTCTTTCATTCATGCATTTATGCATTGATTACATACATTACATTGATTGCATTCCTACATGCTTGTATTCAACCATATATATATATATATTAATGTAAAGAGGATACATATCATATATATATCATTTCATTCATCTAACATATCATGCATTACATACTCTACATTTATTTAATATCCATACTATATAGGCTCATAGGTTACACAAAATGCCTATGTCGTATAGTCACTCTTCTACTTAAAACCAATATTGTACCAATTGGGGCTTCACTAAATTCTAGGATTAAAGTATGTCGTAGCCCTTTGTGTTAGCTTTCCGAAACTTTAAACGGATTACATTTTCGTGTCCAGAAGCTCCCGGAATCGCAAAAACACCGAAACGCGTTCGTCTTTCGTATAGCTGACACTCAAATAATTTTACAAAAATTTTTAGAACGAATTTGGCTTATTAAAATATATATTTGGAAAGTTAATTTCGATACGGTTCTTTTAAAAATGGAAGATAAATCGGAGTTCCAAGCTAAAAGTTATGACATTTCTAAGTTACTTTGGTTAATAAAAACATGGATAAATATTATGACAAATTTGAATAGTTTTGGACAAAAGAAACACATGTAGGCCAAGATACTTGGATACCAACATAGGTATCCAAATGAAACTCATTCCAACCATCCTAACTAAGAACAATCCACTCTCTAACCATTCTAAAACTAAATTTAAATATCTATTTAAACTATTATCATACATACATACACATGGGGTGTCCTAATTTGGGATCATTCAAGTAGGACACAAGACACATATCTAAAATCCTCAAGAGAGCTCCAAATGGCCTCAAATTAAAATCTAATGGTTGTACATGCTTGGGGGTGGATCCTATGGATTCAAATCTAACTAAAATGCAAGGAAAATTGATATAGAGAGATGGTTATACCTATTGGAAGTGGGATCCCAATAATACACTCAAATGACACGGTTCCGACACGAAAGCTCCTCCAAAATGGATACCCTTCCTTACTCCTTGCTCCCAATCCCTGCTAGCACCTCCTCCTTGGTTGAATGAGAAGAAATGATGGAAGATTGAAAGAAGAATGAAGGGATTTGGAGATCAAAATCAAGAGAAAAGCTCTCAAGTTTGGGGAAGAACAAATTAGGGTTCTATGTAGAGGTAAAAAGAGGCAAGGGTTTTCTTAAAGATTTTTTAAGGAAAGGGGGGACACTTGATGGCTGGTCATTAGATAAATTAGGGTTAGTTTTACATGTAGATGAGTGGCTAGGGCTTTTCCACCCAATTCTAAGTCTTCCTATTGGTTCAATTAGTCATAAGGCTTTCTTTTTCACAAATATTCCAATAGGTAAATAACCTATTATGAAATATCTAGATATTGTTAATCTAACTTAACCATTAAGTCTCTAACCTTCTAACTAAACCTCCATGAGCATCATTAACATCTTGGTTTAGTCAAAACTAGGTTAGTCTCTAACAATTCAATTAACACAATATTAATTAATCAAATTCATTTTCATTAATAAGTCAAAAATGACCAAGATACCCTTAGGCTAAAAAGTCACAATTAGTCATCCTAATCACATGGTTAGGTCCCCATGGTCATGGTTAGTCTCTAGGTCATGCAGTCTCTAGGGTTATACTAGTTAACCATCAGAATCACAATTCAATATTTTAAATAGTTTTAAAATAATTAAAAATTACCAAAAATCATAACATGGTTTAAATATCATTATTAAATGATTTTAATTACAAAATTTCAAAATTACCCTCATTTTAGAAACTGGGTGCTACAGGATGAGTGGTTGGAGAACGCTGAGCGGACGCTGAAGATGGCGAGGATTCCAAATGATCTGAAGGTGGAAGTTACGAGCATGCGACTTTTTGATCTTGCTAGAGCCTGGTATCGAGAGGAGCCTCAGTTGGATGCACCCTAGATTCTTTGGACATACTTTAAAATTCTGTTCAAGGAGAAGTTCTTTCCAGACATAGAGCGAGACGAGCTTCGGATGCAGTTCGAGGCATTGCAGCAGGGGAACATGACTGTAGCAGAGTACACATCAGAGTTTACCCGACTCAGCAGGTTCGTGGAGAACCTAGTCGGCACACCAGAGGAGAGGGCTTGGAGGTTCAAGAGGGGCCTCACCAGGGAGTTACGGCATGCAGTGGCGATCAGCCAGGCGACGACTTATGCGAGCATTCTCAAGATTGCTCAGGCTGTGGAGAAGAAACAAATAATATCTCAAAACATTTTGGTGGCATGCACATTTGATATGAAGTTTACCTACGTGCTTGCTGGCTAGGAGGGATCTGCGTATGATGGTCGTTTGTTGAGGAGTACAGTTTTACGGCAAGGACATAGACTAACGATTCCAATGGGTATGCTTTACTTCTCGTGATTGTTCATAAATTGAACAACTTAAATATTAACATCTAGATGCATTAATAGTTATTTCTAATAATAGGTAATTACTATCTTGCCGATGCAGGGTTCCCCTTGGTTCCAAGCTTCGTCATACCGTATCGGAGTACGCGTTATCATCATAAAGATATTGTGGGATTTCTTTCTCAAAATAGCAGAGAGTTATTTACAAAGGTTAAAACGAACCAATGATCTTCTTGAGATAGTGTTGGCCGGACCAAAACGAACCGAAAAGGGGTTCAAGTCCGAGGAGTTTACAAAGGTTAAAAATGCTATAGTTTTTTTACTTTCAATAATATTTAAAATATAAGTATGTGAATGTCTCATTGATGTATTTGATGCTCTACTACAGGTTATAGAGAAAGTGAGGGAATCATGTCATATTTCTGTTTCTGTTGACAATGTGAGGGGCATATTAAAGACGTTAAAAAAAGGAATGTGATGACATCACGAAATTGTTTAAAATTAGTGGCTTTGGATTAGACCCTAGCGGACGAGTTTCAGCAGATCCCATCACTTGGGAGACATATATTAAGGCAAAACTTTTATTACATTCCTGTCTCTTAAAAGTTATGTTAGACCACATACATTGATGTCACGCCCCGCTCCCGCAGGAGCGATCGTCCTCGCTAAGGCGTGATACCGCACGGGCCTAGATTGCGCCCGTGCAAGGCTAATCTCATAAACGGCCGATTTGAGCTAGGGCACAGAGTCGCACAGAGTGTCACCATCTGCAGCGGAAAGTAAATGAACACAAATTAAAGCGAATTCAAACTCTTTATTGACATTCAAGAAGTTTACAAACGGTGCTAGGCCGAGTTTACAAGTCTCTCAAGCTCTCTCTCTCTCTCTGAAACATAAAAGGCGTACCAAGTAGCTTACAAGATGGAATGATTCATGGCGATATTCCGATATATTATGTCCTGTATAGGGTGCTTCAGCTCCATGCAACGCTCCAAGGCTCCAGAGTTGGCTCCGCACCTTAGCACGTTCGAGGGAAGCTCCGCACCCAATGACGACTCCTGCGTCCTGCAAGCAAACTGTGGGGTTATTAGTACATTGTTATGCACTGGTGGGAAGGCTAGCTCGCCCACAATGCTATCATTACCAAACACGTTCTATTTACTTTTGTGCTCCGTCTATCATTCATTGTCTTTCTAATCTTACCTTAGGATCAATTTTATGGCATATTTCATAACCTATCCCGTGTTACCAAATTTAAGTAATAGCATGAAAATACATGCACGACTTACCCATACTTACCATCCGGCTTTCCCTGTCCAAAGTAAACCAAGCTAGTCAACAATTCAATATAACTTTCAATGTCAAGTGCGTGTCCCTGCCTCAGGTTCTAGCACGTCGTAGGCACGTTCTCTAACTCATTTTACATGAAGTACTCTTTATCATTTGGTGTGTTATATTTCAAGCATGTACAGAAGGCTCTTTATTTAGTAACTTAGACTACTTTGTTTCAATGCAAGGACTTGCACGTAGATTGCCACCAGCAAAGCCCACTTAGTCTATATGCACCGGTCGCTGGCATCACAAGCCATTTTGGACACATTCTCTTTGGCATTCTCACCTATCAAAGCGTGATGGCTGGTACACCTTGATAGTCTCTTAAAATGCCTGGCCTTACGTCTCCTTGAGTGGCCAAGCCCCCACTCAAAGCAGCCCGTAAGCCCCTTTTTTGATTCCGCCTAGGCCGGCCACGATATTCCTCCCTCGCTCGTGTCGCAGAATCCTTCTTCTTCACGGCCACGGTATTCCCCCCCTCGCCCATGCCGATTGTCCACGACCATTTCGTATTGACTTGTTATTTAACTTAACGGCTGTCTTTGAGCCATAGGCTGTCTCTAAGCCATAATGCGTTATCGACCAGGTTGGCGTCCGTGCAGCGCGGATAGCGAGCCCCGTTGTACATGCCCGTCATACCTGTCGCTAACCATTCTTTTCCTTCTTATCTTTCATTCATTCTTTCTTTTCTTTCTTTTACTTGTTCGTTCGTTCATTGATTCATTCACACATTCATTCATTCATTCGTTGATTCATTCACTTTTCCTTCTTATCTTTTATTCATTCACTTATTCATTCATTCATTCATTCATTCATTCACGTATTCATTCATTCTTTCTTGATTCATTCATTTATTATACAACTCCCCGTACGGGAGTCGCCTTGGTGACCCATCGGTCCCGAAGTCTTCCAATGTTGCTATACTCTACTCGGAACGACTATGTCGATAGTCTTCCGTTTCATTGTTGTAAACCGTTTATTGTTTCATTGTTGAACGCATAGGAAACTTGAATGTAAGCTTGTGCCTTAGCACGAGCGTAGAGCGCTGTCACCCCCATTTCCTGTATTTCGTATTTATGCTCGTATTTGATTTTGGCACGTATTTTAATTTTCTCGACTTGCGAATTTTGGTTTCTCGTAAATGGGTTTTGGACCATGGTTTGGTTTTATTTTGTGGAAGTTGGTTTGGTTTGGTTCATAATGAATGGAACACCTTAACCTACACTTCTCCCTCAACACACCACAACTCTCCCACTTTATAACACCACCTACTTTTCTCTCTCCTCTTTATTCTCTCATTTATTTCTTACAAACTTCTTCTTCTTCCTTCTTCCACACAACTCCCCAACCAATAGGCAAGTGCACCTTGCCAACAAATAAGCACCCAATTTTATTTTGTCCATTTGATAGATTAGGACATGTAGATCAACATTAGAACTTAGAATTTTGTGATTTGGAGCTTTCATTCTTCTAGATCTAGGTTTTAACCATTTTCGGAAATCCTTGGTTTTGATCTATTAAACTTTGATTTTTGCTTGTTTTGATGCTTCCATGTGGAAGAGAATTCAATTTTACTCAAGTTAGAACTTTGAAAATCTAGATTTGGTTTTGATTTGACAAAAATATGAAGAATTGAAGTTCTTGGTGTTTTTGGACTTGCTCTCGGCCAGGAAGAACAGCCCCCTGCCTTGCGCTTTTTAGCGCATGGCCGATTGCGCACCCCTGGCCTGTGCTCTTTAGCGCATGGCCGTTTGCGCAGTCACTTGGCCAGCGCTTTGTGCTGTGCTGGACTGCGCTGGCGCCAGCTAGCCATGCGCAATCCAGCCATGCGCAAAGTAACCCCTGCGCAATTCACTTCTGCGCAAACCGCTCCTGCGCGATTCACTTCTGCGCAACCCACCCTTGCGCAAGGTAACCCCTGCGCAGTCTACCCTTGCGCAAGGTAACCCTTGCGTAAGACAACTCTTGCGTAGCTCTTCCATGCGCAGTACACACCCTGCGCAGACCTACCCCTGACCCCCTTGCACAACCTACTTGTCTATGATAAATTTGTTATTTCTCGATCTTGGCTCTTCTATAGTCCTATTTTATATTAGTATTTTATTGGGTATTTTACGCCCATTTTATATCCTTACGCCTTTTGGCATGAACTTGATTTTGCTTAATATGTTTGGAATAACTATTGTACACAGCATGGTATGGCAAGGAACTAGTATAACATGACAGTGACCCGTAGTGGTGCACTCCTGACACGACCAACCTGACTTGATAGTGGCCCGTCGTGGCGTACCCCTGACAAGTACCCTGACATGATTTACCTTGATAACTTGATAGTGGCCCGTGGCGGCGCACTCTTGACTTGACTTGACTTGATAACTTGACTTGACTTGCCTTGACACCGTGGGTGTTCCTGCTTGCTTGCTTGCACAATCCACTTGTCTTGTCTTGCATCATGTCTAGGACGTGACTTCCTGGGTACCACGGCCAGGGACTCGCGCTAAATCGGATTAGGCTAATGATTAGATCAAACTAGAACATGGAGAATTCTCAGTCACAGGCAATCTCGTTATCTGGGCGCTTTAATGGACTTGTAGCTTGCCGACGAGTAGAGCACATTTCCAGCACACTGTCATGTGTTGCACCCTCTAAGTCACCTAAGGGTACGTTTGTCTCCTGGGCGATGTACCCAACTATAACTCTCAACCCGCGGAAGGATAACTGGATAGTCTGCAGGGCTTGGGACTGGGAGTTTCTCACTTGCATCTTGTTAGTAATTAGGCTTGTGATAACCCTAGTTAGTTAAAGTAGTAAGCCGTAGTACTTGCTTGGCCGATTGTGAATGAATGGTGTCCAGCCCTATCTAAGTCTTGTCTAGCCTTGTACCTGGAACTCTTGATCATGATTGTTTTACTTATCTCTAACGATAAATGAGTAGAGACAGTGAGCTATTCAGGCGAAGGGTTACAACCCCGGTCCTTGTCTGGTTTAAGGATTGTAACCTGGCTCCCGGAATGGTTCCGCGTCCCTAGTCGTTTATCGCCCTGTGTACTTTTATTACTTGTACTTTCCCTTATTCTTTGTGTTCTGATATGCTGGCTTTTGTTCTTATTTGTGGCCTCCTTTGTGGCACTTGCTCTTTCTGGGGTTTGACCCAGCTGGTTTTGTGTGGCCAGATTTCGGAGCAGCTCCCGAGGATCTACCCAGCTTCCAGCCCAATGGTGAACACTAGACGGAACCCGGGCTACGAGTGGGTTTTCCCTTTTTGTTTCACCCACTTATATGTAAATTATTCTTTTAAGGCGTTTAGCCGACGAGCACCTGTTAGCTCGATGCACATTTACTTACTGTCTGCCTACGGGCTGTAAACATGATTAACAAATCCTAGGGTTGATCATGTATGACTGAACTCTTGCTAGTCCTATTATTTTGTACGACTAGCTTCATGATCATCCAATATGTAATATTTGGGACACCTTATATATATATTTGATGCTCTAACATCTTGTAACTCTATTAATTGCTTGAGATTAAGACAATAGGCTTGACCTTAAGAGACTGCTGGCTTGTAGTAAACCCTCATATCTAGACAGTCGTGACCGTATAGTTGAGATGTATTCTATTTCAATATACGTAGCTGGCTGTGTCTGCCCCCGCTCCCCAGTATTCTGGTTCTGGAGCGTGACACGGTTTAAGTGGTGGCCCATGCAGGTCTTGTCAATCAAGAAATGTGAGGGTTTACCGAATAGATGTCTCAATCAATATTCGTCCTTGATCTCTGCTCGTATCTTCAAATCCCTGAGATTCTTGACCTGATCACATGCTTGTATCATTGATCTGTCCTGGTCCTTTCCTTATTGTTCCCTATGTCGTCTTCTTCAGCGGTATTACTCCCGGACCTGCCAACCAGCCAGAGGAAGCTCGACAAGCACCCCAGCGCCAAGAAGATCAAGCTCAGCACTCTGGAGTAGCCTCCCGAGTTATGCTTCCCGGAGGCTCGGAACCTCCAGTTCAGGCAGCTCCGCCCGTTCAACCAGCTAGATAGGATGAGGGACCTTTGGTAGGGCTTATCAGAGAACTGCTTACATCCCAAGATCGTCGAGGCGACGCCTTGCACCAGGAAGTTCATGATGCACTAAACCGAGGAGGTACCCAAGGGAATCAGGCGGCCAACAGTTTCAAGCGCTTGAACCCTCCCTTCTTTGACGGCAGTAAAGATGCGATTGCCGCGGACGCTTGGCTTCAAGATACCGAGGTGGTTCTAGAAGCAGCTAGGACACCTGAGAATGAGAAGGTGGCGGTGGTACGCCTACAGTTGTTAGACTTGGCTCGCGATTGGTGGGCAGCTCAGGCCATGGGATTAGCGGCACCAGTCACTTGGGCGACGTTCAGAGAGAGGTTCCAGACGAAGTACTTCGATGCGGTGGCACGGTACGACCTGCAGACCAGATTCACCAACTTAAAGCAAGGAGGCAGGACGGTCGATGGCTATGCGACCGAGTTTTCCAGGCTGAGTAGGTTCGCCCCCACCTTGGTGGCAACCGAATTCGATAGGGCCCAGCGGTTCCAGCAGGGGCTGCATTTAGAGATATTATTGGCTGTCAAGCAGTTCGAGCACCAGACGTTCGATGCAGTGTTGAAGGCAGCAAGGAGGCATGAGTATACCTCCCGGAGAATTGTGGACAGGACCGGAGGCAGGAAGTGGTCCCACAGTCAGATGCACCAATCATCAGCTCCAGCCCCGGCAGCTAGGGGATTAACCATTGGAACTCTGAGGCGGGCGGCCTCAGTGACGTCGGTTCAGCATTCGACCCCGACGTACCCGCAGCAGCAGAAGCAGAAGCAGTCTTCCGCGGTGGGATGTTCTCATTGCGGGAAGCCGGGCCATGTAGTGGCAGAGTGTCGCAGGGCACAGGGATTGTGCCTGGCTTGCGGAGGAGCAGATCACAAGATAGGGACCTGCCCGAATAGGGGAGGTCCATCATCATCCAATCTTTCTAGTTCTTCGGTGAGAGGACCAGCCCCAGTTCCAGTCCAGCAACAGCAGCAACAGCAGTACCCGAGGCCATTGTTGCCTCAGGCCCAGGCCTTTCAGCAGCAGAACCAGCAGCAGATCACCCAGGCTCCAGCACAGAACCGACAGAGGGGATTCCAGCAGAGGGGACCCACATCTAGAGGTCAGGCTATGATGATGACCATGGAAGAAGAAGTTGCACCAGGTGAGGTAGTGGCAGGTACTATTCTCGTCAACACCTTTCCAGCATCTGTATTATTTGATTCTGGTGCATCGCATTCATTCATGTCTGCACGATTCGCGACACGGATAGGGTTGGAGCCCGAGTCATTATCAGTGAGGCTCAATATACTTACTGGTAATGGTCTTGTGGGAGTAGATCGAGTGTTTTCCTCGTGTCGGATCGTAGTTAGCGGTAGAGAGTTCCCCGCTAGGCTCATAGAGTTTCCTATGGCAGACTATGATGTAGTCCTAGGTATGGATTGGTTGAGGAACTATTATGCTAGGATAGACTGCCATGCTGGCAGAGTTGTCTTTAGTATTCCCGGAGAGCCAGAGTTTTTATTTTCCAGAGGCGCCGTGGAGCCTTCTCCCCCAGTATTGCGGATGGCAGTAGCAGCAGTGCAGTTGCCCCGGATAGTTGAAGAGTTTTCAGATGTCTTCCCAGAGGAACTTCCAGGGATGCCACCAGAGCGGGAGATCGAGTTCACCATTGACTTGATTCCCGGGACAGCACCAGTATCAGAGCGAGTCTACAGAATGGCGCCTTCAGAGTTGGAGATTTTGTACAAGATGATTGAAGAACTCAGGACCAAGGGATTCATTAGTGCAAGTGGATCGCCTTGGGGAGCCCCGATGCTTCTTGTGAAAAAGAAGGATGGTACGTCTAGGCTATGTGTTGATTACCGTACCTTGAACTCAGTGACAATCAAGAACAGATACCCTCTCCCGAGGATAGATGACTTGTTTGATCAACTCAAAGGGGCTTCAGTTTTCTCGAAGATAGACTTACGGTCAGGATACCACCAGATCAGAGTCAGAGAGCAGGATATTCCGAAGACGGCGTTCAGATCAAGGTACGGGCATTG
The DNA here is from genome assembly GCA_029216955.1 of Iris pallida. Classification (NCBI taxonomy): domain Eukaryota; kingdom Viridiplantae; phylum Streptophyta; class Magnoliopsida; order Asparagales; family Iridaceae; genus Iris; species Iris pallida. Next base: position 28,944,613 of record JANAVB010020400.1, read on the forward strand.
GGAGTTTCTAGTTATGCCCTTTGGAGCGACCAATGCGCCGGCAGTGTTCATGGACCTCATGAACCGTATTTTCATGCCTTACTTGGATCAGTTTGTGATAGTGTTCCTTGATGACATCCTGGTCTACAGCAAGAGTGAAGCAGAGCATGAGCAGCATCTCAGAATTGTCCTCCAGATTCTCAGAGAGCACCAGTTGTACGCCAAGTTCAGTAAATGCGAGTTCTGGCTCGATCGCATTTCTTACTTGGGTCACATCATTACCAGAGGAGGAGTGGAAGTGGATCCCCAGAAGATTGTGGCTATCGAGGCATGGCCAGTACCTAGCTCAGTGGCAGAGGTTCGCAGCTTCCTTGGATTGGCCGGCTACTACCGGCGGTTCGTCTCTGATTTTGCAAGGATTTCAGCGCAGATGACCCAGTTGACCCGGAAGGATGTGCCGTTTGTTTGGACGGCAGAATGTCAGGAATCATTTGAGAAGTTGAAGCGAGGTTTGATAACGGCTCCCATTCTCACCCTTCCAGATGGGACCGGAGGGTTCACAGTTTATTGCGACGCTTCAGGCAGAGGATTGGGATGTGTTTTGATGCAGCATGGGAAGGTAATTGCTTATGCGTCACGTCAACTCCGTGATCATGAGAAGAATTACCCGACCCACGACTTGGAGCTAGCAGCAGTAGTATTTGCACTTAAGTTGTGGAGGCACTACTTGTACGGAGACAGAGTGGAGATATTCACTGATCATAAGAGCCTGAAGTATGTTTTCACCCAGAAGGACCTTAATATGCGGCAGAGAAGATGGCTCGAGCTACTTGTGGACTATGATGTGGACTTGCAGTATCAGCCAGAGAAGGCCAACGTTGTAGCAGATGCGTTGAGCCGGAGAGCCGGAGTTTATTTCCTGACGGCGCAACTAGAGTTATTGGCAGATCTTCAGAAGATGGGAATTGAAGTGATTCTTCCTTCCAATGTGGCCTTGATGGCCAGCCTACAGATTCAGTCCACCATAGTTGAGAGGATCCGGACAGCACAGTTAACAGATTCCAAGATTCAGCGTCTCAGAGCAGAGTGCGAGGCAGGGAGAAGGCCAGAGTTATGTATTTATGAGGATGGTACAGTTCGACATGGCACGCGTCTTTGTGTACCCAGTGGAGATATCAGACAGGAAGTCATGGCAGAGGCTCACAGTTCGCAGTACTCCATTCACCCAGGCGGCACGAAGATGTACAGAGACATTCGTCAACACTTTTGGTGGAATGGTATGAAGAGGGAAATAGCCCGGTATGTCTCTCGATGTTTGGTTTGCCAACAGGTCAAGGCTGAACATCAGAGACCAGCTGGACTTCTTCAACCTTTGCCGATCCCAGAATGGAAATGGGAACACATTACCAGGGATTTCGTAACTGGGTTACCCAGATCTCCGGCAGGCAGAGATGCTATTTGGGTCATTGTGGACAGGCTTACCAAGGTGGCATACTTTCTTCCGTTTAGAGTTGGACAGTCGACGGCACAGCTAGCAGAGATGTATCTCAGGCAGATTGTCAGACTTCACAGAGTGCCAGTCAGCATAGTATCGGACAGGGATACGAGATTCATATCGCACTTCTGGCGCAGTCTTCATCAAAGTTTGGGGACTCGTCTCAAGTTCAGCTCAGCGTATCATCCGCAGACAGATGGGCAGTCAGAGCGCACTATACAAACTCTCGAAGATATGTTGTGGTCATGTACCCTTGACTTCGGTGGTTCGTGGGAGGATCACCTGCACCTAGTAGAATTCTCGTACAATAATAGTTTTCAGGCCAGTATCCAGATGGCACCCTTCGAGGCTCTGTATGGCAGGAAGTGCAGATCTCCGTTAGCATGGGACGATGTCGGAGAGAGGCTGATGCTCGGTCCAGAACTGATTTCTCAGACGATTGAAGTGGTTAGGAGAGTCAGAGATCACCTCCGAGTTGCTCAGGATCGCCAGCGCCATTGGGCCGATGCTCATCGGCGTCCCTTAGAATTTGCCGTCGGCGACCATGTATTCCTTAGGATCTCGCCTACCCGCGGCGTCATTCGTTTTGGCGTACGGGAAAAGCTTAGTCCTAGGTATATAGGGCCGTTCGATATTCTGGAGCGAGTAGGCGATGTGTCCTATCGTCTCGCTCTTCCGCCGTCGCTAAGTGAGGTACATGATGTATTCCATGTATCCCAATTAAGACGGTACATCCCGGACCCGAGCCATATCCTAGATCATTCGGAATTGGTTGTTGGTACCAACCTTTCGTATGAGGAGAGGCCCGTGTCTATATTGGACCGGAGAGAAAAGACGCTCAAGAACAAGACTATTAACTTAGTCCGTGTTGCTTGGGGTCATCACTCTCTAGGTGAGTCAACGTGGGAGCACGAGGACGACATCCAATCGCGATATCCCTACCTGTTTGACTCGTAAGGTATAATGTCTTCCTTGTGCCTTACGCTTTCCCTTCCTTGCTTGCCTTGTATGATTGAACTGCTTAGTGTAGCTTGCCTGTGCTTAGTATAGCTTGTCGTGGCAATCTCTAGCTCCTTGATTAAATTCCGAGGACGGAATTCTTTGAAGGTGGGTAGAGTTGTCACCCCCATTTCCTGTATTTCGTATTTATGCTCGTATTTGATTTTGGCACGTATTTTAATTTTCTCGACTTGCGGATTTTGGTTTCTCGTAAATGGGTTTTGGACCATGGTTTGGTTTTATTTTGTGGAAGTTGGTTTGGTTTGGTTCATAATGAATGGAACACCTTAACCTACACTTCTCCCTCAACACACCACAACTCCCCCACTTTATAACACCACCTACTTTTCTCTCTCCTCTTTATTCTCTCATTTATTTCTTACAAACTTCTTCTTCTTCCTTCTTCCACACAACTCCCCAACCAATAGGCAAGTGCACCTTGCCAACAAATAAGCACCCAATTTTATTTTGTCCATTTGATAGATTAGGACATGTAGATCAACATTAGAACTTAGAATTTTGTGATTTGGAGCTTTCATTCTTCTAGATCTAGGTTTTAACCATTTTCGGAAATCCTTGGTTTTGATCTATTAAACTTTGATTTTTGCTTGTTTTGATGCTTCCATGTGGAAGAGAATTCAATTTTACTCAAGTTAGAACTTTGAAAATCTAGATTTGGTTTTGATTTGACAAAAATATGAAGAATTGAAGTTCTTGGTGTTTTTGGACTTGCTCTCGGCCAGGAAGAACAGCCCCCTGCCTTGCGCTTTTTAGCGCATGGCCGATTGTGCACCCCTGGCCTGTGCTCTTTAGCGCATGGCCGTTTGCGCAGTCACTTGGCCAGCGCTTTGCGCTGTGCTGGACTGCGCTGGCGCCAGCTAGCCATGCGCAATCCAGCCATGCGCAAAGTAACCCCTGCGCAATTCACTTCTGCGCAAACCGCTCCTGCGCGATTCACTTCTGCGCAACCCACCCTTGCGCAAACCACCCTTGCGCAAGGTAACCCCTGCGCAGTCTACCCTTGCGCAAGGTAACCCTTGCGCAAGACAACTCTTGCGTAGCTCTTCCATGCGCAGTACACACCCTGCGCAGACCTACCCCTGACCCCCTTGCACAACCTACTTGCCTATGATAAATTTGTTATTTCTCGATCTTGGCTCTTCTATAGTCCTATTTTATATTAGTATTTTATTGGGTATTTTACGCCCATTTTATATCCTTACGCCTTTTGGCATGAACTTGATTTTGCTTAATATGTTTGGAATAACTATTGTACACAGCATGGTATGGCAAGGAACTAGTATAACATGACAGTGACCCGTAGTGGTGCACTCCTGACACGACCAACCTGACTTGATAGTGGCCCGTCGTGGCGTACCCCTGACAAGTACCCTGACATGATTTACCTTGATAACTTGATAGTGGCCCGTGGCGGCGCACTCTTGACTTGACTTGACTTGATAACTTGACTTGACTTGCCTTGACACCGTGGGTGTTCCTGCTTGCTTGCTTGCACAATCCACTTGTCTTGTCTTGCATCATGTCTAGGACGTGACTTCCTGGGTACCACGGCCAGGGACTCGCGCTAAATCGGATTAGGCTAATGATTAGATCAAACTAGAACATGGAGAATTCTCAGTCACAGGTAATCTCGTTATCTGGGCGCTTTAATGGACTTGTAGCTTGCCGACGAGTAGAGCACATTTCCAGCACACTGTCATGTGTTGCACCCTCTAAGTCACCTAAGGGTACGTTTGTCTCCTGGGCGATGTACCCAACTATAACTCTCAACCCGCGGAAGGATAACTGGATAGTCTGCAGGGCTTGGGACTGGGAGTTTCTCACTTGCATCTTGTTAGTAATTAGGCTTGTGATAACCCTAGTTAGTTAAAGTAGTAAGCCGTAGTACTTACTTGGCCGATTGTGAATGAATGGTGTCCAGCCCTATCTAAGTCTTGTCTAGCCTTGTACCTGGAACTCTTGATCATGATTGTTTTACTTATCTCTAACGATAAATGAGTAGAGACAGTGAGCTATTCAGGCGAAGGGTTACAACCCCGGTCCTTGTCTGGTTTAAGGATTGTAACCTGGCTTCCGGAATGGTTCCGCGTCCCTAGTCGTTTATCGCCCTGTGTACTTTTATTACTTGTACTTTCCTTTATTCTTTGTGTTCTGATATGCTAGCTTTTGTTCTTATTTGTGGCCTCCTTTGTGGCACTTGCTCTTTCTGGGGTTTGACCCAGCTGGTTTTGTGTGGCCAGATTTCGGAGCAGCTCCCGAGGATCTACCCAGCTTCCAGCCCAATGGTGAACACTAGACGGAACCCGGGCTACGAGTGGGTTTTCCCTTTTTATTTCACCCACTTATATGTAAATTATTCTTTTGAGGCGTTTAGCCGACGAGCACCTGTTAGCTCGATGCACATTTACTTACTGTCTGCCTACGGGCTGTAAACATGATTAACAAATCCTAGGGTTGATCATGTATGACTGAACTCTTGCTAGTCCTATCATTTTGTACGACTAGCTTCATGATCATCCAATATGTAATATTTGGGACGCCTTATATATATATATTTGATGCTCTAACATCTTGTAACTCTATTAATTGCTTGAGATTGAGACAATAGGCTTGACCTTAAGAGACTGCTGGCTTGTAGTAAACCCTCATATCTAGACAGCCGTGACCGTATAGTTGAGATGTATTCTATTTCAATATACGTAGCTGGCTGTGTCTGCCTCCGCTCTCCAGTATTCTGGTTCTGGGGCGTGACAAGCGCGGTGCGAGAGTTCTCACATTTTCTATATTCTTTTCCATATTCTATACAAGCATACAAGATGGGATTATTCCCTTAGCTAGGTGCGTTGAGTCATTCATTTATTAGCATGTGCGGTGTTGACGCCTAGCAATTCTAGCAATAGTATCCGTATTGTTATGTGTCTAGGCTAAGCAAAGACGGGTTCATCGGAGCCACCCACCTTAGCGATGTTCGTATCGGCCGAGCGATACTCCGAGCGCGCCTTTGAAAGTCTAAGTCTGGATTCATCTTGATGGGCCAATGTAAGCCTTACATCAATTCTTCATCTGGTCGATACCGACTGTTCGGGTCGACGGCTCGTTTGAGTCGTTGCACTTGCCGTTTGAATCGGCGTTCCGCTAGGGCGGAGCGGGTCATTACATAATACACCACTCAAAACAAGTCTCGTCCTCGAGACTTTCTGAGTGTAGTCGTCCTATCGTTCCTTAATTCATTGCCGTGTGCATACCTTAGACAATTTCTATCGAATGGCTTTACCGTTCGATGGCACCGAACTACACTCGATTATCCTTCCAAGTTTTATGTTGCATGCATTTGGTCAATTTTATTGAATAACTTTTCTCTCATTTTAGAGTTGATGGTACTTGCTCAATTGTCGTGTTTCTTCGACTTGGTTGCTATTTTGACGTGTCATGGGACTGAAATAGTCGTACGAGGTGCATTGTAATTCATCAAATACGAGGGTCGTAGGCTGAGGCAAACTCACTTTCGTTTATGCGCATCTCAACACCCACTTGCAGCTGCATTTAAATTTATCATATCGCTGAGTTTGGATCGTGCTCGTATTCAAGGCGTCCCCCGAATACGTACATTTCAACCAAGTTTAGCGATTAGCAAAGTCAGACAAGCTACTCGTGATAGTCTCGATTTGCCGATTGTTTTACTAACTTCGATTTAAAATCGAACTCATGTGCATCTCACTATAGTTTATCTCGATCTTCGAGATGATTCTATTCGCTTCTCAAGCGCGCTTGTCAACGAAATCAATACGATTTCTTCTTAGCGAGGTCGACCAAGTCTAAGTAATTCTCGTCCGATTCAAGACCAAGTATTGTACTATCATCGAGTGTTGACACAAAGTCACGGTCAACCAAATATTGATACAATTTATGACATGATACTTGTAATATTTCAATAGGACCCATGAAGGCTGAACTCAGTACAAGACGGACGACAGCTCGTACCTGCTATGCTCAATATTTTGAGTCTGTATTTTACATTCTTATTGAGTCTAGAAATATGTAAACTGAGTCGTACTGAGCAATTTGAGACTTAACCTATGCCTATACCTCAACCCAAAAGCCCCACCAAAATCTAAATGGCCCATTTACCCATTAGACCAGTTCTGTACTCTGGAGACAGAGTTCGGGCCGAACTCTGCCTCCTAAAATCCAGGACCCTAATTTTTAGGGTTGGTTGGATGCAAGTTGTTCAACGGCCAAATTTTTGAATATTTGACCAAGAATTCTGGCCAAATTCTGCCTGTATATTATCCTATAAATAGGCCATAAATTCTTTCATTTTCATTCATCCAATCTTCTCTTCTCTTCCATCTAAAGCCTTATACAAGTCATACCCTTCTCATCTACTAGCCACAAGCTCCCTAAGCCTCAAAGTGCTCAGTACTTTTCAGTTAGGAGTTTGTACAAGAGTTCAAGAAGTCGCTTGAAAAATTCCAAGCATCGCCACTGCGATCTCTGTAAGAAGTTGACGTACTCTTCTGAAAAAAAGGTATGGGGTGTAACTACTATTTCACAAATAGTGAATTTAATCCTGAGCTAGAGTTCTCAGGCCTGGACTAGTCCTCCACGAGGGAAACCAGGTTAAAATCGGCTGTGTTTGTGTATGCTTTCTTGCACTTTACTATTTTCGCATTTACTCGAATTATTTACTGTTGGTGAAAGAGTTTAATTTTTAATTGGACATTATTGTCATAAACTCTATTCACCCCCCCTCTAGAGTTGCCTATTTGTTCTTCAATTGGTATCAGAGCTCTATTCTCTCAATAAGGACTAACATCCTAGAGCTGATCCATGGCAACCATACAATCCATGATTTCCAATCACGGTGAAGGGCAGTCCACTCATAGGCCTCCCCTATTTTATGGGACAAACTACACCTATTGGAAAACAAGGATGAGCTTTTATCTCAAGTCGCTAGACTTCGACCTGTGGACCATTGTTACCGATGGTTACAAAAAGCCCGCCAGGATAGTTGTCAATGGTGATCTCGTTGAGAAACCACATGACAAATATTCTGACGAGGAGAAGAAACAGGCGAGTCTAGACGCGAGAGCTATTAATGCTTTATTCTATGCTATAGACAGGAATGAGTTTAACAGGGTCTCAACATGCACCACCTCTCACGAAGTATGGAGACTTCTAGAAGTGACGCATGAAGGAACCACTCAAGTCAAGGAGTCAAAAATAAGTCGTCTCACTCAAGAATATGAGGCATTCAAGATGAAGCCAAATGAGACGATCACACAAATGTTTACAAGATTCCTCGACATCATCAACCCCCTGTCTTCTCTCGACAAGCAATATACAAATCACGAGAAGATCTGCAAGCTACTTAGGGGGCTACCAAAAATTTGGAACCCTAAGGTGACAGCCATCATAGAAGGAAATGATCTCACGACTATGTCCATGGAGACTTTGATGGAAAAGCTGATGACTCATGAGCTTGACCTCAAAGACTTCGAAGAGCCCGCTCCTAAGGCAAAGGAGATTGCCCTTAAAGCTCACCGACGAAGGACTGATCCTGAAGAGACGGATGACGACAACTCGGAAGGTGAAGAGCAAGCTCTCCTTGTCCGCAACTTCAAGAAATTTCTTCACTTCAATCGAAGAAAGAAGGAACCACAAGAAGATGACAAAGAAGAGCCAACATGCTACGGTTGCAAGAAGACTGGACACGTCCGAAAAGACTGTCCATTCACAAAGAAGAGCAACCGATATGAGAAACCATACAAGAAAGCTTCCTCAAAGAAATATGCCAACACAAGCATTTGGCATGAAAGCGAAGCTAGTGACTCCGAGGAAGAAAAGGACTCTCCTCAAGATACTGCCAATGTATGCCTAATGGCAACATTCGACAAGGTAACTAGCGAAACTCTCGATGATTTCACTTTTGATGAACTTGGCGATGCATTCAATGATTTACTCAATGAGCACAAGAAAGTCATTGGTAAATATAAATACGCCAAGGAGAAGATCAAAAGTTATGAAGTCGAGATTCAAAGACTCTCCTCATTACTTGATAATATTAGAGACACTTCACCCACGGAAGTCACGAATGATGTGTCTAAGCTTAAATTAAGCCTACATGATGCTGAAGCACGTATTGAAAAGCAAACACAAGAGATCACAGCACTCAACTCGGAGATTGCTGAAGAAAAGAATAGTCACAAGATCTCTATTACTAAGATTTATGGTTTGAATACTAAGATTAATGAACTGCAGGCTGTCTCTAAGAAATTAAAGACTAAATTGGGAAAACAGGTTGCTTAACCTCAAACCCAATCACATGGGACACACACAAAGCACAACACTGCTCAACATAGTCAAACACGTTATCCACCTGCAGCACGCAAATATGCTTACATGTACACCCACTTCCATACAGCACACAAACTACATGCACGTAGAAATCATTCTCATAACTATCATTCTAATGTGACACATAATCACCATGCTACACATAGATATAATCATCACCATGCTGCACATAAACACAATCACCACCATACTGCATATAGATATAATCATCATCCTGCAGCCACATATAGTCATCATCATGCTGCTCCACACCATTCTTACCATGCTACATATAGACATCATCGTCATGCTACTCCACACCACTCTTACCATGCTACATATAGACATCATCAACATGCTCCTAACATAAATAGGAATGCTATTTGTACTTATTATGGACTACATGGACACATTTCACCACAATGTAGAGTTAGGAGATTAGTAGATAGAAACATATATACATGGTTGCCGAAAACTAACTTTTCAGGACCCTCAAGAACTTGGGTACCAAAGGTCACATCTACTCTTGATGTAGGTGGACCTTCCCTCCTCAACTAAGAGTAAGTGGATTCTCGATAGTGGATGCTCGCGACATATGACGGAAAACTCAAATCTTTTCGCATCACTATCGATGAAGAGGGAAGGGTATGTATCCTTCGGCAACAACCTAAAAGGGTATATCATTGGTAATAGTACTATTGGTCATCCTCATTCTCCTGTAATAAAGGATGTCTGCCTAGTGACCGAGTTAAAGCATAATCTGCTCAGTATAAGTCATCTTGCTGATCATGGGTATGATATTAACTTTGGACAAAATAAATACTTTATTTATGATAGGTCAACAGGAGACATTATTTTTGAAGAGATAAGAGAGGATAATATTTATATTTTCTATCTATCTAGAGATACTAACAGTGCAGAAAGATGTCTCTATGCTTACAAGGATGAAAGATTACTGTGGCACCAGCGTCTTGGTCATGCCAATATGGATACTATATCCAGACTATCGACCAAGAAGCTAGTCAGAGGCTTGCCCGACATCACATTCAAGAAGGACACGGTATGTGCCGAATGTGAATTGAATAAGGCAACCAAGTTCTCATTTCATTCCATAAACTCTGTAAGTACTACTACTAGACCATTGCAATTACTTCATATAGATTTATTTGGCCCTAGTAGAGTAGCCAGTCTTGGTGGAAAACTCTACGCTTTTGTTATAGTTGATGACTTTTCTAGATTTACTTGGGTTTTCTTTCTTACAAATAAAAGTGATACCATTTCTGTTTTCAAAATATTTGCTAAAAAGGTTCAAAACGAAAAAGGCTACATGATTACTCGAATCCGAAGTGATCATGGAGGCGAATTCGAAAATAGTGATTTTGAAAAGTTTTGTGATTTAAATGGTTTTAATCATGAGTTTAAGTTTTCTTGTCCAAGAACTCCTCAACAAAATGGTGTTGTGGAGCGGAAGAATAGGACTCTTGGCGATATGGCTAGAGTCATGTTAAATAAATTCTCTCTTCCGAAATATTTTTGGACTGAAGCTGTCAGTACAGTGTACCATATTTTAAATATGGTGCTTATTCGTCCTATTATGAAGAAAATACCCTATGAGCTTTGGTTTGGAAGAACTCCTAATGTTTCATATTTTTGAGTTTTTGGTTGTCGATGTTTTATCCTTAACACCAAAGACAACTTAGGCAAATTTGATGCCAAAGCTGACGATGGTATATTTTTTGGCTATAAGGCCAAGAGCAAGGGATATAGAGTGTTCAACAAACGCTCACTAATTGTGGAAGAGTCTACAAATATGACTTTCGATGAGGACAACAGTGCAGCAGCTACTCTTGATGATGATGTTGAGCCATCAACTTCTACTCCGATGAATACCACCACTGAGACCAATTCTCTGGAGGGCTTGCCAAAGAAATTCTCTTTCAAGCCGTCACATCCAGAAAATTTGGTTATAGGTGAGATTTCACGCGGAGTAAGTACTAGATCATCATTAAGAGACTCCATTGCTAGTACTGCCTTCATTTCACAAATTGAGCCAAAAAATATTGTAGAAGCTTTTAATGATGAGTTTTGGATTTCTGACATGCAAGAGGAACTCAACTAATTCGAGAGGAGCCAAGTCTGGGAACTTGTTCCTAGGCCGGTAAATCACTCGATTATTGGTACTAAATGGGTTTTTCGAAACAAAGTAAATGAAGATGGTTCAGTTACACGCAACAAAGCTCGTCTAGTAGCTCAAGGATACAACCAAGAGAAAGATATCGACTACGATGAGACGTATGCTCCTGTTGCGAGATTGGAATCCATTCAGATGCTTTGCGCATTTGCTAACTTTCAAAATTTTAAATTGTTTCAAATGGATGTTAAAAGTGCTTTTTTGAATGGATTTATTAAGGAGGAAGTTTTTGTAAAACAACCCCCTGGTTTTGAAAATCATAAATTTTTCAACCATGTTTTCAAGCTCAAGAAAGCGCTCTATGGCCTCAAACAAGCCCCTAGAGCTTGGTATGAACGGCTAAACAATTTCTTGCTTGAAAAAGGTTTCTCAAAAGGGAAAGTTGACACTACACTTTTTATAAAATCTTTCAAAGATACTATTCTCTTAGTACAAATTTACGTGGATGATATTATATTTGGTTCTACTGATAAAACCCTCTGTCAAGATTTTGCCAAGTGTATGCAGACCGAGTTTGATATGAGCATGATGGGAGAGCTCAATTACTTTCTTGGACTGCAAGTCAAACAAATATCAAATAGAACTTTCATCTGTCAGTCAAAGTATACAAAGGACATGCTGAAGAAATTCGACCTTGACAACGTCAAACCAATCAGCACTCCAATGGCTACTACAACTAAACTAGAACCAGATGAAAGCGGCAAACCAGTGGATCAACGTAAGTATCGAGGTATGATAGGCAGTCTACTTTATTTAACTGCTAGTCGCCCTGATATTATGTTTAGCGTTTGCCTGTGTGTTAGATATCAAGCAAATCCTAAGGAATCACACATGTCTGCCGTTAAGCGTATCTTTCGATACCTTAAGGGTACGGTTACAGTGGGCCTATTGTATCCCAAATCAACATCATTTGACCTCATTGGTTACTCTGATGTTGATTTCGTCGGATGCAAGGTCGACCGTAAAAGTACGAGCGGCACGTGTAATTTATTAGGAAAGGCTCTAGTCTCTTGGTTTAGCAAAAATTAGAATTTTGTCGCACTATCCACAACAGAAGCCAAATATATCGCAGCTGGTCGTTGTTGTGCACAAATTCTGTGGATGAAGCAAACCCTTGAAGACTATAACTTATCTTTTATGCATATTCTTATATTTTGTGACAACACTAGTGCTATAAATCTCACTAAGAACCCCATATGTCACTCACGCACGAAGCACATTGAAATACGTCACCACTTTTTGCGTGATCATTGTTTCACTTAACAAAATGCCAGAAAAAATTGGCTTTTGAAAATAAAACAAAAAAAAGTACAAGAAGTACAAATTTGATTCTGGGAAAGTATTGCTATGGAAGTCTGATCTGTAAACAATCACTTTGTTCCTTGGACCATATGATGATGATGAAGATCGCTGCTTGAAGTTGAACAACCGGAAGAACTAAGTCACCAGAAAGGTATCGACGCACTTGGGCACTGATGGCGAGGCCGAATGCTTTCCTGCTTTGCTTCACTCTATTCTGGAAGAAAGGTTGAAGAAGAATGCTCTCGAAAATCAAAATCTCTAAGTTCTGATCTCTGTATTCTCTCATGTCTCTCCGTGTTGAGAAAAATAAGTCCATTTATAGACTTGGGCTCTTGTGCGTAAAAACTCAGCGAAAGTTTCGTCTTTACGCCAACAACCGCCACCCACGACCAAAGTCATCCTCTGTATACGTTGACACGTGTCCCATCATTTCATTAAGAATAGGATGCACGTACACACGTTCTTCGGGATGTGTGGTATGAAAGCTATGTAGGCAAACCACGTTCCAAGCTGGTCAGAAAGAATATGGCGTAAAAATAACCCCAATGTACTCTGAGCGTAAAGCAGTAGACTAGGCGTAAAATAGCCCCGACATAGACTTCCCGCGTAAAGTGGTTGTTAGATAACCTTAAGCGTAAAAGTAGCTCAAATAGACTTTACGCACACGTCAACTGTTGAGCGTAAAAGCTCGTATAGTCTTCATACGTAAAAGAAGCCATAGTGTGAGCGTAAAGTAGCTCAATCTACATACTAAACGACAACATTGGTCTCTGTGTAAAAACAAATCCCTTTGAATTCTGTGATATATGCCATCATTAATATCTCCATGTCAGAGTTTGCATTAAATGCAAGACTTGACAGCTTTGTCCAGCGTAAAAGTGGCTGATCTGTCCTTGGCGTAAAATCATGGGTGTAGACCCGAGCGTAAAATGATCTGCCTGCTTTAGGCGTAAAGTGATTAGCCTTGTCTTGGGCGTAAAGTATTTAGCCTCTCTGCGGCGTAAAGTAGATCAATTTGAGTGGAATGATCTATCACTTTGACTCTTTCTTTGAAGCACTTTTTACGCTCCTACAAGACCCCCTTCAAAGTTTTCAAATATCTCCAAAATTTGGAACACTTTGAACAGAAGCGTAAAAATTGAGTTTTGACCAGTCAGCGTAAAATTCGGGATACGCAACAGTCATCCGCGTAAAAGCGGGGACATCCAACAGTCGGCATAATTTCTAATAGTGTCGGTCAACACTTAACCGTCACAATGAATTTCTTTCTCGAAACTTTCGAATGCCTTTTCGCTTCCCCGAGTTTGCATTAATAATGAGCAGTTTCCAACGAGGAATATGAAGAGTTGATTTAATTGTATAAATAAGAAGAAATTCTTCACTGTTGTCATTCATCATCATTGTGACATGGCGCCTAAGAGCGAGATTACCAACAAAGAGGCTTCGAGCTCCAGGCTTGACTTTGAGCGAGCATACAATCTTTTAGAGTGCTTTGGACTGACTCCAGCAGTCTTCAGTCGCATCGATGGCGGTCCTTCAACTGCGTATGAGGGAACAGGAGATGCAGAGGCATTTCTTAGTCTGATGCGCCGCTCCGGGATTTACAATATGCGCGAGTTAGGTGCCTCCCTTCGTCAGCCCAACGAAGGAGACAAAAAATAATGTTTTATGTATTGCGACTCTTTTATCTGTAGGGGCCACTCCCCCCTTATAAATAAAATTTTGATGTTGATCTCATCTGTTGATGTACAGAATTATTTAATCACTTATTTTGACTGCTTCTATGGTTGTTAATTTTCAAGAAATAAACCAACACGTGGCATCTGTCTTGTGGTTACGAGAGCCTTTTAATAGGATCTTCTCCCGAAATAAACTCACACCAACAGTTTCTTCAATCCTTATAAATAGTCGAGAATGTTTCATATATTCTCATTCTCATTCCTTTGAAGATAACTTTTTGCAACGTCGTTTTCCAACAAGTGACAATGGCGATGCTTTCCAACAGCGTTCCTTTGTACGCCCAGTCATCAGATGTAGATTCAACCACTATTAGAGCAAAACCATTTGACTTAAGTGGTAAGTCCGATCGTAAGCAATTATCTGCCTTTCAAATTTTTTTGTTGAAAACAACTGCTCATGAGCGTAAATTCTTGACGAGCGTAAAAAGCCTTGCTAATGAAGTGCACATGAAGCAATGGCGTAGAAGCCTTGTTGAATGGTGGTACACCTGAGATACGCCAAAAACCTTGTTGAAGTACTAGCGTAAAAGCCTTGCTGAAGCACTGGCGTAAAAGACCTTGCTGAATAGTGATACACCTGAAGCACTGGCGTAAAAGCCTTGCTGAATAGTGATACACCTGAAGCACTGGCATAAAAAGCCTTATCATCTGTTTTTAGTTAGTTTAATACGCATCTGATGATACTTATGTTGTTTTCTGCAGAAGTTTGGCTGAAGAGCTTTTCCAGAACCGGTATTGGCGACTTTGACGCTATGAGGAGCGTTCTTCTGACATCAACATCAGGGAGCTCATGCGCTTTTGACGCACAAATCAATTAACTCAGAACTCTTCGTGGGATATAAGGGTCTTTCTCTGTTGGTAGGAAGAGCCTTTATACACGGAGAGTTGGATGGTGGAGTCAACTCTATCCCGAGAAATCGGGTAGTAGAGTTCCTTTCATGGTGGAACTAGGAATCGTATTCCAATGCTGGATACATTCCCATCTTCTCTGGAAGGCCGCCCCTACTCCACCAGTTGTATTGGCAGCAACACGTCTTCGGGCTGCCATACTCTGGGATTCTCCTCTCGTCTGAGAGAGAAGACCAGAGTTTGATTCCTACTGCTCTGGTCGCCACAAAGGCTCGGACAGCAAGGAATTGACACCAACAACGAATCCGACGAAGAAGATCCAAAGAAGAAATAGATCTCCATTAGGTTTTCGTTGTGTGTATAGAATAAAAATCCAAGATGTAGTAGATTTCCATTATGATTTGTAAGAAAGTCTAAGAAATGTAATAGACTTTTTATGATATGAGAATGGAAATGATAATTCTTCTATGCTCAATGATTTGTATCTATCTGGATGTAATATGGACATGATAGATAAATGAAATCTTGTTTTCTATTTTAGAGTATATAATACTATCAGAGGTAATATGGACATAACAGTATATATGAACTCAAAAGAAAATTAGATTAATATCTATGCAGAGGTCAAATAGAAATGATAGATAGGAAAAGTAAGTAGATTTAGTATTTATCCAGAGGTCATGGAAACATGATAAATAACGAATCCCACTTTCTAATCAATTGATAAAATAGAATATATAAAATCCCTTTTTTCAGGAGATAAGAAATCAGCTTAACCAAACCTTGGTAGCTGGGGAATAACGAGACAGATGTCATGAGCATATAGGTCCATATCAATGTATGAATGAATCAACATAACTTTCGAAAAAAGAAAACATTGATTTAATTCCATAATTAAATGAATGAACCTGATAGAACGAACGGACAGGTCTTTTCGGGAATGAAAGGTTGTTCTCAATTTCAAAGACCGGTTCATTTATAGTCCTCTTCTATAAATAGGTGAGAACTGCTTTTAACATTTCATTCTTATTTCTCCTCCTCTATTGGAAATGTCTTCCGAGGATGTACGGCAAAAGAATGAAGTCTCCAGAAAAATTGAGGACATCATTGAGACGTGCCCCGTTGAACCCACTGTATCAGGCCCAACCGAAATAGGTGGAAGCTCTTCTACGCCCAAGCCACCCCAAGACATCCTTGCTTTCTTAGTAGAGCCAGGGAAAACTCCTGAAGAAGAAGCATCGAGGATGGTTGTCTGCAAATTCTTCATGAGTTCAGGAAACGATGCCTTCTATGCGTTGGCTGACTATGTATTCAATAAGGAAGGGAGTGGCCCTCGTCCTTAATCTTTTGTCTTGAACAAAAATAAATATAAAAGAAACTTTATTTTTATTCTGTCTTTTTTTTATACATAGTATTTCTTAAGAAATTTGCCATTGATTGGCATCATGAGTAGATCTCCATTAGGCTTTGATAACCGATAGGCGCCATTGGAAAACACAGTCTCAATTACATAAAGGCCTTCCCATTTTGCTTGGAATTTCCCTTTGCTTTTATGAGTCATCACCATCGGTCTTCGAACAGCTAATACCAGTTCGCCAATCTTGAATACCCTCTCTTTAACTTTACGATTGAAAGTTCGAGATATACGGGCTTGATATAGCTCAATATGCTGTTGTGCTTGAAGACGCTTCTCATCCAATCCTTCAAGTTCTTGGAGTCGTAAGCGATCATTATTTTCTGTAGTTAGCTCATTAGCAATGGCTATTCGAAGGGATGGAATCTGGATTTCCAATGGGAGGACAGCTTCACATCCATAAACCAATGAGAACGATGTAAAACCAGTAGGAGTTCGGACTGTTGTTCGATAAGCCCATAAACATTCTCCAAGTTTCTCATTCCAATCACGTTTATTAGAAGAGACAAACTTTTTGAGAAGTTTGATGATCGTCTTATTGAAAGCTTCGGCATTAGCAGCTGGATTATAAGCCGTAGAAGCCAGATTCTGAATTCGATTCTTATCACAGAACCGATAAAATGCCTGACTGGCAAATTGCGGACCATTGTCATGAATTATTCGTTGAGAAATCCTGAAGCGATAAAGGACATGGTGCTTGATGAAGTTGATCACATTAGATGTTTTCACTTCAGCAAGGGGAACTGCTTCTGCCCACTTAGAAAAGTAATCGGTTATAGCTAATATGAATCGATGTCCCTTGACAGAAGGAGGGTTAATAGGACTAATAATATCCATATCCCAAGCTTCGAAGGGCCAAGAGGCTACTGTAGGATGTAGAAATTCAGACGGCTGATGAATAAAATCAGCATGAATCTGACATGCTTTACATCTTCTAGCATAGTCTACAGCATCTGCTATCATAGAGGGCCAATAATACCCCATTCTTCGAATGCGGTCTTGTAATTTAGGACCCGGTTGATGAGCACCACAAATACCATCATAAGCTTCTCGCAGCGTTTGTTTGGCTTCACTTTCTGAGAGACAGCGCAGCAAGAGTCCATCATATGAACGACGGTATAGCATATGCAAAGACGAATCATAATAGAATCTAAACGATCGTCTCTTGATTGATGCAGCTTATTTAGGATCTTCAGGCAAAATCCCATGAACTGCATAATCAATGAATGGAGTTCTCCAATCCTTCTGTTGGAAACTTGACTCTGTGACATAACTTTGTTCAATATGCAGATTATTCTTCACACAGAACAAGTCTCGATCCAACAAAGTAATTATATTTTGCCTTCGGATTGGGACAGCCAAGTCTGCAGCTAAGCTAGCAAGAGCATCAGCCTCCACATTCTGAGAACGTGGTACAAATTCAATAAAGAATCCTTTGATTGAAAGGACCAACTCGACTACCACCTGATGATAAGGAATGAGATCAGGATTTCTGACTTCATAAGTCCCTCTAACTTGATTAACGATCAATTAAGAATCTCCATAAGCCTCTAGGAATTCAATATCCAATTGTTTTGCTACTTGGAGACCGATCAATAGAGCATTATATTCTGCTACATTGTTGGAGCATGGCTCATTAAGAGAATAGGCACGGTATATGACCATTTTGTCAGGAGAAACCAAGACGATTTCTACCCCTGAGACAATATTGCCTTTAGGTCCCACTCGTGACGCTCCATCAAAATATAATTACCATATGTCATTCTTCAAAGTCATGTTACAATCCACGACTTCATCTGGAATGTCCTCATAAAACTTCGATGTTTCCGGTATAGGGTGAGCAGCTAAGAAATCAGCTAATGCTTGACCCTTTACTGATTTTTGAGGTATATAAACCATGTCATAAGGAGTAAGCAACATCGCCCAGGTGGCTAACCTGGAGTTAAGAATGCTTGGTTTTCTCATCAATACCCGAATGGGATTTATTCTGGAGATGACATGAATAGTCTGTCCTGTCACATAATGTCTTATCTTTTGAACGGCAAAAACAAAGGCTAGACATGCCTTTTCCACAGGAGTATACCTGTGTTCAGCTCCGACCATCATTCTGCTCAGATAATATATTGCTTGTTCATGACCCATATCACTTTTCTATGCAAGAAGAGCGCCAAGTGAATGATCCAAGGCTCGAACATATAACAAAACTGGTCTTCCTACTACTGGAGGTACCAGAACAGGTGGATTTATAAGGTATTGTTTAATATCATTGAAGGCTTTCTGACACGCTTCATCCCAAACAAATGATACACCTTTCTTCAATAAATGGGAGAAAGGTTGGCATCTCCCAGAGAGATTGGATATAAATCTTCTGATATAAGCAATACGACCCTTGAAAGGTAATGACAAATCCTAAAAACTTGTCACTAGAAACCCCTAAGAAAGACTTAGTAGGGTTCATTTTCAATTGATGCTGGCGCATCAATTCAAATACTGTCTTCAAGTCCTGAATGTGATCATTCTTTGACCGACTTTTAACAGCAATGTCATCTACGTAGCATTCAACTATTTTTCGTAGATGTTCTTGAAAGATATTGCTCATAGCCCGTTGATACGTAGCACCGGCATTTTTAAGGCCAAACGGCATAACCGTATAGCAATAAACCCTAAGGGGTGTACGAAAAGTAGTATGCTTCTCATCTTCTGGATGCATTTTGATCTGATTGTATCTTGAGAATCCGTCCATGAAAGACATGCGTTCAAAACCACATGTATTGTCTATCATGACATCAGTAATTGGAAGTAGAAATTCGTCCTTTGGACAAGCTGTATTAAGATCTCGATAATCTATACAAACTCGGACCTTTCCGTTCTTCTTCATAACAGGAACAATATTGGCAACCCAATCCGGGTGTTTCTCTTCACGAACAAACCCACATGTAATCAACTTTTTGACTTCTGCTTCAATTACATCCATCATATCTGGTCTAAAGCGTCGTTGCTGTTGTTTTACAGGCTTGACATTGGGCAAAATATTGAGTTTATGAGTAGCAACTTTAGGATCTAACCCTGGCATATCCTCATAACTCCATGCAAAGATGTCAATATATTCTTTGATAAGTTTTATCAACTCTTCCTTTTCAACTTCGGAAAGATGCTTACTGATGAATATTGGTTTGGACATAGTTCCATCTCCAACATCAATCTGGATAACCTCATCTTCTGTAGGTGGCTGTCGCTGTTCAAAACGGAGTTCCCACTGAGTATCCATCTGTTGAGCCTAAGGATCATTCTCAAATGGCTCTGATTCACCATCAATTTGAACCATATTGACTGAGAATATTTGTCCGGATTCATCATATGAGGAATGAGACATATCGGATTCGACGAATTGGATTTCTTCCAAATCTAATGACTGTGAAGAGCTAGAAGAGAATTCTTCTTGTGTATCGTCATTAAACATGTGGGACAGATCATATCCCAACCCATGACGAGTCTTCGGGTAAAACGGATCACCACATAATGGTAGTCGTCTACCTTTGCCTTGATTGAGACCTTGCATAGTCTTCAAATCATATCCCATGTTCTGGAAAATCTTGATAGATTGTTGACTATACTTGTCAATTCGAATTCTTCCTTTGTCTTTATCTTTCAGCTCATCTGCCTGAGCAACAGGGATATTTCGAGCCAGACCAAACACGATTTGGCGCTTGTTTTTCTTATTAGACGGAACCACGAAATAAGATTCTTCATGACGTCTATAAGTTACGCAGGCTTGTGATGAAGCGGCTACAGGTAGAAGATAGGGAGAAGATGTCAGGAACCTTTGAGCATAAGGTCCAACATCTACATGAGAAGGAAAAGAATTTTCCTTATGATCAATGTATAAAGTTTCTTTTGGCTCTATGTCGCCTTTATATTGATGACTTTGCTTATCCGAAGATAAAGTTATTCTTTCAATAAACTTGGCAGCCATATACTCGAAAAAGAAATCTTCATTGATATCAAAAAGTACAGAATGATCAATATTTACATCATTTACGATTTGACTGCTATGCTTTGGATTAATCATCAGTGGACCATTATCCGTCTTCTGCGTAGATTTGCCAAGATTGACAATCAATGGTGGTTGTAGATCATTCGTACAAGAACTACACCCTTTGACCTTGATCATAAAAGGTTAAACTTGGTTCTTAGCAGGAATATTTATTGATTCCTCGGATAAAGTTTGAGTTCTTCCTTTAACCTTGATTATCAAAGGTTGATCATTGACAGGTTGGGATTGGATTCGTCCCTTGACTATGATCTTCAAAGGTTGCTCTTCTGGCGGATCTTCATCAAGAGACTGATCCTCAGTAGATGATTGATCCTCAGCTATGTCTGATATCTCTTTCATATGCTCTTGTTTATAAAGCCTTGAATCAGAAAAATAGGCTTCGACACCCTTGAAAGGATTGATATCAGCAAACTCAGTCTTTACAACTCCTTGTGAATCCACATACTTGAAGCATTGGTAGAGAGTTGAAGGCACGATATTATGCTCATGTAACCATGGTCTTCCAAGAAGGATATTGTAGGATACGTCTGAGTTGATAACATAGAAGGTTACCATAGTTCGGAGATCGCCAATCTGAATCTGCAGACGAATCTTCCCCAGTGGTTTACTCTTGCCAGAGTTAAAACCGACTATCGTAGTACTAGTGTAAGTCAAATCACTAGTAGAAATCCTCTGGAGTCTTAGCATACTCTGAAGAATTATGCTAATTGAAGACCCAGGATCAATGTAGATCCTGTCAATTTCAGTAGATCCAATATACCCAGTATAGCACAGAGGCCTGTCATGTTTGTTATGCTTCAACAGCATATCTTCTTGTGTAAAGGTGATGTTGGGAATTGCTTCCATCACACTATGACATTGTGGACATGAAACTGGAGTATTATCAGGACTCTTGAGTTGAGCCAAGCATGAATCTGCTTGCAGTAAGGCTTCACTCAAAGTCTTCCTGCTTTCTCTAGAAAGGTGAAGCAGTTCAAATATAGATAGTCTAGCCGGAGTATTAGCCAACTGAGCTAGAATATCAAACTTGTAAGGCTTCCATCCCCTGACTGGAAACAGACTTCAATGGGACGTCAAAGCGTACTGCTTTCTGTTTCCCCTTTTCAACCACAGAAGGTTTAGCCAGAACAGGAGAAGGTTGAGTTGGTAGTGTTTCCACTACGTCTTCTGCTTCTTTAGAAGATCCTTCATAATCTTTGTGGTACTCATTCCCAGATCTTGTACCAGCAAAAGTTTTTTCCTCAGACTCAGAAGAAGGAAGTACCATATTACAGGATTTAGGCTTCCCTCTCTTAGCCTTCTTCTTGTAAGGAGTTTCAGAACCCAATCCAACAGTAGAATTTTGATTTTGAATTTGTAAAGGAAATCGTATTCCTTTATCGTAATTCAAACCTTCTGCCTTTTGAAAGTCATAACCCATCTTTTTCATGAGAATGACAGATTGCTGACTATACAAATGAGTGGGCAGCAGAATTTTAACGGGTGTTTCAACAGAAGAGGAAGAAGCAGGACCTTCTGTAACCACAGGAGAATGAAGAATAGATGTCTCTGTAGCTACGGGAGGAGAATGATTCAAAATACCAGGAAAAATCCCTGTCGAAGCTTTTTCATAAGCAGCGAAGACTTGTTGCGCCCGGTATAAGGGAACACTATTCATGGCTAGCCACTGCTGATGAGTAAGCTTGAGCTTGGTAGGAGGAGCTAGACTTGGAGGACAGATGTTCAGTCCTCTCAATCTATCTTCTAAAGAAAAGCCATCCCATAGCCGATCCAAGTCATCAGGATCTGGAATATCATGAGAAATCATGTTGCAGGTTTTGACTTTCTTATCCTTCTTAAATTTTGAAGTTTTACCTTCATTTTTTAACTCAGGCACTAAGTCAGGATGTACCCACATGATTTCACCATTCTTTAGTGTGAGTGGCAGCAATCCTGCATTTTCTTCTCTGGCAGGCAGGATATTCACGATCTTCATTGTCGCCTTCGAAATTAGGATAATTCCATCTGGGACTTGCTGTGGAGGAAAATCTCCGAATTGAAGAGAAACCATATTGGTTGTAACCGTATGGTCATCATTAGTTAAGGCGATAGCACCGCCATTTATCAGCTCCTGGATTTTCTTTTTCAGGACATAGCAAGCACTGGTAGGATGATTAATGTATCTATGATAGATACAATATTTGGAATTGTCAGTCAGATTCACCTCATTAGGCCTCTTGGGCTCCGGAATCTGAAGTTTGCCACTTTTCACCAGACATTGAAATATCTCTGGGATATCACTCTCATCAAAAGAGTATTCTTCTTTTGGCCTGGAAGATTCTTGACTATTCGGCGTCATTTTGTTCTTGGAAAGATTGACCACAAGAGTATCTTTTCCTTTCACATTACGATTGCCAGAATTATTACCAGGATTACTTTTCTTCCCTTTATCTTCTGAAGCAAAAATCATTCCATGCTCACGAGCCAACCTACCATTGGTCTCGGCAGAAACTGCTGCTATGATGAACGAAGCCCAATCTGTGAATTGGAAACCCGTGAAAACAGCGATGGATGGTCGTAGATTCATCTTGCATGTATCAATCAACGCTGAATCTGGCATACCAGGAGGCATCTTTAGAGTAGCCTGTCGAAAATGTTCGATGAACGTCCGAGTATCTTCTTTCTCCTTTTGTTTGATTTCTATCAAGGAGGACATGTTCATGTCCATACCTCCTTCATAGAAGCGGAAGAGAAATATTGCCTTGAATTCGTCAAAAGACGAAATAGAATTATCGGGTAAGCTACAATACCAGTCGTAAGCTGAACCCGTCAGGCACCCGATGAACACTCGAGTGAAAAGAGCGTCATTTTTCTGCAAGTGCACAGTCATAATATCAAAGTAATTGATATATTGACTGGGAGATGCTTTTCCATCGAACAAAACCATAGATTGTGGCTTGAATTTCGGTGGAAAGGGTACATCATTCCAATGAGGAGGATAAGGTTGCTTAATCCCTAACCTTTAGAGCTGATCTTTGTGCCTCAAAACTTCAAACTGTGCTTTGAGCTCACGCACTGCTTAAATGGCTTCACTGGTTTGAGGAAGCACATTTGATTGAATGGTTGTTGGATGTACCGTAACCCCCACTGGAGGTGGTACATCTTCAGGAATGATGGGATCTGAAGATACAGAATTTTGATTAACAGCAGGCTCTTAAACATTCAAAGGTATATCAGCCCCTTGACTATCTTGAGTTTGTGCTGCTACTGGTACTGGTGTTACTACTGCCGGCTGAGCAGTTTGTTGATTCAATATTATCTGATGCATGTTTTGTACCATATTAAGCATGTCTTTCAGTGATTGCTCAACGGCAGTGAGGCGTTGTTCTGTATTAACAGATGAGATCTCTGGTTCATCTCTAACAGCGTAGGATTCAACCTCTCTTGAAGATATAGAGGGATCAGTATAGAAGTATGAATCGACACTGTCAGTCTCGGACTCAAAAGATTGAGTACCCCCAGCTTCTGAATCAGAAGTCTGTATTTGTCTTTGTCTTCTTGATCGAGTGTTTTGATATACTCCCTCAAAAGAGTCAAGAAGTCTGTTGAACTGTTGCTGACCTGGGGTTTGGGACGTATTTCGTCTTGGACGTCGTCCTCTGTTAGTATGAGATGCCATGTTAACTGATGCATATGACAGCTCATGTTCTTGGTCTTCAGCTTGATGTTGAGGCGAATTAAAACTTAATCGATCAAAAACTGACCGTTTTGAAGCCGAACAACAACAGTTGATCACAACCTGGTGATAATCACAATGATGTTTTTCTTGGGAAAATGTCACCGGAGATTGTCTATTCTTACGCTTTTGTATTAGCAATTCACGTAAGTCAGAAGAAGTGGAGGGAGTAGTCTTCTTTATTACATTAGGGGTAGAAAAAAGTTTAGTACCCTGTGTATAAAGAAGATTACTGGCAGCATTCGCAGAACCAAACTGTACATTTCTACGCGTTTGGAGTTGTGTGCGTAAATCTTAAGATTTTTTTAGCACGAAGGACTCCATTTTCATTGTGTGTAATTTATAGATTTGGTACTTTGCGTAGAGCAGTATAAGAAGGCTGTTGGTACAGAACTGAAGTTTTACCAACATCATTTTTACGCTGCACACGTTTAAGTACATTCACATTAGATGTAAAAACATTATTGCAAATTTTATCTACACTGTCAAAGACAGGAGATTTACCTTTACGCGTAGAGCGTAAAAATTGGTTATCTACCACATCACAGACGGGAGATTTTCCTTTACGCGAAGAGCGTAACTTGTGTGTGTCTACCACGTCACAGACGGGAGACTTATTCTTACACTCAGAAGCATTAGAGTCTGCCATATTACAAATGGAAGACTCATCTTTATGTACTGAGCGTAAAAGTTGGTTTTTACCCACTGAGCGTAAAACCTGGTTCTTACGCAGTGGGCGTGAAACCTGATTATCTTTACCATTACAAACGGGAGATAAATCGTCACACTTTGAGTGCAACTCTGAAGTAAGGACTGCCTCGTTACGAACGGGAGCCCCTACGACAGGAGTGGGAAGAATTCCCTTGCCACTAGCAGCAACAGAGAGATCAGAAGCTATTTTGGATTTAGGAATCCAAACTTTTTGTGCTTTACAAGATTTTTGAACATTGGAGTAGCGAGAACCACCCCCAGTTCGGAGTATTTCTTCATAGGCAGTCTGGTCGAAGTGCACAACCAGAGTCTTCTTGGTCGAACTGACCGAAACATCATCATATTGAGCAATTGCCTTCTCGTCAGAGGAGAAGGTAGTCCCCAGCAGAGTCGCCATTTTGTTTCACTTAACAAAATGCCAGGAAAAATTGGCTTTTGAAAATAAAACGAGAAAAAGTACAAGAAGTACAAATTTGATTCTGGAAAAGTATTGCTATGGAAGTCTGATCTGTAAATGATCACTTTGTTTCTTGGACCATATGATGATGATGAAGATCGTTGCTTGAAGTTGAACAACCGGAAGAACTAAGTCACCAGAAAGGTATCGACGCACTTGGGCACTGATGGCGAGGCCGAATGCTTTCCTGCTTTATTTCACTCTGTTCTGGAAGAAAGGTTGAAGAAGAATGCTCTCGAAAATCAAAATCTCTAAGTTCTGATCTCTGTATTCTCTCATGTCTCTCCGTGTTGAGAAAAATAAGTCCATTTATAGACTTGGGCTCTTGTGCGTAAAAACTTAGCGAAAGTTCCGTCTTTACGCCAACAACCGCCACCCATGACCAAAGTCATCCTCTGTATACATTGACACGTGTCCCATCATTTCATTAAGAATAGGATGCACGTATACACGTTCTTCGGGATGTG
This sequence comes from Iris pallida, assembly GCA_029216955.1. Taxonomy (NCBI): domain Eukaryota; kingdom Viridiplantae; phylum Streptophyta; class Magnoliopsida; order Asparagales; family Iridaceae; genus Iris; species Iris pallida. The sequence goes on from JANAVB010020400.1 coordinate 28,970,342, forward strand.
TGGTATGAAAGCCATGTAGGCAAACCACGTTCCAAGCTGGTCAGAAAGAATAGGGCGTAAAAATAACCCCAATGTACTCTGAGCGTAAAGCAGTAGACTAGGCGTAAAATAGCCCCGACATAGACTTTCCGCATAAAGTGGTTGTTAAATAATCTTGAGCGTAAAAGTAGCTCAAATAGACTTTACGCACACGTCAACTGTTGAGCGTAAAAGCTCGTATAGTCTTCATGCGTAAAAGAAGCCATAGTATGAGCGTAAAGTAGCTCAATCTACATACTAAACGACAACATTGGTCTCTGTGTAAAAGTAAATCCCTTTGAATTTTGTGATATATGCCATCATTAATATCTCCATGTCAGAGTTTGCATTAAATGCGAGACTTGACAGCTTTGTCCAGCGTAAAAGTGGTTGATCTGTCCTTGGCGTAAAACCATGGGTGTAGACCCGAGCGTAAAATGATCTGCCTGCTTTAGGCGTAAAGTGATTAGCCTTGTCTTGGGCGTAAAGTATTTAGCCTCTCTGCGGCGTAAAGTAGATCAATTTGAGTGGAATGATCTATCACTTTGACTCTTTCTTTGAAGCACTTTTTACGCTCATACAATCATCAGCAAAATGGTACTATTAACTTAGAATTTATTGACACTGATAATCAGCTAGCAGATTTCTTTACCAAACCTCTATCCGAAGAGCGTTTTAACTTTCTCTGTCGTAAACTAGGAATTTTGGATGAAGATGTTATTCATTAAAGTAACCTGCGTAAATATCGATTATGTCTTGATTCTTTATGTTGAACTTGCTATGGGTACAAGCCGAAAGGGTCCTTCTGACACCAAGGCGTAAAAGCCTAAGCGACACGGTACACTAGTCCTCAGGACTACCGCTAGCTGGGATCCGGCCCCTGCAGCTACCCCATGGCAGCTTCAATATATTAAATTGTGGCATATTTCCTTGTTTATTACATGGTCTACTTTTATTTATCACATACTTTAATTCAAACTTTCAAACTTCGCTTTGATTTAGCGTTACATTTTTTAAATTGGTTTTTCTCATTGTCTTGCATCCATTTATTATCTTTTTTTTCATTGATCATATTATTCTCTCTTTTTTTAATTCTCTCTTACTTGATCAAATTTCTTTTTCTAGCCTGATTTCTGTTCAGGTACCATAAACCAGAATTCGGGCCGAACTCTGCCTTACCCAGAGTTCGGGCCAAATTTGGTCTGGCTGTTCCAGAACTGAAAGCAGCCTTAGCCGCTGATCAGATTGTGATCCAATGGTCCACATTAGCTCCGACCATTCGAACCCTTACACTAAAAACCGGGTTCCCCTCTTCTCTCTCCTCCATTTCCACCTTCCAAACTTCTCCAAACTATTTTTCTCCAAACCCTAACCCTAGTTCTTCCTTCCTAGAGCATCTTTCTTCTCAAAACTCAAGGCGAAGGCTTCTCTCACCATTCTCCTTCATCTTTCATCATCAAATTGAGGTATATTTTCACACTTCTCTCCATCTACAATTCCTTAATTTTCTTTATTATTTCATGGCTCCCAAGTTGTTCAATAGGGAGAAGAGACTTCGAACCGAGGGTGCGCCCTCTTCGAATGCTCCTCCTCGTGTTGAACCACCCGTTGAACAACCCAATCAACAACCCATTCACCCGTTGTTCAACCCACCTCGTCCACTCGACCCCAACACGTATGATGACCGGATATTCGTATCACTTGATGCTTCCAATGAATGGTTTAGTTATTTTCGGTCATATCCGGTGTATGCGGGTCACCATATAAATTTTACTATATTTTCTCAATATGATTCACTTTTTCATGATCTTTGTCTTCATGAACTTGTCACTACCAATTCGGTTATATATCTCAATGCCATACAAATATTCTACTGCAACCTTACTCACAATGATACACATATCTTTTTACGGGTTGCGGGTATTGATATTTCTTTTGATGATTTCGACTTGGCCGAACACCTTGAACTCCCGAAGCCAAACTCATGGGAAAAACTTGTTGAAGCTCGAAAGTTTCTATTTTTCGATGGGTCATTCCTAGAAAGCTTCAAGGATGACTTGTGTACCCCTAACACACGTCCTCGTAAGCTTCTCGCCAAGTTTCTCAATCCTTACTTTTATGAACTTTATCGGATCGTCTTTAACACGATTCTGCCCAAAGCAGGAGCGACTGATGAAGTTACATACTTTGAAATCTCTGCTCTGTATCACCTCCATTTTCATGTTCTTTTTAATCTTCCACGTACCATGATGGACTGGATGATTAGCGCTAGGAAGAAACCAAGATCCTTGGTTTATGCTCTTTATCTTCCTATGCTCTTTCGTACTTTTCGTGTACCCCTTGATGAGTGCCAGTTCCTACCTGTCCCTGCCTTCCTCTCTAAGGTACGGTGGCTTCAGGCGGCAGTTGGCTCACCTGTTGTGTCTGAGCACTCTGACGATGAGCCCGATGCCCCTCCTCTTGGACAGGATCCTCCTCCTCCTCCTGCTACTCTTGAGTCACTTCAGACTTTGCTCCGCGATCGATTCTTCTTAGAGGATGATCGCTGGACTCAGCTTGACTACCGGACTACCTTGCAGATGAGTGCCATTAGCAACTCACTGCACGATATTCGGTACTCTATGTCCCGGCATCCTTCTATGCCTATTCCCATGGAACGGGACCCTGCTCGCGATGGATACCGTATCGATGACCCTTAGGTTATCCGGTACCTGGATCCGGATGCGGCCTTCGTGGACCCTCGTCGTTCATTTACTGATCCATCCGACGACGGTGGGCCTTCACGAGCTCGATGATGGATATGGACCTCTCTTTGCTGCTACTGCTGAGGATCGTAGTTTATGCTTTATGCATTTTTAGTTGTTGTAGTTATTTTTATTTCTGTACTTTGGTTATACTAGAACTCATTATGTGACTCTTGGAGACATTTTTATTATGCAGTTTCTCAGTTTTATGCAGTTTATCATTTTTTGTGTGCTTGCCATTCATTATTCTGGTTGTTTGATAAATGCCAAAAAGGGAAGAAATATTTTGCTATATTCATCATCATATTATATTTTCTAGCATTGTGCATCTGTGCTTTGGAAAAGAATGTTTTATCAGGACAACAGGAACAGAGCAATGTTTACGGGGGAGCTATTGATAGCTCTGTACTGATTACGGGGGAGCTATGCTACTGTTCTTTAATGTGTCCAGGTATGAATATTGAATATACAAATATTATTTTGTCAATTATCAATATAGGGGAGATTGTTGACACAAAATCACGGTTAACCAAATATTGATACAATTGACGACATGATACTTGTAATATTTTAATACGACACATGAAGACTGAACTCAGTACAAGACGGACGACAGCTCACACCTGCTATGTTCAATGTTTTGAGTCTGTATTTTACATTCTTATTGAGTCTAGAAATATGTAAACTGAGTCGTACTGAGCAATTTGAGACTTAACCTATGCCTATACCTCAACCCAAAAACCCCACCAAAATCCAAATGGCCCATTTACCCATTGGACCAGTTCTGTACTCTGGAGATAGAGTTCGGGACGAACTCTGGCTCCTAAAATCCAGGACCCTAATTTTTATGGTTGGCTGGATGCAAGTTGTCAAACGGCCAAATTTTTGAATATTTGACCCAGAATTCTGACCGAATTCTGCCTGTATATTATCCTATAAATAGGCCATGAATTCTTTCATTTTTATTCATCCAATCTTCTCTTCTCTTCTATCTAAAGTCTTATACAAGACATACCCTTCTTATCTACTAGCCACAAGCTCCCTAAGCCTCAAAGTACTCAGTACTTTCAGTTAGGAGTTTGTGCAAGAGTTCAAGAAGTCGTTTGAAAAATTCCAAGCATCGCCACTGCGATCTCTGTAAGAAGTTGACGTACTCTTCTGAAAAAAGGCACGAGGTGTAACTACTATTTCACAAATAGTGGATTTAATCATGAGCTAGAGTTCTCAGGCCTGGACTAGTCCTCCACGAGGAAAACCAGGTTAAAATCGGCTGTGTTTGCGTATGCTTTCTTGTTCTTTACTATTTCCGTATTTACTCTGATTATTTACTATTGGTGAAAGAGTTTAATTTTTAATTGGACATTATTGTCATAAATTCTATTCATCCCCCCTCTAGAGTTGCCTATTTGTTCTTCATCGAGTACGTCTTCCAACCAATGATTCAATTCGTTATACCAACTTTACTTGCGCATCATCCATTCCTATCATTCCCTTCGTTTGGGGCCAATCTTGTCGTCGTTCACGCACATTCCGCCTACACGTTTCTTTGATTCTGAGCCACGCTCGTACTAGTATCATTCCTTTCTTTTAACACGATCTCAATCCCCGATACTTTTTATTCCTCAAGTCTCGTTTGGAATTGAACGTGTCACTTGGTTGGATCGTGCACGCATTTTAGGCGTCCCCAAAATACATACCTCCACCAAACTGCATGATAGAGAATTCATCATTCTCACTCGAGTCGCATCGTGCACATACTCCGACGTCCCTGAAATATATGTATGTCAGTCGAATCTCGTGAGCAGGGTTTCCTATTCTTGAACCATTTCATCCATCCATACCAATCCCTAAGATCAATTTTTCGATTGCTAACTCTTGAAACAGGGGCGTCTCGCCTACTCGCTAGGCCATTTCTCAAGGCTAAGTCAATATCAGGATTGGAATCATAGTTCCCCAACAATAATGCCAACACTGACCCCAATCCTAGGGTCAAACCAAAGTCGGTAGTACGGGGTTTTCTACCCAAGCTCGCGTCACTCAGATTTCTAAATATCGAGCACGATCACCTATTCACATCAATGCATTCGTTGCGCGTATTCGAATCCATTCAAATCACCAATTCTAACCAATTCATGTATTCGATCACGAGGTCGTCTAGCTTTGACAATATGTTGTGCCCCAATCTCATACGAGTCCGATTATCCACGGTGGTTCATGAATCACCATGCAACGCTCCCGCAGAATAATCATTCTCATCGGGGCGTAACTCTTGCTTGCATCTAGACTAATTCATTCTCGATACGCGGATTGGACCTACGCAATCCTAAAATTCAACCGTCACGCACGCTAAGTTATTCTCGAGTCCACATTCGCGTCAAACCACAAGTCGATGTATTAAATTTGCCATGCCATGCAAGTTCGATCACCCACGCTGTATGAATCACCATACCAGCGCTCACGCGGAGTGATCGCCCTAATCGGCATGACGCATGTGCGAGGCTGGAGTTGCGCTCGCATAAGACAAGAACGTCAACGTTGTGATTGTCAACGAAGCATATCCAAATATTTTTATTTTTCATCCAAGCCAAGATCTCGGTTCGATAGTCTGACCGTCATTCGTTCAACTAGAAAATCCTCGAGCCACGTCTATATTTTCCTCGACACGTTTCAATATCCCGAGTATAGCATCCATCGGAACAATGATATTTGCACGATCGTCATTCGCCGAGTCAGAGTACCCACGAGTTATCGTATATCGATCTTTGATATGCCTCAATACCATCGACGATATGGGTAACCTGATGATCTTCCTTTGCAACCAATTTTGAGTCGTGCGACTAATGCTATTGTTCGAACTGGATATACCACAATTCCATTCGATTCAATCCAAGATCAAGTTTGACCGCTATTCCTCAAGCTAGTTTCAATATCGTTCTCCAAAACTCAAGTCATATTTCATTTGACCCAATCCGAAATCACAAGTGCTATCCTCTAGCTTCCTCGATCAAGACATACATCTTTATTCATCATTCCGAGTCATTTTCTAACTTGCGTTGCCCATTAACATATTGTCCGAACGACATCTCGTTCGGGACATTCGAAGTCACGACCAACTAAGCGTGACGCGTTCTAAGGCTTTGCGCGATCGCATCACCTCGCCGACATACTCGCCGTTACTCGTAATCCTCAATTTCGCTCGAATGATTTCCAAGAAAATCCATACACCACTCGGATTCGAGCCATCCTATTTAATCCATAATCACAGTCGCATCATTTGCTAAGACATATTTCAGATTCGTTCGACGAATCTCTAGCACAATCGCTCACGTCGTATCGACGCACTAAGTCGTTCGTACTATTCCTCAAAATCCAAATCAATCTTTCGTGTACGCCTAAGCGTTAGTTTGATAGCGTTCCTATCAATATGCACTCTAAGTGTAGCTTCGTTCCCGACCGAGCGGTACTTGATATCGCTCGCAACTCAATTGCACCAAAAAGTCGAGGTGTGCGACACGCGGCACAACTTAGCCAAAAGGCCGTGTGTATAGCCATCCGTGCAGACTATATCCGAGTTTGCACACTCACTTATTCTCGTTCGAACGATAATCGATCTCGCTCGTAACTCGTTTGCACCAGAAGGTCAAGGTACGCGATACGCGGCACAACTTAGCCAAAAGGCTACGTGCATAACCATCCCGTTCGAACTATACTTTGGTCTCATGTACTCGTTTGCCATTGTCAGCGTAAGGTTATTCAAGCACGCCTTGTGTTTGCTAACTTCTAGCATTCGTTCCATCCAACTCAAGTTCGTTGCGGTTTGGCACAAAGGCCTTCGCCTATCAATCCCATTCAATCGAGTACTTGTACGAGCTTTTGAAAATATTAGACTTATTGTATGGAACATCCCAAGACACAACGAGAGAGAGCGAATACTTCTTTTGTCTCAAAATGAGCTTTCAAAACTGAGAGAATCGAAATGAAGTCCAAGGACGTAAAGCCGTGCTCTGATACCAATCTATCACGCCCCGCTCCCGCAGGAGCAATCGTCCTCGCTAAGGCATGATGCCGCACGGGCCTAGGTTGTGCCCGTGCAAGGCTAATCTCAGAAATGGCCGATTTGAGCTAGGCCACAGAGTCGCACAGAGTGTCCCCATTTGCAGTAGAAAGTAAATGAACACAAATTGAAGCGAATTCAAACTCTTTATTGACATTCAAGAAGTTTACAAGCGGCGCTAGGCCAAGTTTACAAGTCTCTCAAGCTCTCTCTCTCTCTCTCTAAAACATAAAAGGCGTGCCAAGTGGCTTACAAGATGGAATGATTCATGGCGATGTTCCGATACATTATGTCCTGTATAGGGTGCTTCAGCTCCATGCAACGCTCTAAGGCTCCAGAGTTGGCTCCCCGTCTTAGCACGTTCGAGGGAAGCTCTGCACCCAATGACGACTCCTGCGTCCTGCAAGCAAACTGTGGGGTTATCAGTACATTGTTATGCACTGGTGGGGAGGCTAGCTCGCCCACAATGCTATCATTACCAAACACATTCTATTTACTTTTGTGCTCCGTCTATCACTCATTGTCTTTCTAATCTTGCCTTAGGATCAATTTCATGGCATATTTCATAACCTATCCCGTATTACCAAATTCAAGTAAAAGTATGGAAATACATGCACGACTTACCCATACTTACCGTCCGGCCTTCCCTGTCCAAAGTAAACCAAGTTAGTCAACAATTCAATATTACTTTTAATGTCAAGTGCGTGTCCCTGCCTCAGGTTCTAGCATGTCGTAGGCACGTTCTCTAACTCATTTTACATGAAGTACTCTTTATCATTTGGTGTGTTACATTTCAAGCATGTACAGAAGGCGCTTTATTTAGTTAACTTAGACTACTTTGTTTCAATGCAAGGACTTGCACGTGGATTGCCACCATCAAAGCCCACTTAGTCTATATGCACCGGTCGTTGGCATCACAAGCCATTTTGGACACATTCTCTTTGGCATTCTCACCTATCGAAGCGTGATGGCTGGTACACCTTGATAGTCTCTTGAAATGCCTGGCCTTACGTCTCCTTGAGTGGCCGAGCCCCCACTCAAAGCAGCCCGTAAGCCCCCTTTTTGATTCTGCCTAGGCCGGCCACGATATTCTCCCCTCGCTCATGCCGCGGAATTCTTCTTCTTTACGGCCACGGTATTCCTCCCTCGCCCGTGCCGATTGTCCACGACTATTTCGTATTGACTTGTCATTTAACTTAACGGCTGTCTTTGAGCCATAGGCTGTCTCTGATAGGGGTGAGCATTCGGTTTATTCGGTTTAAAACCGAACCGAATAAGCAAAACCGAATTCGACCGAAACCGAATAAGCAAAACCGAAACCGAACCGAATTGGTCAATAACCGAACCGAACCGAACCGAATTAAATCGATTCGGTTTTCGGTTTATTCGGTTTTTTTTTGGTTTTTTTTGTGTTTTTTTGTTAATATATATAATAACTAAATATACCTAGATATATTTATTATATACATATGGTATATATCTCTATATATATATATACCTATAGTATATATCTATATATATTTAGTATATACCTATAATTAATACCTATATATATATATATATATATATATATATATATAAACTAAAATTTCTTATTCGGTTTTCGGTTATGAACCGAAACCGAAACCCAAAACCGAAACCGAAACCGAATAAGAAATTTTAGTATTTTCAAAACCGAAACCGAACCGATTTTTTTCAAAACCGAACCGAATCTCTTATTCGGTTCGGTTCGGTTCGGTTTTCGGTTCAAAACCGAATAATGCTCACCCCTAGTCTCTGAGCCATAATGCGTTATCGACCAGGTTGGCGTCCGTACAGCGCGGATAGCGAGCCCCGTTGCACGTGCCCGTCATACCTGTCGCTAACCATTCTTTTCCTTCTTATCTTTCATTCATTCTTTCTTTTCTTTCTTTCACTTGTCCGTTCGTTCATTGATTCATTCACACATTCATTCATTCATTCGTTGATTCATTCAATTTTCCTTCTTATCTTTCATTCATTCACTTATTCATTCATTCATTCATTCACGTATTCATTCATTCTTTCTTGATTCATTCATTCATTATGAACTCCCCGTGCGAGAGTCGCCTTGACGACCCATCGGTCCCGAAGTCTTCCAAAGTTGCTATACTCTACTCGGAACGACTATGTCGATAGTCTTCCGTTTCATTGTTGTAAACCGTTTATTGTTTCATCGTTGAACGCATAGGAAACTTAAATGTAAGCTTGTGCCTTAGCACGAGCGTAGAGCGCGGTACGAGAGTTCTCACATTTTCTATGTTCTTTTCTATATTCTATACAAGCATACAAGATGGGATTATTTCCTTAGCTAGGTGCGTTGAGTCATTCATTTATTAGCATGCGCGGTGTTGACGCCTAGCGATTCTAGCAATATTGTCCGTATTGTTATGTGTCTACGCTAAGCAAAGACGGGTTCATCGGAGCCACCCACCTTAGCGATGTTCGCATCGGCCGAGCGATACTCCGAGCGCGCCTTTGAAAGTCTAAGTCTGGATTCATCTTGACGGGCCAATGTAAGCCTTGCATCGATTCTTCATCTGGTCGATGCCAACTCTTCGGGTCGACGGCTCGTTTGAGTCGTTGCACTTGCCGTTTGAATCGGCGTTCCGCTAGGGCGGAGCGGGTCATTACAATTGATCTTTGTCTTTTTATGTTCCTAGCAATGATCTCCCTCTATGGTTACTTTTTTTTTGGGTTACTGGATGATATTGTTAGGAAAAAATAGCTTTTTGTTGCTAGTCATATAGATTAGACTTTGCTTGTCTATTGGTGATGTCTTTATAATTCATATATATGATATTGTTACATGCATGTTAATAGTTCTTTCTTGTCATATATATGATATTGTTAGGAAAAGAAAATGATATTAGTACATTCCTGTCAATAGCTTCCTCATTAGCTTGTGCTCTTGAACACTACTCTGAAGTCGCTCAATCAGAGACTAAGGATGACCACGGAAATGCTTTTGCCACTTGCATATAATGATGTTGTTAGGAAAAAAAAATATAATATTTGGTTCTCAGCGAGTTATGAAGCATACTCGGCTTGTTATGAAGCATTCTTGTAAAACTGTAAACTGAAAAAGGGTCTAAACTGAGCAATATATTACAGTCCATATTTGCTTGTGTCACTCCCCGTTCCCAGAATACGTATTTTTATACATGTACAACTCATGAGTATTTATTTAATATTTATCATGTATTATCCTGTGTTTAATTTCCTTTAATTCATGTTAATTGATTTCCTGCAATTTTATTTCTGCATTTTATTTCTGCTATTATTTTATTCTCTGCTTAGGTTAGCCTATTGTGGTTCGGCCTAGGTTGGGTTCTCGGGTTGGCTTTGTTGGATCCCCCTGCAACCCGGCCCATTAGCTCCCACCTACCACCCCTTTTTCTATTTAAAGCTTACATCTCTTTCTCTCTCCTCATAAACTCACATTCTCACCATTACTCCTCTTCTTCTTCTTCATTACTCTCTCCACCTACCAAACCGTAGGCAAGTACAACTTGCTTCCCATGAGAACCCATATTTTTGTAGTTCATTTATCTTCCTCGCAAGATCCTAAGAGAGTTTAGAACTTGGTATTTTTCATTTCGAAGTCTTAATTTTTGTAGATCTAGAAATGAGTTATTTTCAGAGTTTGGTGGTTTTGATCTATCAAACATCTTTGTTTGCAAGTTTTGATGGTTCCATGTTGTAGAGAAGTTTATTCTACCAAATTTTGACCTTTGGAAAGTTGGATTTGGACTTGTTTTGACCAAGTTATGGACTTTTGAAACTTTGGGGTGCAACCATGGAGTTCTTGCTGTTTGGAGAAGACAGTGAGCAGTGTATGCTAGCTTTTTAGCTTGCGTCACTGAGCTGTGCGCGCTCTTTAGCGCAGCGCAGTATGGAGTCCATACGCTGCCTTTTTAGGTAGCGTGTGTCTTGCATACGCTACCTTTTGGGAGCGTATGACATGCATACGCTGACTTGGATGGTCAGGAGTCGTATGGAGTTCATACGCTACCTTTTGGGAGCGTATGACATGCATACGCTGACTTGGATGGTCAGGAGTCGTATGGAGTTCATACGCTACCTTTTGGGAGCGTATGACATGCATATGCTGACTTGGATGGTCAGGAGTCGTATGGAGTTCATACGCTACCTTTTGGGAGCGTATGACATGCATACGCTGACTTGGATGGTCAGGAGTCGTATGGAGTTCATACGCTGCCTTTTGGAAGCGTATGACTTGCGTACGCTGGCTTGGATAGAGAGGAGTCGTATGGAGTCCATACGCTAGCTTGACCTGAGCGTACGCTGGCTTGAGCGTAGCTTGACCTGAGCGTACGCTGACATGAGCGTAGGCTGACATGAGAGTAGCCTGTTTACCCTGGATCTTCTATAGCCCTGTATATTGATATCTTATTAGATATTTAACGTCCATTTTATATCCTTACGCTTTTTTGCATAAACTTGATATAATCATGATATGTTGATATTTCTGTTAAATATAGATTATTACGTGGGATGTACCATGTGTCGTGAATTGAGTTATAGATACCCTGATTGACTGGAATTAAACCCTGAGAGTTGTAGACTCGACCCCACTGAATACTAGTTGACTTTCATGCCTTGTCACCATTGATAATGATTGTGACCTTGACTAATAATTGATCATGCGTTCCTAGTTGGAACTAAGAGACTGGCTAGTCGTCTTTGAATTGAATGAATGAGACACGTTCATATTAATTATGAACTATTGAAATCGACTGGCTAATCCCGAATATTGGCATACAGGCACATGCAGGTTTCAAATTATTTACTTATTTAGTTATTTATTTATCTTACAAAGAAGCATGTGTACTTTATGGTCAAGGCATGATTACTCTGTGGTTAGTTTTGATTGTTGCATTAAGCTATGTAAGACCTACAACCTGACCGCACTGGTATCATTGTAGGGTTGTGCATATCGTACCTCGTACGAAAGTACTCATTCTGAATGACCATGATCCACGGTATGGTACTTCACTCAACGTAGAGACTATTAAATTAAATAAAATAATGATTGCATGGAGAGAATGGATTCCCGAGTTCTTACATGGCAGCCCCCTTGGGACAAGTAGTACCCGACGGGCCGGCTGGTTCCCACAGATACTGTAAACCTGCCACACGGGCAGGGAACAGTATCTGCTTATATTATTATTGTATATTGTATATTGATGACGGGCGTCCCGCTGGGACTCGTCTAATTCATGAATGGTGCAATTGATTGACTGGATCGACTAGCCTTGCTCGCACATAGTAAGAACTGAGTAATCCCTATTGCATAAATTCCAGGATAACTTGGGACTCAAAATAGCAAGCCTTAGGATTTGATTGGCCGTTCAAGATGATTTGTTTGTGCACTGTACCTACTCTGTTACCTAACTGGGATGATCAGAATATCAGGATATGACGGGCTAACTTCCGTCTTTGTTTGGTTGGGAGGTCGGTTCGAAGTGTCGTGATGTGATGTGAATCCTAGTGGAAAGCAGAGATCTATTATTATATTTCTCATTACTGGTTTTAGTTCTCATGTCGTGCTTCCTTGTGGTACTTGCTATTAGAGGTCTAACCTCTCTGGTTTTGTATGGCCAGATTTAGAGCCGGCTCCCGAGGACTCAGTTTACTTCTACCTCCAAGATGGTCAACACTAGAGGGATGATCGCAGGAGGACTCGAGTGGGTTTCTTACTTCCCCGCTCGTTTTGTTATCTACTTTATACCTTGCCGTTTGGTACCGACATGTTAGTCGGATTGTCTTGTACTTACTTTTTACATAATTGTAACTAAAGTCAGGCTGCAGCTGATAACAATTGTGTATACTTTTGCTACATCAATCTGGCTATGTTTTGTAAAGCCAGATATTAAGAACATTTTGACAGAGCGTTTGGGACGCCTTACTGCTTTATCATACATGTTCTCTATTACTGTTTCTTGTTCGAATGATTGAGACAATAGATGTGAAGTGACCATAGTGAGACTTTCATATAGTATGCACCCCCTCGTCTTTAGACAGCATTGATCGTATTATACGGTATTTATCTACCCGTAATACGTAGCTGGCTGAGTCATTCCCCCGCTCTCCAGTGTTCTGGTTCTGGGGCGTGACAAGGTTTTAGTGGTGGCCCATGCAGGTCTGATTTCAGACTTGTGGGGTGTTTTGTTTAATAGGATGTCTCAATCACACATGTTTCCCCTTGATCTCATGATTCGTCGATTCTCAACTCTAGCTTGACATTCTAGTATCCTTTGACTTTATTGATCTTCCCTGTCCGGTCATTTGATTGTTCTCTTGTCCCTTTTCTTAGGGGCACCTCGTCCGTATCTGTCAGAGCTGGACAGTAACAACATGGACAGCAACATGGACAACCTGACCATGTTGGTCAGCAGCAAGAGCCGGTACTAACTCAAGAGGCTATCCAAGAAGAAGTGATAGTGGAAGCAGCAGCTGGATCGCAGTATCCAGATGTTCTACCACCACCAACAGTTCCACCTACCCCTACGGAGATGGACACACCAGCCCTTCTGGAGATCATGAGAGGGATGATGGCTACTCAGCAACACCAGATGTTAGCTCAGCAGCGCATGCATGCTCAGTTGCAAGAGCAGAATGTACTATTCAACCAAGGATTACAGACGGCATTGGAAAGAGGGGCAAGGACAGATTCAGGAGCGTCAGCCCAGTTTTACAAGTACAACCCCCGCCGTTTCGAGGGCACGAAGGATGCCATCTCAGCAGATGCATGGCTTAAGGATATTGAGGCTATTCTGACAGCCGCTAAGGTGCCGGCAGAAGAACGTGCGGATCTAGTGAAGTTGTTACTTCAGGATCTCGTACGTGATTGGTGGAAATCAGAGGAGGTAGGCATCAGACGTCCTGTTGCTTGGGACGATTTTACTGCAAGGTTCAAGACGAAGTATTATGGAGTTGTGGCGCAGTTTGAGCTACAACAGAAGTTTATCAACCTCAGACAGGCTGGCAAGACTGTAGATGCTTACGCAGCGGAGTTCTGCAGATTGAGTAGGTTTGCCCCAGAGATGGTAGCAACGGAGCGCCAGAGGGCTATGAGATTTCAACAAGGGTTTCATCTTGAGCTCTTGCAATTGATAGAGGGGCACAATTACCAGACTTTTAATGAGATATTGACGGCAACCCGAAGGCATGAAATCACCATTCAGAGGCTTGCGGCAAGGACTGGGGGTCAGAAGAGATCCCACAGTCAGATTGAATGAGGAGGGGGAGCAGCGCCCCAAACAACAGCACCATCCCCTAGCATTCGTATCCACGATGTGGCGATACGGGGGCCAGCACCACCACCCAGGCAGCAGCAACAACAACCAAAGAAGAACCAGCAACCCCCAGCGGACTGTGTTTGATATGTGGAAATCCAGATCATCGGGTTACCACATGTCCTATGAATTTGAGGTCAGGAGAACCAGGGCAACAGTTTCCTGCTCTGCCAGCACCAGGGACAGGGCAGTATTGAGGGCCAGCAGTGGCAGTAAGACCATTGGCCCAGCGTCCGTTAATGCCACAGGCTCAGATGTTTCGGCAGCAGGGACCGCCGATGCAGCAACACCAGCATAGACCACCCCAGCATCATCAAGGCAGGGGCCAGCAGCAGCACCAGGCTAGGCCGCAGCATGGGAATCAGCAAGGAGGTCGAGGGCAAGCATTCACTTTGTCCTTGGAGGAGGTATTAGCATCGGGAGATGTTGTGGCAGGTAACATTCTCGTCGCCTCATATCCCGCAGTAGCATTGTTTGATTCGGGAGCATCACACTCATTTATATCTGCATAATTTGTGACACGGCTAGGAATGGAGTTCGAGGCATTGCCAGGGAGGTTGAATATACTCACTGGCAATAGGCTCGTAGGAGTTAGTAGAGTTATTCTAGCGTGTAGTGTTGTAGTTTGCGGGCATTCCTTACCCGCCCAGTTGATAGAATTTTCTGTTGGAAATTTCGACGTTATCTTAGGCATGGACTGGCTGAAAGACAGTTATGCGATAATAGATTGTCGTAGTGGGAGTGTATCTTTTGATATTCCAGGCATGAAGAGATTCACCTTAGTCAGATCAGAGGCAACTCAGCAAGAGCAGGGAGTAATAACAGCAATGGAAGAAGTTCACGTTCCGAAGGTAGTTGAAGAATTTCTAGACGTATTTCCCGAAGAACTTCCCGGTCTGCCACCGGTTAGAGATATTGAGTTCAGTATAGAATTGGCACCTGGGACTAAACCGATATCAGATCGGGTTTACAGAATGGCGGATTCGGAGCAGGCCAAGGTATATCAGCATATAGAGGAATTGAAGGAGAAGAAGTTCATCCAAGCTAGCATATCGCCATGGGCAGCACCAGTGGTACTTGTGGGGAAGAAGGATGGATCATCCAGATTGTGTATCGACTACAGGAAGCTTAACGCGGCAACAGTAAAGAATAAGTACCCATTACCAATGATCGACGACTTATTTGATCAGTTGAGCAGGGCTAGAGTTTTCTCCAAGATAGATCTAAGTTCAGGGTACCATCAAGTGAGGGTTCAAAAGGAAGACATTCCCAAGACAGCATTCAGGTCGAAGTATGGACATTATGAATTCTTGGTAATGCCGTTTGGTTTGACCAATGCTCCAGCTATATTCATGGATTTGATGAACCGTATCTTTATGCCGTACTTAGATCAGTTTGTCGTGGTGTTTCTCGACGACATTCTTGTATACTCTGCTAGTGAAGAGGAGCATAAAGACCACCTCAGGAAAGTGTTGCAGGTTCTAAGAGAGAACCAGTTGTATGCCAAGCTCAGCAAGTGTGAGTTCTGGACGGATCATATTTTATTTTTGGGTCATATTGTATCAGGAGCTGGAGTAGCAGTGGATCCCAAGAAGGTAGAAGCAGTGGAGAGTTGGCCAGTACCCAAGACCGTAGCTGATGTACAGAGTTTCTTGGGATTGGCAGGATATTACAGAAGGTTTGTGTCAGATTTTGCAAGACTTTCAGCACCCATGACCTGCTTGACACGGAAGGATGTGCCATTTGTCTGGTCGGCAGAATGCCAGTCATCGTTTGAGAATTTGAAGCAGAAGTTGATATCAACGCCTATTCTTACATTGCCAGTTGGACCCGAAGGTTTTACTGTATATTGTGATGCGTCAGGTAAAGGACTTGGATGTATCCTTATGCAACATGGGAAGGTGATAGCATATGCATCGAGGCAGCTTCGGGACCACGAGAAGAATTACCCAACTCATGATTTGGAATTGGCGGCAGTAGTATTTGCTTTGAAGCTATGGAGACATTATTTATATGATGACCGAGTGGACATGTACACAGACCATAAAGTTTGAAGTACATCTTTACTCAGAAGGAGCTGAACATGAGGCAGAGAAGATGGTTAGAGCTGATCAAGGATTATGACGTGGAGCTTCAGTATCATCCAGGCAAGGCTAATATAGTAGCAGACGCTCTCAGCAGGAGAGACGGCGTATTTATGTTAACAACGCAGAAGCACATCTTAGAAGACCTTCAGGAGATGGGCATTAAAGTTATACTTCCTAGTGATGTAGGAATTCTGGCGAGTCTACAAGTTCAATCCGACTTGGTAGGCAGGATCAAGGCGGCCCAGGCACAAGACCCAAGGATTCAGAAGCTTAGGGCAGAATGTGAGTCAGGGCTCAGGAAAGAGATGCAAATTCACGAAGATGGTACGTTTAGGTTTGGATCACGTCTATGTGTACCTAGTGGAGATATCAGACAGGAAGTTATGACAGAAGCTCACAGTTCCCAGTATTCTATACATCCTGGAGGGACCAAGATGTACCAAGATATCAAGCAGCACTTCTGGTGGAATGGGATGAAGAAGGAGATAGCTAGGTTTGTTTTCCGTTGCTTGATATGTCAGCAAGTAAAGGCAGAACAGCAGAGGCCAGCTGGATTATTGCAACCGCTTCCCATCCCGGAATAGAAATGGGAGCATATTACAATGGACTTTGTGACCGGTTTACCGAGATCACCAAGTGGTAAGGATGCTATTTGGGTGATAGTAGATCGGCTTACAAAGGTAGCACACTTTCTTCCTTTCAGAGTAGGACAATCTACAGAAAAGTTGGCAGAGTTGTACATGCAACAGATAGTCAGGCAGCATGGAGTCCCTGTCAGTATTGTGTCAGACAGAGATACCCGTTTCACATCACATTTCTGGAAGAGCTTGCATCATAGTCTGGGTACCAAGTTAAGATTTAGCACGGCTTACCATCCGCAGACGGACGGGCAATCAGAAAGGACAATTCAGACTTTGGAAGATATGTTGCGAGCTTGCACTCTGGATTTTGGAGGATCTAGGGAAAGCCACCTGCACTTAGTTGAGTTCTCATACAACAACAGTTATTAAGCCAGTATCCAGATGGCGCCATTCGAAGCACTATATGGTAAGAAGTGTAGATCGCCACTAGCATGGGATGATATCGGGGAAAGGAAGATGCTAGGCCCGGAAATGATTATCCAGACGGTTGAAGTGATTAAGGGAATTAGAGAGCGACTTCGTGTTGCGCAGGATCGGCATCGTCATTGGACGGACCAGCATCGTAGGCCGCTAGAGTTTTCTGTTGGGGACCACGTGTTCTTGCGGATCTCACCTACCCGTGGGGTCATTAGATTTGGCGTTCGCGGGAAGTTGAGCCCACGATACGTAGGCCCATTCGTTATCCTTGATAGGGTGGGCGATGTTGCTTATCGTTTATCCCTTCTACCTTCGTTACGAGAGGTGCATGACTTGTTTCATGTATCTCAGTTGCGAAGGTATGTATCGGACCCAAGCCATATCCTTGATCATTCTGAGTTGGTTGTTGGTACCAACTTGTCTTACGAGGAGCAGCCTGTGTCCATCTTGGACCGAAGAGAGAAGATACTCAAGAACCGAACAATTAACCTTGTCCGGGTTGCTTGGGGTCATCACTCTTTGGGAGAGTCAACGTGGGAACGTGAGGATGATATCCGATCACGGTATCCACATTTGTTTGACTCACAAGGTATATCTTTTTTTGTGTACCTTGATTGTCTTGATTCCTCATGCTTATCACCTTATGGGTAGAAATTGCTTAATACCGTAGATTGTTAAATATAGATATGTTACTTGCTATGGACATTGTAAAATGATTGCTTGATTTAATTGCTTGTACTTAGATTAGTTTAGCCCCGATATTTCTATCCTGCTTGGATTTGAGATCCCGAGGACGAAATTTTTCTAAGGTGGGTAGAGATGTCACTCCCCGTTCCCAGAATGCATATTTTTATACATGTACAACTCATGAGTATTTATTTAATATTTATCATGTATTATCCTGTGTTTAATTTCCTTTAATTCATGTTAATTAATTTCCTGCAATTTTATTTCTGCATTTTATTTCTGCTATTATTTTATTCTCTACTTAGGTTAGCCTATTGTGGTTCGGCCTAGGTTGGGTTCTCGGGTTGGCTTTGTTGGATCCCCCTGCAACCCGGCCCATTAGCTCCCACCTACCACCCCTTTTTCTATTTAAAGCTTACATCTCTTTCTCTCTCCTCATAAACTCACATTCTCACCATTACTCCTCTTCTTCTTCTTCATTACTCTCTCCACCTACCAAACCGTAGGCAAGTACAACTTGCTTTCCATGAGAACCCATGTTTTTGTAGTTCATTTATCTTCCTCGCAAGATCCTAAGAGAGTTTAGAACTTGGCATTTTTCATTTCGAAGTCTTAATTTTTGTAGATCTAGAAATGAGTTATTTTCAGAGTTTGGTGGTTTTGATCTATCAAACATCTTTGTTTACAAGTTTTGATGGTTCCATGTTGTAGAAAAGTTTATTCTACCAAATTTTGACCTTTGGAAAGTTGGATTTGGACTTGTTTTGACCAAGTTATGGACTTTTGAAACTTTGGGGTGCAACCATGGAGTTCTTGCTGTTTGGAGAAGACAGTGAGCAGTGTATGCTAGCTTTTTAGCTTGCGTCACTGAGCTGTGCGCGCTCTTTAGCGCAGCGCAGTATGGAGTCCATACGCTGCCTTTTTAGGTAGCGTGTGTCTTGCATACGCTACCTTTTGGGAGCGTATGACATGCATACGCTGACTTGGATGGTCAGGAGTCGTATGGAGTTCATACGCTACCTTTTGGGAGCGTATGACATGCATACGCTAACTTGGATGGTCAGAAGTCGTATGGAGTTCATACGCTACCTTTTGGGAGCGTATGACATGCATACGCTGACTTGGATGGTCAGGAGTCGTATGGAGTTCATACGCTACCTTTTGGGAGCGTATGACATGCATATGCTGACTTGGATGGTCAGGAGTCGTATGGAGTTCATACGCTACCTTTTGGGAGCGTATGACATGCATACGCTGACTTGGATGGTCAGGAGTCGTATGGAGTTCATACGCTGCCTTTTGGAAGCGTATGACTTGCGTACGCTGGCTTGGATAGAGAGGAGTCGTATGGAGTCCATACGCTAGCTTGACCTGAGCGTACGCTGGCTTGAGCGTAGCTTGACCTGAGCGTACGCTGACATGAGCGTAGGCTGACATGAGAGTAGCCTGTTTACCCTGGATCTTCTATAGCCCTGTATATTGATATCTTATTAGATATTTAACGTCCATTTTATATCCTTACGCTTTTTTGCATAAACTTGATATAATCATGATATGTTGATATTTCTGTTAAATATAGATTGTTACGTAGGATGTACCATGTGTCGTGAATTGAGTTATAGATACCCTGATTGACTGGAATTAAACCCTGAGAGTTGTAGACTCGACCCCACTGAATACTAGTTGACTTTCATGCCTTGTCACCATTGATAATGATTGTGACCTTGACTAATAATTGATCATGCGTTCCTAGTTGGAACTAAGAGACTGGCTAGTCGTCTTTGAATTGAATGAATGAGACACGTTCATATTAATTATGAACTATTGAAATCGACTGGCTAATCCCGAATATTGGCATACAGGCACATGCAGGTTTCAAATTATTTACTTATTTAGTTATTTATTTATCTTACAAAGAAGCATGTGTACTTTATGGTCAAGGCATGATTACTCCGTGGTTAGTTTTGATTGTTGTATTACGCTATGTAAGACCTACAACCTGACCGCACTGGTATCATTGTAGGGTTGTGCATATCGTACCTCGTACGAAAGTACTCATTCTGAATGACCATGATCCACGGTATGGTACTTCACTCAACGTAGAGACTATTAAGTTAAATAAAATAATGATTGCATGGAGAGAATGGATTCCCGAGTTCTTACATGGCAGCCCCCTTGGGACAAGTAGTACCCGACGGGCCGGCTGGTTCCCACAGATACTGTAAACCTGCCACACGGGCAGGGAACAGTATCTGCTTATATTATTATTGTATATTGTATATTGATGACGGGCGTCCCGCTGGGACTCGTCTAATTCATGAATGGCGCAATTGATTGACTGGATCGACTAGCCTTGCTCGCACATAGTAAGAACTGAGGAATCCCTATTGCATAAATTCTAGGATAACTTGGGACTCAAAATAGCAAGCCGTAGGATTTGATTGGCCGTTCAAGATGATTTGTTTGTGCACTGTACCTACTCTGTTACCTAACTGGGATGATCAGAATATTAGGACATGACGGACCAACTTCTGTCCTTGTTTGGTTGGGAGGTCGGTTCGAAGTGTCGTGATGTGATGTGAATCCTAGTAGAAAGCAGAGATCTATTATTATATTTCTCATTACTGGTTTTAGTTCTCATGTCGTGCTTCCTTGTGGTACTTGCTATTAGAGGTCTAACCTCTCTGGTTTTGCATGGCCAGATTTAGAGCCGGTTCCCGATGACTCAGTTTACTTCTACCTCCAAGATGGTCAACACTAGAAGGATGATCGCAGAAGGACTCGAGTGGGTTTCTTACTTCCCCGCTCGTTTTGTTATCTACTTTATACCTTGTCGTTTGGCACCGACATGTTAGTCGGATTGTCTTGTACTTACTTTTTACATAATTGTAACTAAAGTCAGGCTGCAGCTGATAACAATTGTGTATACTTTTACTACATCAATCTGGCTATGTTTTGTAAAGCCAGATATCAAGAACATTTTGACAGCGTTTGGGACGCCTTACTGCTTTATCTTACATGTTCTCTATTACTGTTTCTTGTTCGAATGATTGAGACAATAGATGTGAAGTGACCATAGTGAGACTTTCATGTAGTATGCACCCCCTCGTCTTTAGACAGCATTGATCGTATTATACGGTATTCATCTACCCGTAATACGTAGCTGGCTGAGTCATTCCCCCGCTCTCCAGTGTTCTGGTTCTGGGGCGTGACAGCTTGTGTTTAGTTCTGAACTAGGTTAGCTTCTAATGCCTGTTGTGGTATCTATTATTATTTGGTGGAACTGATCTAATTAATAACATTTGGTGGTTGGTTTTGTTTTGTTAGATTTTTAACTTTGGTTCTTGAATGTCAACTTTCAGGAGAAACATGATGGAGTAAAGATGAAGGGAAAACTATGTCCCATGTACTATGATTTGCTTACGGTCTTTGGTAACGACGCTGTGACAAGTGATCGAGCGGTTTCAGGAAATGATTTTCCTCTGATGAGCGAACTCGTGGATGACTTGAGGGCGAAAATGATATGGAGGAAACACAACCAAGTCTTTCAACAAATGTGCATCCGCATCGGTCGGTGCAAGGGGGTTCTTCACAACGACGAAAGCGTATAAAACCAATGGAAGATGTTGCATTGGCCCTTGCAAAGATAGCGAAGTCCTCCGAGATGATCGTCGTTGCTTTCGATGAACAAGTCGTTGCTTTCGACAAACAAGCATCACAAAACTATGTGAATGGACAAGCACTCTTGGAAAGGCTAAAAGAGATGGACACTGACCAAGGAGACATAATGAATTTGATGGAAGTATTTGAGGGGGACAAAAAAGCGGAAAATTTCTTTCTTGAGATTACAGATGTGGAGTTCCGACGACTATGGGTCTACCGTAAGCTTGGACGAGATCCGCCCCGGTGATGGATGCGTTGGGTATTTTTTAATTTGGCTAAGGAATGACTAGCTAACAAATTTGTACCTATATGATACATGTGTTTGTTGATGATTGTGGAGATTTGTGATGGATTAATGTGCGGTTATTGTTGTATTGTCATATTGAACTTAAACCTTTATGATACATGTGTTTGTAGATGATTGTGTAAATTTGTGATGGATTGATTTGGAATTATTGTTGTTATCCGAATTATATCAAGTGTTTATCTTTATCTCGTTTTAGTTGTGATAGTTAACTTAAAATTGTTGAATTGAGCATTTGTAGATGTGGAAAATGTAAATTTTTCAATGGAAAATGAACATTTTCCATAGAAAAAGGTGCAATCAAACAACAAAATAGCATTTTCCACGAAAAAATGACAACTTTCCGTGGAAAATAATGTCAATCAAACACCCAAATTAGTTTTTCCATGAAAATTTGTTTAATTTTTCATAATAAAATAATTGAAATCAAACACAGCCATTATGGAAAATTTAGAATTCCACATAATTATTTTCCTAGTAAAATAATTCCGTGGAATTAATTTCTTTTCACGTATTTTCCTTCTTGCAATCAAACACAGCCTTATGGAAAATTGATTTGAAATTTGGGAAACTGATTTTATCTAGGAACTTGGGATTCTAGAATTCATTCTCATGCTCGAGTTCCAGCTCAAGTTCGGCTAGGTAATTTAGAGCTCTGAGCTAAGCTCGATATAGGCCAATAATGAGCCGAGCTTGAAGCTAATGCACTAACTAAAATATATGACATTTGGATTTTGTAGATGATTTATTTGCCAAGGATACATGACATTTGGATTACCACCAAATAAATGAAAGGCCACATCAATTTTTCAAAATGAATTCAGAACTGAAAATAAATAACAAGTGCAAACTTTTTTTTCCCATAACTAGCTCTTACATAGGTTTACCATCAATAATTTTTCTCTGGTTACATAATCACCCATAGTTGCTGTATTCTAAAATATAGATCTGCAGTTTTATCAAATCGGAACACACACTAATACATATAGAACAGTAGGGTGAAGTCTGAGTCTGCTGCTGCTACACCGAGAATGAAGTTGATGTTTCCAATCTGCATTGCCGTTGTAGTATTAGAAACAGAACAAGTCATATTTATCGCTATGGAAAAATGAGGCAAATGATTGGAATTCTTGTCGTACAATTTTTCATGTTAAAAAAAACGAGAAAAAAAAAAAAAAAAAAAAAAAAAAACTAGTTACTACCAAAGAGAACTCACAAGTGATGGGCTGTAAGCAGCGAATAATCTATAAGAAAGTTAGCCAAATCTTGCCTCCCTCTGCAATACCTGAAAAAAATAGCGATGGGTCAAGCCTATCTAGAAGAAAAAAAAAAGGACTAAATACCAGTCTTTTAATTTAAACATTCCATATTATTTCAAAAATTAAAGTACTTATAAAGGGAACGGCACACTGAAGATATTCAATAACCAATGAGAAATGATCAATTTCTTGAACGTTCTATCGTGTACAAAAATATAATGATATATGGAATAAGTAGACCATATAATTTCATGTGCGACGAAGTATGGACTCTGGAAAGAATGTGTTACTGAACGGTAAAAGTTCCTCCACTCATCACTGTGTTAAAGGAAAGCTGCTTTAATTGCAGGGTAAGGTATCTTATATTTCCTGCTATCAAAAAGTTGGATATGCACATTAATGCATTATCCTTAAATTCCATATTTCATAATTTCAATCGAAAGGTCAGAGTTCTGCATATTCATCCATCATTGTCAACAAGCAAGCTTCAAGTCATCTCGTGACGTGTTAACATAGCTGGAGGAACCAACAAAGCCAAACAACAAATATGACCATCAATCCATAGTACTTCCTAAATAATCAGGACCCAGACAATCACTTGTAGGCTAATTTGCACTACTACCATGAACTATCGAGTTTTGGTACTTTAATACCCTAAACTTTTTTTTTGTGCACTTAAATACCGTGAACCATCCTACCTTTGCAAGTTAGTCCAAACAGAAAAATAATAACAATATTACCCCATATGTAATAAAAAAATAAATAAAACCCTAACACTCATCTACCCACACCTTTGCCACCAGCCAAATTTGTTGCTACCGCCACCACCACTCCCCTCCTCGACCATCTTGCGCCATCGGCAAGGCTCTCGCCGGTCACGAGCCATCCCGGGGGCTGTAAGAAATGGCAACCACAATTTGTGCAGACCGCTGGGATGGTCGACGGCCGGCAAGGGCCTCACCGGTGTTGTGCAGGGTGGACGAGGAGGGGTATAGGCGGCAGCGGGGACTATGGCCAGGGTTGGGGGAAGGGAGGACGGGAAGGGTGGTTATGGTTTCGTCTTTTCTTTTTTAAAATTATGTTTTAAAAATTTTCTTTGAATCCTTTTTTAATATTTTTTTTTACTAAATACAAAGAGTAAATTCTCTCAATTTTTAAGGATAAAAAGGCCAAAATTGGCGTGACCATCAAATTTGACGGCCAACTTCGGAGTTAATGGAAGAAAACTTAAAGAGTTCAAGGATAAGTGCCCCAAAAAAATTTAGGGTATTTAAGTGCAAACTAGCCTCGCTTGTATCGGTTCCATTGTACTTGCGGGGAACCCGTTAATACGTCCAATAACTATTTGCTGGGCTCAACCACCAGAAAAATATATCTACAGATAAAGACGAACATATAGAGCCAACAAGTCTCGGACATTATCGGCAAGATCATTGAAAGTAGAAGAATATGAGGATCTTCCAAAAACTTGGCTATAATATAGAAGCTATTGCAGCAAGTATATGTTGAGCAAGGAACATTACTTCCTCCATTACAGCTTTGGTCCTTGGTCCCATCCCTTGGACAAAGAGTTCCTAGTGGATATCTTGGTTAGAAGAAACAGTGGTAGGTACAACAATGGGGAAGAAAGTTTGACCAAGTTCCTAGTGGATATCTTGGTTTCAGCTGATGAAAAACTCACTAGAGATCTGCATGCAATAAGGTATACAATCCAGCCATTATGCACCAGATTTTTGACAAAGAGTTCTAGAGGAAGTCTTGGGAGGAGAATCATAAAAGAATTTTGTCAGAGGAAGCATGGAGGAAAGGAGGGACTTTTTCCTTAGATAAATGTCAGTGTTAGCTGGTTTCATAAGGCTGCATTTGGTTGGAGGGAAAATGGAAGAAATGAAAAGAAAAAGAGAGTGAAAATTGATTTGTAATCGCTTGGCTAGGAGGGAAAGAGAGAAAAATAAAGTGGAAGAATTCTCCTACACTTTTCCTAACCTTTGGTCTCTGAGAGTTGTTTAAGAGTTTCCTCCTTCCTTTGGGCGCCTTGTGTAAGTTGTTCACCCTCTCTTTGATGAAGCAGAAAGGTAAACCATTTTTTCCTCACTCATTTTGAGTTTAATTCTCTCCAAATAGTCACCTCGCTCGCCTTATTATCTCTTAACAATTCATAAAGGTTGTCTTTCTGTTTTCATTTTTTCTTATCAACCAAACAAGTCAAAAAATTCTTTCTTTTCTCTTTCCTTTTTTCTTTTCTTTTCCTTTTCTCCTCATTCTCACCCACCAAACAAAGCCTAAGGGATCCGACATCCATGTGGAAGATCATAGGAGAATCCCCACCAGTCCTTTAGGCTGTGTTTTGTTTGTGAGGGAAAATGGAAGCAAGGAAAAGAAAAGGGAAGAGAACATGTGTTTGCCTTGTTTGATTAGGAAGGGAAATGAAAAACAAAAGGAGAGTAAGAGAAAATGGATGCTCGTCAACAGATGCTTATCACTGGGGTCCCTTCAACAAAAACAGCGAGCAGAGAAGTAATGCAAAGAGTCTCATGTATATCTGCAGCTTCTCATGTATGCCATATCTGCAGCTTCTGCTCTAGTTATTCTCCTACTTTGCAAAGCAGTGTAAACGAGTATGCAGAAAAGATCCAGGATCCTCTCCCATCCAGCCAAGGTAATGATGTGGCCATGGTGGAAATTTTTCATGGAGGATGCATCTAAAATGATTCCATGCCTTTGTGTGGTTATACCTTAGATAAGCACAATGTGCTCACTAAACTCACCAGTGAGGTCGTGTCATTGAGAGCACTTATTTAGATCAGAGAGATTGTTCCCACTGTCAGAATATCAATAGAGAAGTTGAAAGGTATTTCTCACATGCAACTGAAATCCTTGAAGCACTTGGGGAGTTGCCAACCGGCGCTACCTGGTCCTCTGAGTAGGAAACAGATGTGGAACTATAGGAGGATACCTACAGCACATTAGATTATGACATACAAGGGGTCACACAGCCCTAATAATGGGAATATGTTTGGGAATCGTCAGATCTCATCCTGAACTCAGAAGACAATCCTACAATGTCCCAACATCAATTACGCAACTAACAACCAGGTTTTGACACTATTACAATCGTTGACAACCATAACTTACCGTTCCAAACCTCCCCCAGTCACATATCCTCCCTTAACCCTTGTAAAACTAATCTTAGTAATTACTCTCTTCCTCTCATCACATCCATCCTTACCTTGTAAAACTAATGAACCATCCTAAACAATCTGACTTGCAACTTCCACCACCCATTATATACAATCCCCACATGATCGAAAGGGAAACGCTCTGGTTTATGTGGCCTCTCACCAGTATGTGAGGGCCAACATGAGCCTAAAGAGAACAGGGAAACACTCAACCTCACAATCAACAATATTGCATAACTCGATAACACGATCTGGTCAACTAAAATTATAGGTTTGGGGTCGTAAAGTAGATGGCCTCATCTGAAGCTGGAACTCAATAAGAAATCTGATAGCAATATGCATACTACAAATATCAGGTTTGCATGACCATTGAGAACTTGGCTGAAGATAATGTAGTTACTTTCATTTGGGATGAAAAGGGAGATAAAGTGAATGTTGAGCAGACGAGGCAAGGTCTTGGTTAAGATGTCACCAGCTGAAAAGTAGAGTGAACATGGTAAAGCTGAACTTAACAGACTTTACCCGAATAAAATGACAATACACCTCAATATGCTTGGTGCACTCATGGAAGAGTGGATTCTTATCAATGTGAATCACAATCTTATTGTCATAGTAGAGAGCTGCCAAAGAAGGACATGTGACACCTAGATCAGCAGAAGGAAGCATGACACCCAGATCATTAGAAGAAGGAAGTGTGAAACCCAGATCAGCATAAGGCTAGCTAGTAAGCTCGAAAACCAAATAGGCCACAAAGCAATACTCGGTCTCGGCAGAGGAGCAATGACAACTGTCTACTTCGTGCTTTCTCAGGTGGCTATGTTAACACCAAAGAAAGTGCAAAATCCACTAGTCGACCGACGATCAACAATTGAACCAGCATAATCAACATCATCATATGCCATCAAAGAAAGAGAAGGCTGCTAATAGACAAATCATTGGCAAGGAAACTTCTTCGGATACCGAAAATATGTTCAACGACCTGAAGATGAGAGATCTGTAACGACTGCATTTATTGACAAACGGTGCTAACAAAAAAAGGAAATTTGGGCAAGGCACCCTCAAATAAGTAAGCTTACTTACCATGTAAGAATATATATCTGGATTGGGTAAAAGAGAGTCAGAAGCATAGACGAGATTGGAGAGTTTCAGATTGTGCTCCTTAGGAGTATCAGCAGGTCGACACTCCAAGGACCTAGAATATACTTCAGAAGATCCAGATAATACTTCTCTGATTCATTAGAGACTCATTCTTGCGAGCAACTTCAAGAAGAGATTCACACTTGCGAGAAACTTTAATACCAAAGAAGCATGCAAGGACCAAGGTCTTTAGTGTGAAACTGATTAGAGAGAGAGTCTTGACATTAGAGATCAGCATAGTCATCGCTTGTAATAATAATATCAACGATAAATACTAGCAGAAATATTGTGCCCTGTCTGGTGATTAATAAAGAAAGGAGTCAGTAGTGACTGACTAAAACCAAACCACCTGACTGAAGTTACCAAACCAAACTCATCGAGATTATTCAAGACCGTATATAGTCTTTAGAGATGAAAAACAAGAGATTTCTCTACACTCTCATGACCAAGAGGTTGCTACATATAAACATCATGTAAACATCGGTCATATCACCATTAAGAAAGAAATCTTAATATCCAACTGATGCAGCAACCACCTGTGATGCACAAGGAAAGTAAAATCTGGCAATATTTAGTCGGGCAAAATATTAATGTTGTATTGTAAGTAAATCGTCAAGCAACAAGGTGGGCATTCTATCGCTCAACAGAACCATCATGGTCGGCACCTCCGGGAAGTATATGGATTGGACACCATTGAGATAAGGTGGCATACGAGGTAAGTAAAGAGACCCAACTAGTGCCTCACACTTCAACTTTTGAACCGCAAGGTCGAGAGTAGGAGCCTGGTCATGAAGCCATTATTGAAACAAACCTTGATATTTGGCTGCAAAAGAAGGAACGTCGCCAGCAATTTCGTGGGAGATATCATATAACCATTGAAGACTATCTTTCGAGGATTGAAGGGGCTTGAGTTGTTCCAACATATTTCGGCAGCAGACAAGTACATGACTCGTTGATAGCATAGCGCCTCTAAAAAGTTGATGAACCATGAAGATTTTTTTATCATTTGATGTCAAACACTCTTGGAGAAATCAGACACGGATCGTCCATGAGATGATGGATAAGTCTCACTTACGAGGGCCCGTTGGATCGAGTAGGCCGATCAGGGATAGTTGGCGCCACCCTGAGAGAAATGGTCATCAAACAGAGTTCACTCTTGAACTCGATCGAGTTCAAGAGAACGACGTCAAGAAACGGTTCTGGCCAATGTCAAAGTAGTCGCCATATATCTAAGAGCAAAAAGAAGAAAAAGAAGTTGTCACTCCCTGTTCCCGGAATACGTATTTTTATATACATGTACAACTCATGTGTATTTATTTAGTATTTATCATGTAGTATCCTGTATTTAAATTCCTCTAGTTCATGTTAATTAATTATCTGCTCTTTAAATTTTCATGTTAATTTTATTTCTGCAATTTTATTTCTGCAATTATATTTCGGCAATTTTATTACCTGCATTTTATTTGCTGCTTTAGTGTATTGGGTTTCGGTTTGCTGGATCTCCTTAAACCCGGCCCAACACCCCACCTACCACCACCCTTCCTATTTAAAGCTTCCACCTCTTTCTCTCTCCTCATTACTTCATTCTCACCATTACTTCTTCTTCTTCCTCTCATTACTCTCCACCACCTACCAGCAGCAGGAGAAGGCAAGTGCAAACTTGTTTCTCAATCACCCATTTTTATGGATCATTATTCTTCCTCTCACGATCCTGAGAGAGTTTAGTGTTTGGCATTTTTGATTTCTACGGCTGGTTTTCTCTAGATCTAAGTTATAGTATTTAGGCTGTTCATGGGTTCTTGGTCCACCAACTTAGCGTGTATTTTGGCACTGGAGCGAAGGCCCCATGGGACTTGGAGTTTGGGAGATGTTTCACGCACACGTTCTTACGTGCTCGCGTAAACATCAGCCCAGTCACGAACACGTCTTTACGTGTTTGCGTGTATTTTTAGTCACGTTCATGTCTTTACATGCGTGCGTAACTTTTGAGTAACGTTCACACTGTGCGTGTCTACGTGACTTTTGAGTTACGTTCACACTGTGTGTGTGTGCGTGTATTTTAGTCACGCACACATCCACGAGTCTGCGTGTATTTTTAGTCACGCACACTTCCATGAGTGCGTGGATTTTTGGTCACGCTCTCTTGTGCGTGCGTGGATTTTCCCTTCACGCTCACGCTGTGCTTGCTTGCGTGACTTTTTACGCTCACGCTTGCCAGCGTGTATCACTTTTCACGCTCACTGTTCACGCCCAATTTCCAAGCTCACCCCAGCTAGACTTAGCGTGACTTGTTGGTCTTAAGCATAGACTTCTTGCGTGACTTTTGGCCTTAGCATAGATTTGTTGGCGTGACTTCCTGACCTGGGTGTTTTTTTTTTTTATTTATTCCTCAACATATTCATTTAATGATGGCATGATAATTCTTCTATTATATCCTTACGCCTTTTTGCGTGAATTTCTTGATAAATCATGATATGTTAAATTTGTTAAAATGGATTGTTATGTAAAATGCGTCTTGTGTCCTGATTGATCCATGGATACCCAGTATGACTAGAACTTGACCTCGAGAGTTATAGACTCGACCCTATTTGATGATAAATGACTTTCATGCCTTGTCACCATTAATGACGATGGTTATTTGACTAATTGATCATGCGTTCCTAGTTGGAACTAAGAGACTGGCTAGTCGTCTTATTAAAATGAATGAATGAGACACGTTCATGTTATGAACTATTGCAAATCGACTGGCTGATCCCGAAATATTGACATACATGCACATGCAGGCTTCAATCTATTTATTTATTTATTTATCTATTTATTTATTTTTCTACAAAAGAAGCATGTGTATCTTATGGTCAAGGCATGATTACCGTGGTTAGATCTGATTGTTGCATTACGCTATGTAAGACCTGCAACCTAACCACACTGGTATCGTTGTAGAGTTGTGCATATCGTACCCCGTACGAAAGTACTCATTTGAATGACCATGATCCACGGCATGGAATTTCACTCAACGTAGGGACTATTAAGTTAAATACAATAATGATTGCATAGAGAGAATAGATTCCCGAATTCCTACATGGCAGCCCCCTTGGGACGAGTAGTACCCGACGGGCCGGCTGGTTCCCACAGATACTGTAAATCTGCCACACGGGCAGGGAACAGTATCTGCTTTTATTATTATTGTATATTGTATATTGACGGACGTCCTGCTAGGACTCGTCTAATTCATGCATGGACCAATTGATTGACTGGATAGACTAGCCTTGCTTGCACATAGTAAGAACTACGGAATCCCTAATTGCATTATTCCAGGATAACTTGGGACTCATAATAGCAAGCCGTAGAATTTGATTGGCCGTTCAAGATGATTTGTTTGTGTACTGTACTACTCTGTTACCTAACTGGGATGATCAGAATGTCAGGACATGACGGGCCAACTTCTGTCCTTGTTTGGTTGGGAGGTTGGTTCGAAGTGTCGTGATGTGATGTGAATCCTAGTAGCAAGCAGAGATCTATTATTATATTCTTTTACTTACTGGTTTATGTCCTTCATATCGTCCTTCCTTGTGGTACTTGCTATTAGAGGTCTAACCTCTCTGGTTTTGCATGGCCAGATTTAGAGCCGGTCCCCGAGGATCCAGCTTACTTCTACCTCCAAGATGGTCAACACTAGAAGGATGATCGCAGGAGGACTCGAGTGGGTTCCTTAACTTCACCACTCGTTTTGTTATCTACTTTATACCTTGCCGTTTGGCACCGACATGTTAGTCGGATTGTCTTGTACTTACTTTTGCATAATTGTAATTAAGTCAGGCTGCAGCTGATAACAATTGTGTATACTTTTGCTACATCAATCTGGCTATGTTTTGTAAAGCCAGATATCAAGAACATTTTGACTGAGCGTTTGGGACGCCTTACTGCTTTACCTTATATGTTCTCTATTACTGTTTCTTGTTTGAATGATTGAGACAATAGATGTGAAGAGACCATAGTGAGACTTTCATGTAGTATGCACCCCCTCGTCTTTTAGACAGCATTGATCGTATTATACGGTATTCATCTACCCGTAATACGTAGCTGGCTGAGTCATTCCCCCGCTCTCCAGTATTCTGGTTCTGGGACGTAACAAGGTTTTAGTGGTGGCCCATGCAGGTCTGATTTCAGACTTGTGGGGTGTTTTGATTTATAGGATGTCTCAATCACATGTGTTCCCCCTTGATCTCATGATTCGTTGTTCTCAACCCTTGCTTAACATTCCGGTATCCTTTGACTTCATTGATCCTTCATGTCCGGTCGTTTGATTGTTCTCTTGTCCCTTTTTCTTAGGGGCACCTCGTCCGTATCTGTCAGAGCTGGACAGCAACAACATGGACAGCAACATGGACAACCTGACCCTGTTGGTCAGCAACAAGGGCCAGTCTCACCTCAGGAGGCTACCCAGGAAGAAGTGATAGTGGAACCAGCAGCTGGGTCGCAGTATCCAGATATTCCAGACCCACCCATAGTTCCACCTACCCCTGTGGAAGTGGACACACCAGCCCTTCTGGAGATCATGAGAGGAATGATGGCTGCTCAGCAACATCAGATGTTGGCCCAGCAACGCATGCACACTCAGCTACAAGAGCAGAATGTGTTGCTCAACCAAGGATTGCAGACGGCTTTGGAAAGAGGAGTGAGGGCTGATTCAGGAGCATCAGCCAGGTTTTGCAAGTACAACCCCCGCCGTTTCGAGGGCACGGAGGATGCCATCTCAGCAGATGCATGGCTTAAGGATATTGAGGCTATTCTGACAGCAGCTAAGGTACCGACAGAAGAACGTGTGGATCTAGTGAAGTTGTTACTTCAGGATCTCGCACGTGATTGGTGGGAATCAGAGGAAGTAGGCATCAGACGTCCTGTTACTTGGGACGATTTTACTGCAAGGTTCAAGACGAAGTACTATGGAGTTGTGGCACAGTTTGAGCTACAACAGAAGTTTATCAGCCTCAGGCAGGCTGGCAAGACGGCAGATGCTTATGCAGCGGAGTTCTGCAGATTGAGTAGGTTTGTCCCAGAGATGGTAGCAACGGAACGCCAGAGGGCGATGAGGTTCCAGCAAGGGTTTCATCTTGAGCTCTTGCAATTGATAGAAGGGCACAATTACCAGACTTTTGATGAGATATTGACGGCGACTCGAAGGCATGAGATCACCATTCAGAGGCTTGCAGTAAGGACTGGGGGTCAGAAGAGATCCCACAGTCAGATTGAAGGAGGAGGGGGAGCAGCGCCCCGAACAACAGCACCATCCCCTGGCATTCGTATCCACGATGTGGCGATACGAGGGCCAGCACCACCACCCAGGCAGCAGCAACAGCAACAGCGGAAGAACCAGCAACCCCCGGCGGGCTGCACTTATTGTGGGAAGATGGGGCACACTAGAGATGTGTGTCGGACATTGAATGGACTGTGTCTGATATGTGGAAACCCAGATCATCGGGTTACCACATGTCCCATGAATTCGAGGTCAGGAGGACCAGGACAGCAGTTTCCTGCTCTGCCAGCACCAGGGGCAGGGCAGTATCGAGGACCAGCATTGGCAGTGAGGCCGTTGGCGCAGCGTCCGTTAGTATCACAGGCTCAGATGTTTCGGCAGCAGGGGCCGCCGATGCAGCAACACCAGCATAGACCACCCCAGCATCATCAAGGCAGGGGCCAGCAGCAGCACCAGGCTAGGCCACAGCATGGGAACCAGCAAGGAGGTCGAGGGCAGGCATTCACACTGTCCTTGGAAGAGGCATTAGCATCGGGAGATGTTGTGGCAGGTAACATTCTCGTCGCCTCATATCCCGCAGTAGCATTGTTTGATTCGGGAGCATCCCATTCATTTATATCTGCACAATTTGCGACACGACTAGGAGTGGAGTTCGAGACATTGCCAGAGAGGTTGAATATACTCACTGGTAATGGGCTCGTGGGAGTTAGTAGAGTTAGTTTAGCATGTAGTGTTGTAGTGTGCGGGCATCCTTTACCCGCCCGGTTGATAGAATTTCCTGTTGGAAATTTCGACGTTATCTTAGGCATGGACTGGCTGAAAGACAGTCATGCGACAATAGATTGTCGTAGTGGAAGTGTATCTTTTGATATTCCAGGCATGGAGAGGTTCACCTTGGTCAGGTCAGAGGCAACTCAGCAAGAGCAGGGAGTAGTAACAGCAATGGAAGAAGTTCAGATTCCGAAGGTAGTTGAAGAATTTATAGACGTGTTTCCCGAAGAACTTCCAGGTCTACCACCGGTTAGAGATATTGAGTTCAGCATAGAATTGGCACCTGGAACTAAACCAATATCAGATCGGGTTTACAGAATGGCGGATTCAGAGCAGGCCAAGGTTTATCAGCATATAGAGGAATTGAAGGAGAAGAAGTTCATCCAAGCTAGCATATCACCATGGGCAGCGCCAGTGGTACTTGTAGGGAAGAAGGATGGGTCATCCAGATTATGCATCGATTACAGGAAGCTTAACGCGGCGACAGTAAAGAACAAGTACCCACTACCCAGGATCGACGACTTATTTGATCAGTTGAGCAGGGCTAGAGTTTTCTCCAAGATAGATCTTCGTTCAGGGTATCATCAGGTGAGGGTTCGGAAGGAGGATATTCCCAAGACAGCATTCAGGTCGAAGTATGGGCATTATGAGTTTTTAGTAATGCCGTTTGGTTTGACCAATGCTCCAGCTATCTTCATGGATTTGATGAACCGCATCTTTATGCCGTATTTAGATCAGTTTGTCGTAGTATTTCTCGACGACATTCTTGTGTACTCTGCTAGTGAAAAGGAGCATGAAGACCACCTCAGGAAAGTGTTGCAGGTTCTGAGAGAGAACCAGTTGTATGCCAAGCTCAGCAAGTGTGAGTTCTGGATGGACCACATTTCATTTTTGGGTCATATCGTATCAGGAGCTGGAGTAGCAGTGGATCCCAAGAAGGTAGAAGCAGTAGAGAGTTGGCCAGTACCCAAGATCGTAGCTGACGTACGGAGTTTCTTGGGATTGGCAGGATATTACAGAAGATTTGTGTCAGATTTTGCAAGACTTTCAGCACCCATGACCCGCTTGACACGGAAGGATGTACCATTCGTTTGGTCGGCAGAATGCCAGGCATCATTTGAGAATCTGAAGCAGAAGTTGATATCAGCGCCTATTCTTACATTGCCAGTTGGACCCGGAGGTTTTACAGTATATTGTGATGCGTCAGGTAAAGGACTTGGATGTGTCCTTATGCAACATGGGAAGGTGATAGCATATGCATCTAGGCAGCTTCGGGACCACGAGAAAAATTACCCAACTCATGATTTGGAGTTAGCGGCAGTAGTATTTGCTCTGAAGCTATGGAGACATTACTTATATGGTGACCGAGTGGAAATGTACACAGACCACAAAAGTCTGAAGTACATCTTTACTCAGAAGGAGCTGAACATGAGGCAGAGAAGATGGTTGGAGTTGATCAAGGATTATGACGTGGAGCTTCAGTATCATCCAGGCAAGGCTAATGTAGTAGCAGACGCCCTTAGCAGAAGAGGCGGCGCATTTATGTTGACAACGCAGAGGCATATCTTAGAAGACCTTCAGGAGATGGGCATCGAAGTTATACTTTCTAGTGATGTAGGAGTTCTAACTAGTCTACAAGTTCAATCCGACTTGGTAGATAGGATCAAGGCAGCTCAGGCACAAGACCCAAGGATTCAGAAGCTTAGGGCAGAATGTGAGTCAGGACTCAGGAAGGAGATGAGAATTCATGAAGATGGTATACTTAGATTTGGATCACGTCTATGTGTGCCCAGTGGAGATATCAGACAGGAAGTTATGGCAGAAGCTCACAGTTCCCAGTATTCTATACATCCTGGAGGGACCAAGATGTACCAAGATATCAAGCAGCACTTCTGGTGGAATGGAATGAAGAGAGAGATAGCTAGATTCGTTTTCCGTTGCTTGGTATGTCAGCAAGTGAAGGCAGAACAGCAGAGACCAGCTGGATTATTGCAGCCGCTTTCCATCCCGGAATGGAAATGGGAGCATATTACAATGGACTTTGTGACCGGTTTACCGAGATCACCAAGTGGTAAGGATGCTATTTGGGTGATAGTAGATCGGCTTACAAAGGTAGCACACTTTCTTCCTTTCAGAGTAGGACAATCTACAGAAAAGTTGGCAGAGTTGTACATGCAACAGATAGTCAGGCAGCATGGAGTCCCTATCAGTATTGTGTCAGACAGAGATACCCGTTTCACATCACATTTCTGGAAGAGCTTGCATCATAGTCTGGGTACCAAGTTAAGATTTAGCACGGCTTACCATCCGCAGACGGACGGGCAATCAGAAAGGACGATTCAGACTTTAGAAGACATGTTGCGAGCTTGCACTCTAGATTTTGGAGGGTCTTGGGAGAGTCACCTTCACTTGGTCGAGTTCTCATACAACAACAGTTATCAAGCCAGTATCCAGATGGCGCCATTTGAAGCACTATATGGTAAGAAGTGTAGATCACCACTAGCATGGGATGATATCGGGGAAAGAAAGATGCTAGGCCCAGAAATGATTATCCAGACGGTTGAAGTGATTAAGGGAATTAGAGAGCGACTTCGTGTTGCGCAGGATCGGCATCGTCATTGGGCGGACCACGTGTTCTTGGTAGGCCGCTAGAGTTTTCTGTTGGGGACCACGTGTTCTTGCGGATCTCACCTACCCGTGGGGTCATTAGATTTGGCGTTCGCGGGAAGCTGAGTCCGCGATACGTAGGCCCATTTGTTATTCTTGATAGGATAGGCGATGTTGCTTATCGTTTGTCCCTTCCACCTTCGTTACGAGAGGTGCATGACGTGTTTCATGTATCTCAATTACGGAGGTATGTATCGGACCCAAGCCATATCCTCGATCATTCTGAGCTGGTTGTTGGTACCAACCTGTCTTACGAGGAGCAGCCTGTGTCCATCTTGGACCGAAGAGAGAAGGTACTCAAGAACCGAACAATTAACCTTGTCCGAGTTGCTTGGGGTCATCACTCTTTGGGAGAGTCAACGTGGGAACGTGAGGATGATATCCGATCACGGTATCCACATCTGTTTGACTCACAAGGTATATCTTTTTCTGTGTACCTTGATTGTCTTGATTCCTCATGCTTAACCCCTTATGGGTAGAATTGCTAGATAACGTAGATTGTTAAATATGGATATGTTACTTGCTATGGATATTGTAAAATGATTGCTTGATTGAATTGCTTGTACTTAGATTAGTTTAGCCCCGATGTTTCTATCCTGCTTGGATTTCAAATTCCGAAGACGGAATTTTTCTAAGGTGGGTAGAGATGTCACTCCCCGTTCCCGGAATACGTATTTTTATATACATGTACAACTCATGTGTATTTATTTAGTATTTATCATGTAGTATCCTGTATTTAAATTCCTCTAGTTCATGTTAATTAATTATCTGCTCTTTAAATTTTCATGTTAATTTTATTTCTGCAATTTTATTTCTGCAATTATATTTCGGCAATTTTATTACCTGCATTTTATTTGCTGCTTTAGTGTATTGGGTTTCGGTTTGCTGGATCTCCTTAAACCCGGCCCAACACCCCACCTACCACCACCCTTCCTATTTAAAGCTTCCATCTCTTTCTCTCTCCTCATTACTTCATTCTCACCATTACTTCTTCTTCTTCCTCTCATTACTCTCCACCACCTACCAGCAGCAGGAGAAGGCAAGTGCAAACTTGCTTCTCAATCACCCATTTTTATGGATCATTATTCTTCCTCTCACGATCCTGAGAGAGTTTAGTGTTTGGCATTTTTGATTTCTACGGCTGGTTTTCTCTAGATCTAAGTTATAGTATTTAGGCTGTTCATGGGTTCTTGGTCCACCAACTTAGCGTGTATTTTGGCACTGGAGCGAAGGCCCCATGGGACTTGGAGTTTGGGAGATGTTTCACGCACACGTTCTTACGTGCTCGCGTAAACATCAGCCCAGTCACGCACACGTCTTTACGTATTTGCGTGTATTTTTAGTCACGTTCATGTCTTTACATGCGTGCGTAACTTTTGAGTAACGTTCACACTGTGCGTGTCTGCGTGACTTTTGAGTTATGTTCACACTGTGTGTGTGTGCGTGTATTTTAGTCACGCACACATCCACGAGTCTGCGTGTATTTTTAGTCACGCACACTTCCATGAGTGCGTGGATTTTTAGTCACGCTCTCTTGTGCGTGCGTGAATTTTCCCTTCACGCTCACGCTGTGCTTGCTTGCGTGACTTTTTACGCTCACGCTTGCCAGCGTGTATCACTTTTCACGCTCACTGTTCACGCCCAATTTCCAAGCTCACCCCAGCTAGACTTAGCGTGACTTGTTGGTCTTAAGCATAGACTTCTTGCGTGACTTTTGGCCTTAGCATAGATTTGTTGGCGTGACTTCCTGACCTGGGTGTTTTTTTTTTTTATTTATTCCTCAACATATTCATTTAATGATGGCATGATAATTCTTCTATTATATCCTTACGCCTTTTTGCGTGAATTTCTTGATAAATCATGATATGTTAAATTTGTTAAAATGGATTGTTATGTAAAATGCGCCTTGTGTCCTGATTGATCCATGGATACCCAGTATGACTAGAACTTGACCTCGAGAGTTATAGACTCGACCCTATTTGATGATAAATGACTTTCATGTCTTGTCACCATTAATGACGATGGTTATTTGACTAATTGATCATGCGTTCCTAGTTGGAACTAAGAGACTGGCTAGTCGTCTTATTAAAATGAATGAATGAGACACGTTCATGTTATGAACTATTGCAAATCGACTGGCTGATCCCGAAATATTGACATACATGCACATGCAGGCTTCAATCTATTTATTTATTTATTTATCTATTTATTTATTTTTCTACAAAAGAAGCATGTGTATCTTATGGTCAAGGCATGATTACCGTGGTTAGATCTGATTGTTGCATTACGCTATGTAAGACCTGCAACCTAACCGCACTGGTATCGTTGTAGAGTTGTGCATATCGTACCCCGTACGAAAGTACTCATTTGAATGACCATGATCCACGGCATGGGATTTCACTCAAAGTAGGGACTATTAAGTTAAATAAAATAATGATTGCATAGAGAGAATGGATTCCCGAATTCTTACATGGCAGCCCCCTTGGGACGAGTAGTACCCGACGGGCCGGCTGGTTCCCACAGATACTGTAAATCTGCCACACGGGCAGGGAACAGTATCTGCTTTTATTATTATTGTATATTGTATATTGACGGGCGTCCTGCTAGGACTCGTCTAATTCATGCATGGGCCAATTGATTGACTGGATAGACTAGCCTTGCTTGCACATAGTAAGAACTACGGAATCCCTAATTGCATTATTCCAGGATAACTTGGGACTCATAATAGCAAGCCGTAGAATTTGATTGGTCGTTCAAGATGATTTGTTTGTGTACTGTACTACTCTGTTACCTAACTGGGATGATCAGAATGTCAGGACATGACGGCCAACTTCTGTCCTTGTTTGGTTGGGAGGTTGGTTCGAAGTGTCGTGATGTGATGTGAATCCTAGTAGCAAGCAGAGATCTATTATTATATTTTTTTACTTACTGGTTTATGTCCTTCATATCGTCCTTCCTTGTGGTACTTGCTATTAGAGGTCTAACCTCTCTGGTTTTGCATGGCCAGATTTAGAGCCGGTCCCCGAGGATCCAGCTTACTTCTACCTCCAAGATGGTCAACACTAGAAGGATGATCGCAGGAGGACTCGAGTGGGTTCCTTAACTTCACCACTCGTTTTGTTATCTACTTTATACCTTACCGTTTGGCACCGACATGTTAGTCGGATTGTCTTGTACTTACTTTTGCATAATTGTAATTAAGTCAGGCTGCAGCTGATAACAATTGTGTATACTTTTGCTACATCAATCTGGCTATGTTTTGTAAAGCCAGATATCAAGAACATTTTGACTGAGCGTTTGGAACGCCTTACTGCTTTACCTTACATGTTCTCTATTACTGTTTCTTGTTTGAATGATTGAGACAATAGATGTGAAGAGACCATAGTGAGACTTTCATGTAGTATGCACCCCCTCGTCTTTTAGACAGCATTGATCGTATTATACGGTATTCATCTACCCGTAATACGTAGCTGGCTGAGTCATTCCCCCGCTCTCCAGTATTCTGGTTCTGGGGCGTGACAGAAGTACCAAAGTCTAGAAGAGCACAACACAAGGGCCGATATCAACATCGTGTTAGATCATGGTTTGGAGGACCCGTAAGTTTACCTACAAATTTAATGAGCAATATAGAATAAAGTAGGACACGGGTTTTAAAGTAGATGGGTGGAGATCTAGATGAGGTAAGGTCTCGGAACATATAGATATAGGTAGGACTGGATGCGAGACTAGGTGTTCTTGAGGTGGGTTCGGGGTCTAAAGGGATCTGGGTGAGGTGTGCGGGTATGGTGAGTCCGAGAGGATGTGGCTAAGTGGTCGGTTTGGGTGTGAGCATGAAGTAGGAGTAGAGTTACCTAGATGAGAGGCTATCGACATCGGACAAAGAATTAGAGTTCCAACAAAGAAGAGGGATAACGAGGCTCTCGGTGTTTGGCAGAGGGTTGATAGTTGTGTGGAGGGACATTGAGGTTACAAGGTAATCGAGGCTCTGGGACACGCTGGTAGTATTGCAAAGAAGATGGAGGTTATGGGTTGGGATAGGGTAGAGGCTAGGATTGGGGACACGACATATGTGCCAAAGAGAATTTCAACGGCATGTGAGGGTTTTACGGCAAAACTTGGTGAAGATTAGGCTGGTGTTAAGGTAGTGGTGGCGACCAAGATTAGGTTTAGGTTTGAAAAGGATAGCAGCTAGGGTTTGGAAAGACTAGATGATAACAGCAGCGTTTTGGGGAAGGACAAGGATAGGGACTAGGAGAGCTAGGTTAAAAAAGTAATCATGCTCTGTTGCTCTGTTACCATGTTAAGAAGTTGGTTCAACATAGTGAACCTACTTTCATTTTGGAAAAAAAAGGTACAATATGTAGGAGGGAGTATGTTTTCCTATATAGAAGTTTCGTGACAGTAAGGATAATAAAGACAGTAAATATGTACAAAGTTAGCTATTCCTATAATCACAAACATCTTGTACCAGAGTCTTGATGCTTTATCAAATATTAGATTATCATACTCAATAATGTTCCATTAAAATGTTTCACGTGTGAAAACCTTTTGAATGTTGTGGGAAGAACAATAAATGAGAGATATGATCCTAACTGACCCTTCGCATGTCTTCAATTTAAATAATCATATTATTAATACTTCTAAATAACTTAGCATACAACTTTATAGAATTGGAGGCCCAATTGAATTTGACTACAAGGGAGATTGATCAGAGACTGAAACAAAACCCAAAAAGTTGTAGTTTTTGGGTTTGGGTATTACATAAACGGACCTTGACATCCCTAGCATTCCCACTGAAGGAGCATACCAGGCAAATCACCATTCAAGACAGCACTTTCATGCTCGAGATAGGGCATCTCACCTTGAGAAACATATAGATCGAGTTACCCTATGACGAAGAAGATATTAGGAAACTTTTCACGGAAACAAAGAGTCCGTTCACTCTCCCTACCTCCCACTTCCCTATTCATTAAAGAAGGATGTCATTAGGGGCTTGTCGACAAACAAGCAGCTAAAATTCAAAAAGAAGAAGACGAACATGCCAACGCTAGCTGCTAGGGAGAATATTAGACCCCCATTAAAATGTTTCACGTGTGAAAACCTTTTGAATGTTGTGGGAAGAACAATAAATGAGAGATATGATCCTAACTGACCCTTCGCATGTCTTCAATTTAAATAATCCTTGGAGGCCCAATTGAATTTGACTACAAGGGAGATTGATCAGAGACTGAAACAAAACCCAAAAAGTTGTAGGTTTTGGGTTTGGGTATTACATAAACGCACCTTGACATCCCTAGCATTCCCACTGAAGGAGCATACCAGGCAAATCACCATTCAAGACAGCACTTTCATGCTCGAGATAGGGCATCTCACCTTGAGAAACATATAGATCGAGTTACCCTATGACGAAGAAGATATTAGGAAACTTTTCACGGAAACAAAGAGTCCATTCACTCTCCCATACCTCCCACTTCCCTATTCATTAAAGAAGGATGTCATTAGGGGCTTGTCGACAAACAAGCAGCTAAAATTCAAAAAGAAGAAGACGAACATGCCAACGCTAGCTGCTAGGGAGAATATTAGACCCCCACAGTAAGCTAAGCTTGATACCAAGAAGGAAGAATGAAAAGCAGATTCGAGCAAGAAAAAATATAGAAGAGATTAGGAAATGTCAATGTGTTTACAAAGGAAGGCCTGATAGTAACAATGGTCGAAGTTGCCCAACCTGGCCTAACTAGATGAACTGATGAGTGATGATGAAACTTTTTGCTTGGGATATGAGACAGAAAGAAACCTAGATTAGCCCGTCCTATTATGCTCTATGTTAGGAGTCTATCTTGGCAAGGCATTATTAGAATCCGGACTAGTTGAAGCTAAACATAACCAGACTATCTTTACCTAATTTCAATTTGGTTGCATCTCCCCACATTAGTCTTTTGGGGGTCGGAGCCGGCTATTTGAATCCTTCACTTCCATTCTTCTCCATTAAGGGCCCCCCCTCTAACTTCACCAAGTAACATATCCACTGTTGTTGTTATCATTGGTAAATAGGCAGTTCCTTCGGATTCATATTGGATATGTTTACATTATCATTGATTGACTTCAGGGTTGATATTAGGTGGAAATATACGAACTAGGATATGGCTCCTAATATAATAACGACACAACTAAAGCAATCCCACATACTTGTGGGTTTGTACGAATAGTACATTTGATATTTCCTGCAAATAGAGAGCACACTGACTCAAAACCTGAAAAATGTACTTATAATGAAACGGTTTAATTAATTTAGAGAAACCCTAGTTATTCAAATCAATTATTCATGCATTAAACATGACTTTTGAGCTATGACTGTCTGTAACAATGTAGTAATATATAACCAACCTCTTCTGCAAATCTGATCAACATTGTGGTCCGTGGTCGTTGTTGGCCCTCCATAGGGACAAAATGTGCAGTAACAACAGCAGGGAAACCTGCACTATCCAAGACTCCCTTCACAAGAATAAAAGAATTTTAGTATCATAGGCAACTGTTTACATTTGTGATACTGTGCATCAATACAGGTAAAATAACATGTACTCGCCTTCACAATGCCAGCAACAAAAGCCCCACAATTGAATGTTCCCATATCCTTTGGTATCGATATAAATCTTAGAGAACAGTAGAAATAAATGTTGCAATCATTAAAACTTCAACCAAACAGTTATACATGCTATCAAACCCCCCACAAAGAAGGCAAAATTACTTACCGATTCACCAGAAGTTCCTTTTCGCTGATCATGTACTCATCTTCATGTTCTGTTCCTTTCTCAAGTGAGTCAGCCACCTAGTAAGATAGTAATTCCAAACTAGTACTTATGGGATCAAAATTAAAACAGAATATGTATTTATTTATTATTATTAATACAAAGCTTCCACAATGAGAAATAATGTAGAAAGGAGAGAGGTGAATTGGGTGCTTAGACTGTAAGAAAGCTTAATAATTAATATGTTAGACTCTTAGTATGTCTAATATACAAGTACGAATCTTAGGACATGAACTTAAGCAGCATGCCGGCATCAAAGAATGAATTTTGTCAAGATGTCTTAAAAGTCATATAAAACAATTCTGTACTTTGTAAGGCAGCCACCTAGAGGAACTATATTGACCAACTCACTCTACAGGTGACATGATGGGGGATGCTATATAGTACATCGTGTCTAAAGGTAATGTAATTACAAGGCCTGCATGGATATAGATGCTAATTTGCCTAAAAGGAGAAACGTGCACTCCTAAATATTAGATATATGTCTTCATTTAGTTATGAAATGCCGACATTCAAAGCATTGGTCAGGACTCTCACAAGAGTCTCTGCTAATGCAAGGCTTAGGGGAAGTCAAAATGTGTGCAGCCATACCCCAACTTAACAGAAAGTCTCTTTCTGTGACTTGAACCCTCATCTCAAGATGCAAGGGCCAAACCTTACCGTCATAACAAGTGATGTCCACTTGAGGGGTACTTTGTATTAAACTATCCTGTGCCGTCTATAAGGCACTTAACCCACCTCATATCGGCTGTTTTGCTGTAGTTTGTAATGTGAAGCCTGTTGATACTTGAGATATGAAGTCCGCAGTTACTAGGTACACCATAAACCTGACTGAACCGTGTTGCAGTACAAGCATGCCTATTTGGTGATCTGAATCTGACATAGAAATCTAACTGCAAATTTGATTTTTTACAAGATTTTTTCAACAGCAGAGAAGTTGGAAAATAAGTTTAAGAGTGTCAATTTGGGATCCATAGATATGCATTTCTCATGAACTTTGACTTCGTAGCTCGTACTGCAATAGTTTCTTCATTGTCACATGAGTGACAAGCAACCACTCTGTTTCGTATATTGCTCATGCAAAGAGAATGAAATTATTATGTTTCATGAGGCTTTTTATTTTGTGGAAGGGT
This sequence comes from Iris pallida, assembly GCA_029216955.1. NCBI lineage: Eukaryota > Viridiplantae > Streptophyta > Magnoliopsida > Asparagales > Iridaceae > Iris > Iris pallida. The sequence goes on from JANAVB010020400.1 coordinate 29,014,503, forward strand.
TTTGATCTTTTGAATTATTCTATTATATGATTTATTTACATGTTTTTGGTTTTGACAGGGTTGAATTTTCTTGGAATGTCTGCTCAAGCTAATGATGTATGACTATGAGATGTCAACTTTTGCATCTTACCGAATGAAATGAAGTAATAAATTTTGAATTCTATAAGGTATTTCTTTTCTGGAGGCACAATTATTAAGTTAAATTTTGAGCTAAGTAACTAAAATTGGCCAAAGTAGTATTTTAAAGCATACTACAAACTGAATTGATGAACCAACTTAGTCTACTCCTAATTCCCGAAAATTAGCACACGTATGTAGCTTGTTTCCAAACCAGTACCATGAGACGTACCACCTCCCAGGTAACTATGACCAAGTCAGCAGAAAAGTTGGTATGTATCCATTTTAAGTTTATATCATGTAATTCATTGACAGTTGCGCTCTTTCACTTTTAGTTTCAGTTTTCAAAGGGGCTTAACAGTGACCTTTCACTTTTAGTTTTGGTTTACAAGCTGGCTTAAAAGTTAATTTTTGTTATTATAGTGACCTGTCACTGCAAAAAAAAAAAGTGGATTACTCTATTTAAGTGATGCATTTACCTGTCCTATACTGGAGATGTAGATCTCCCTAAAGACTACACTATCCATTCTAATATCATAGCAATCCTTGAGAGAACGAACATCCAAGCTCATTTGGTATCCAATTTAGGTTGTCTTACATGAACATTCCACCACAATAATTTATTCCCATTTGTCCCTTTACTCTGGTTAAAATTTATAATCCCCACTCTTCCATTAGTCATCGCTTCATTGAGTAAAGTTTAAGTGGACAGGAAACACTATAGGTCATCTCCATGCGTTCACGCCGTCCTACGGTCATTTTATACATGTGAACCTGACATTCAACATTCCAGCTCCAAATCTAACCCTTCAAAGCCTGTGCAAATTTCCCCACTTAACTATCATCTTAGAAACATTGTGCAAACTGTAAATTCTGAACCTCACACGATTTGCTGGAATCTATAAACATCTAGCAAAAATTCACTGAAACCTAAATTAGCATGCTACAAAACTTAATCTCTTCCTAAACCCTAGAATGGTGGATGTTATTGAAGGACTTTCAAACAGCTTAGAGACATACCGTTAAGCCAACTCGACACATGTAAATTTGTCAAATTCGACGTCTCGTAAATACCTACTAGAAAACGAAAACTTCACTTATACAAATATATCAGTCAATAAGAGACACTAAAGTTTATAGATCAAGAATTGTCTCCAACACCTCTAAATCTGACAATTTATAAACATGCTTAACAGGAAGAATTATGCTTTATCAAAAATGATATGAAATTCAAAACTAGATTGTGACGATGTAAGTAGCAAGAGGACAATCAATTAAGGCTATAGGATTCGATGCCAAACTGTCTTAACAGAAAAAGAACAAGTAACACATGACTGTGGAGACAACCTAGTTAGAGAAATAAATACCTTGCTCCTTAAACCACAATTGGCATAATATAGTTGAAATAACAGTTTCCGGTCTCAGAAACATAGTAAAGTTACCAGCTACTGAGCACCCTTGGCCAGGATATTTCAGAGAAACAGTTAACATGAAGTTTAATGATATAAATTAATATAGTCCATATTCATCAGTGATATATGGTGTTAACAATGATTGGCTCTAACAGATTAAAATTTCACTGAAAAGCATCACATGTCGAGGGCCTAATATTTAATTGCCAATTGATAAAACCTGCAGGGATGGAACAACCTTTCCAAAGAGCACCTTCCAGACTGTACTGTGTACAAAAGACAGTATCCCCAATAGTCGTGTCTCCCTCCTGTTTCCCTGCATTAGTAGATTGGAAGCACATTCAATAAAAAAAGTTCCCCAATGTCAATACAGATGATCTTTTGTATAGTGTACAGCAATGATAAAATTCATGTATAAAGTTGAACACTAAAGTGTAACTCTAAGGTAAAGTTTCTCCAAAGCTTTGTGAAGATTAGTTAGGCACATTGACCCACTAGAAGTAGAAACAGGACATCTGGCTCCCCTATGTTCATTTTTGTTTCTGGCACATACATATGAATGACAATCCCAACCATGAACAAACATTTAGTAATTGGAAATACTGTGATAAAGCCCCATTATGAATGACAACCCCAACCATGAACTAATACTTAACCTTAAAGAAAAACAAAACAGTTAAATCTTAACAAAAACATGGAAAACTATGAATTACGAATTACATACAAATGCTTATCTTAATTAGACTAAAATTAACCTGTTCTGTCTAAAATGAAGTGCCGACTCCTTCAAATTAAACTTTATATGTTGAATGTTTGTGTTTTTGCATTCGTGTGTGTGTACTGGAAAACCTCTGAATTATCCAGACATACAAGAATGAGTAGTTTATCTCATCTCTATGGTGAAGGACTATAAACATGAATAGTCTACCTTCTCTCTGTGACAAAGGAGTTCAAGAACTCTCGCTCCAACAGCATAGCCTGCATCCTCTAATCTGCATATTGAAATGCATGTTATTTGAACCGTGAACAGGAAATAAAATGTTATATAAGCTCTCGTGCCAGTGCCTAGTTAGCAGAAAGGAGTGACCTAGAAAAGGAAACTAGAACAGACATTTCGACAAGCAATAAACTATGTTGTCACAGGCGACGCATAGGCGCACTAGGCGGCCTAGGCGTGTGATGTGGGCCCACCCATCATCACGTACACCCGTCGTAGGAGACGGGGAGCGATTTAGGCCCAGGCCCACTGTTTAGGCCTTTTTCTGTTATTTAGTCATAAAGGGTATTGTGGTCTTTCACCACAATAATCCCTTTAGGGTTTTGTTTCCCTTTTCTATTTATAGCTAGGGCTAGCCGTCTTTTGTTTTCATGCTTGTATTGAGAAACTCTCGCAAGTGTCAATGAAGAAGGATTTATTACTTTGATCCGTTCATCAAAGTTGGGAGTTTTGTTCTTTTTCTATATAAAAGATCATTCTATTTCTATTCCTCTTAGTATTTGTTGGGTTTGGTGAACCGATTGAGTCGATTCACATCATTTGGTATCAGAGCTTTCTACGAGCCATGGCCGATGGAACAAGAAACACGATCGATGAGAAGATCCGAGGTCTACGGGAGGACTTCACCGCCGAGATCGAGGGTTTGAAGAAATCGATGGAGGTCGCCGCGAAGGATCAAGCGTCCACGAACCTAGAGATCCGCACGGAGATGCGGGATATGCGGAAGGAGTCGACGACGATCATGATGCTTTTGCAAAATATCTCAAACAAGATCAATGGCGGCGAAGCGGAGGCGGCGACAACCCAAACCCTAGGCGACCAACTAGGGTTTGTGCAAACGGAGGGGAAAACGACCGAGGATCGCGGCGGGCCGGCCGACGGGCGATGGCCCGCACCCGCCGCCACCACAGCGCAGCCGGACGGGACCCGGGCGGTCGGCGAGCAGCGCCGGCCGGCGGCAGACGGACGCGGGGGCCTCGCCGCCGACCGAGCCAGCCCGGGCGGGGCCGCGGGCGTTGGGGGCGGGCGCTGGCCGGCCGCCGACCGCCACCCCTGGCCGGTCGGTGCCCCTGGAGCAGCCGGCGAGCGGCCGTGGCCGGGCGCCGGCGACCCGTACGGTCCCGGCGGATCGGCTCCGCGCGCGGGAGAAACCCTAGGGTTTGGGGCCCCCTTCGGGGGTCGGACGATGATTGCGAACCACGGAGATAGGTTCGCGGGCCCGGGAAGGGGCTTGGCGGGAGTCCCGGCGTGGACGGAAGAAGCGGAGCCCCCAGGAGGAGCGAGGTACGCCGGAGGCAGCAATTTTTTTGGGGGAATGGCGGATCCCGCCAACTTCCAGAGAGGGGACCTTCCCCCACGACGACCACCACGGGCGAGGGCAGTCGGTGACTACAGGGGCCCGGTGGAGGAGTGGGGTGAGCAGATCTGGGCTGACGAGCGGTATGAGGAGGGTGACAGGGGCCCATACGAGACCCAGCGGAGAGATACACACCGCTGGGAAGGAGGACGAGGCCGAGATGAGATGCAGCACGGTGACCTTAGCGCGGATCGCCGGCTGAAGAAACTGAAGCTGCCCACGTTCGAGGGTGAGAACCCGGACGAGTGGATTTTTCGGGCAGAGCGCTATTTCGAGATCATGGAGCTGACCGAAGCAGAGGTCCTCAGGTGCATCGGGATCTATTTTGAGGGTCAGGCCCTGGCGTGGTATCGGTGGAGAACGGCGAGGACCCCGTTCAGCAGCTGGGCGGAGCTGACGGGCTACATTTTAGACCGCTTCCAGGAGACAGCTTCGGGTGATTTCTACGAGCAGTGGTCGTCGCTACGCCAGGAGGGGACGGTTCGAGACTTCGTCGCGAAGTTCGAACTACTATCTGGGCGCGTTCGGGGGGTGTCGGACGAGTTGCAGATCGGGATGTTTATGAAGGGTTTGAAGCCCTCCATTCGAGCGGAGCTCAGGCTGCAGAGTCCGCGATGCTTGGAAGATCTCCTCCGCCTGGCCCACAAGGCAGAGGAGAAGTTGGCGGAAGAAAAGCGCCTCAAGGGCGCTTGGGGGACGACGGGACAGCGCAGCCAGGCGGGGACAGTTCTTCCTCGACCAGCACCAGCACCAGCACCACCACCGGTACCGCCTAGACCCACGGGCGGGACAGGAGGAGCCGCAGTACCAGGGAGACGCCTCTCTGAGGCCGACATGAGGGCGAGAAGGGCGGCTGGCCTATGCTTCCGATGCGACGAGAGATTCACCCCCGGTCATCGATGCGCGAGCAAGTTGCTGCAAATCGTGATTCTACCGGACGAGGAGGAGGATGCCGAGGAGGAAGAGACCGCTGTCGCGCCAGAGGCTGGAGAGGAGCAGGAGCACGTGCATATGGATGTTGCTGAGGTGACCCTCAACTCCGTGGTAGGGTTTACCCCGAACCATACCATGAAGTTGGCAGGGAAGTTGGGAGAGCAGACGGTGACAGTGCTGATCGACAGTGGGGCCACCCACAACTTCATCTCGCGACGACTGGTCGATCGGCTCGGTTTAGAGTTGAGTACGGTGGAGAAGTTCACGGTGTTGCTGGGCACCGGGAAGGTGGAGGAGAGCAAGGGCCTCTGCAAGGGGGTATCGCTCTCACTGCAGGGCTATCGGCTGACGGAGGACTTCCTACCATTGGAGTTGGGCAATGTAGACATCATATTGGGAGTCCAGTGGCTGAAGACCCTCGGGGAGATGAAGGTGGACTGGAAGCGCCTGCGGATGGAGTTTAGGGAGGGCGAAACGGCGGTGGTGCTGAACGGGGACCCGACTCTCTGTTTTTCTATGGTGGCTTTCAGCGCCATCACTCGGGCGTTGCGGACAGGAGGAGAGGGGTACCTGGTCGAGCTCCAGGGGTTCTCGGGCGAGGAGGCGACTCACGGGGAGACACCAAGGGAGGTAGAGGCGGTGCTGGAGCAGTATTCCGAGGTCTTCCAGAGCCCGCAAGGGCTACCTCCGATCAGAGGACACGAGCACTCGATCGTACTCCGGGGGGAGGGGGCACCGGTGAGCGTGCGTCCCTACAGGTATCCGCATCTGCAGAAGGACGAGATAGAGCGGATGGTACGAGAGATGCTGCAGGCGGGGGTGATCCAGCCGAGTGTGAGTCCTTTTTCATCACCAGTACTGTTGGTGAAGAAGAAGGACGGGAGCTGGAGATTCTGCGTCGACTACCGGGCGTTGAATAAGGAGACGGTCGCGGACAAGTTCCCTATCCCGGTGATCGACGAGCTACTAGACGAACTGCATGGGGCAGTTGTCTTTTCGAAGATCGACCTTCGTGCAGGATACCACCAGATCCGGATGCGGCCAGAAGATGTGTCGAAGACGGCGTTCCGTACTCACGAGGGACATTATGAGTTTCTGGTTATGCCTTTTGGACTGACCAACACTCCTTCGACCTTCCAGGCATTGATGAATAAGATATTCCAACCCTATCTTCGCAGGTTCATCTTGGTATTCTTCGACGACATCCTCATCTACAGCCGAAGCATGGGGGAGCACACTGACCATTTGGGGATAGTGTTTCGGGAGTTACTGACGCATCAGCTATACGCCAACCGAAAGAAGTGCAGCTTCGGTTTGGCGCAGGTGGAGTATCTGGGGCACGTGGTGTCGGCTGAGGGGGTAGCAGCGGACAGGACGAAGATTACGGCCATGTTAGATTGGCCCGTGCCCACTACACTACGGGCCTTACGCGGCTTCCTGGGGCTGACGGGCTACTACAGGAAGTTCGTCAAAGGGTACGGCACTATCGCTCGGGCCCTTACGGAGCAGCTGAAGAAGGAGGGCTTCCAGTGGGGAGAAGAGGCCACTAAGGCCTTTGAGGCGTTGAAGGTCGCCATGACGACAGCACCCGTGCTAGCATTACCCGACTTCAGCAGAGCGTTTGTGGTGGAGACGGACGCGTCGGGATATGGCCTCGGGGCGGTACTCATGCAGGAGGGGCGACCCATAGCCTATTTTAGTCAGGTACTCTCTGCTAGAGCCCGACTGAAATCGGTCTATGAGAGGGAACTGATGGCGATCGTTCTGGCGGTGCTGAAGTGGAGGCCTTACCTGTTGGGAAGGGAGTTTGTGATACGGACCGATCAGAGGAGCCTCAAATACCTCCTCGAGCAGCGGCTGGTGACTGAGGAGCATCAGCATTGGTTGTCCAAGCTGGTCGGGTATCGATTCACGATCGAGTACCGTCCAGGGCTGGAGAACAAGGCGGCGGACGCTTTATCTCGACGGGAGGAGGTGGTCGACCTGGGCGCCCTATCACGTCCTATATGGCGAGATTGGGAGCCGATGTTGCAGGAGGCAGAGCAGGACAGAGAGCTGCAGCAGATACGACAGCAGATAGAGGGCGGCGATGGCGCTCCAGCAGGCTACACTCTAGCGGGCCGTCGTTTGCTCTACCAGGGGAGGATGGTGCTGCCAAAGACTTCGGCCTTTATTCCCGTTTTATTCCAGGAGTTCCATAGTTCTGCAACGGGAGGCCACTCGGGGGTTCAGCAGACTTATCAGCGGATGGCCAGGGAGGTATTTTGGCCCGGGATGCGACGGGCCGTCGCACGATTGGTAGCCGCTTGTGACGTCTGCCAACGTCACAAGTATATGGCTATGGCACCAGCCGGATTATTGCAGCCCCTGGCCTTGCCGGAGCGAGTTTGGGAGGATGTCATCATGGACTTCATCGACGGACTACCACGTTCAGAGGGGTACACGGTGATCATGGTGGTGGTGGACAGGCTGAGTAAGTATGCTCACTTCATTCCCCTGAAGCATCCTTACACGGCCGTTACTGTAGCGACAGCATTTCTTCGGGAGGTGATCAGACTACATGGGGTACCCGCATCCATTGTCTCGGACCGGGACAAGGTATTCATGAGTATCTTTTGGCGGGAGTTATTTCGGGTTCACGGTACGGTCCTGAAGAGGAGTACCGCATATCATCCCCAGACGGACGGCCAGACGGAGGTCGTTAACCGCAGCGTCGAGACCTACTTACGGTGCTTCGCATCTGATTCTCCCCGACAGTGGCACAGTTGGCTGGCGTGGGCAGAATATTGGTATAATACTTCGTACCATTCACGGGCGGGGACGACACCGTTCCGGGTGCTGTATGGTCGCGACCCACCCCCCTTGGTACGGTTCGGAGACGCCCAGACACCGGTAGGGCAGGTGGAGGAGTATATGTTGACCCGGGACGGGGTCTTGGAGGAGCTGCGGAAGCATCTGTTGCGGGCACAGCAGGTGATGCGGGCACAGGCAGACAGGCATCGGCGGGACGTCAGCTTTCAGGTAGGGGACATGGTTTATCTTAAACTACGTCCCTATCGACAGCGCTCGATGGCGAGGAGGCCGAATGAGAAGTTGGCGGCTCGATACTTTGGTCCTTATCCAGTGGTGGCTCGGGTGGGACAGGTGGCTTATCGTTTGGGGCTACCAGACACATCATCGATTCATCCCGTCTTCCACGTATCTCAGTTGAGGAAGGCGATTGGGGATCAGGCAGCATCCCCCACTCTCCCTCCGACGCTCACGGAGGACATGGAGGTACAGTTAGAGCCCTTGGCAGTACGAGCTATCCGACGAGGACCCGGCCAGACGAAGGAGGTCCTGATTCATTGGGTCGGCCTGCCAGACTGTGACGCGACCTGGGAGGATTCTGCGAGCTTCCAGACGCAGTTTCCAGATTTCCACCTTGAGGACAAGGTGGCTCTGTTAGGGGGGGTATTGATGTGGGCCCACCCATCATCACGTACACCCGTCGTAGGAGACGGGGAGCGATTTAGGCCCAGGCCCACTGTTTAGGCCTTTTTCTGTTATTTAGTCATAAAGGGTATTGTGGTCTTTCACCACAATAATCCCTTTAGGGTTTTGTTTCCCTTTTCTATTTATAGCTAGGGCTAGCCGTCTTTTGTTTTCATGCTTGTATTGAGAAACTCTCGCAAGTGTCAATGAAGAAGGATTTATTACTTTGATCCGTTCATCAAAGTTGGGAGTTTTGTTCTTTTTCTATATAAAAGATCATTCTATTTCTATTCCTCTTAGTATTTGTTGGGTTTGGTGAACCGATTGAGTCGATTCACATCAGCGTGCAGGTCGGAGAGGGCTCGCCTCGACCTGGGGAAAATCTCCATGTGTGAGGTGATGCTCACCTAGGCACGCCTAGGCGTCCGCCTTGGGTCGACCAGAGGAAAAAAAAGGCGCCTAGGCGCCTATCTTAATACAATATTGTTTAATGCTTATTAGTTATACTACATATTTATTGTATACATAAAATATTAGTTAAACTCTGCCTTGCTTAATTGTTATTGCTTATTAGTTATAATACATATTTATTGTATACATATTTGCAGAAATTTTTGCAAAAGAGTAGCCAGATCCTCGACGGGCGCCTAGGTGCGCCTGGGCGAGGCGGGTGGGCTGTCGCCTCGCCTGCCTAGCGTCCGGTACAACATAGAGATGAAATAGGCTATTTAGTAGTGTAGTCATGGGAACTAAATTTATTTGGTTTTAGGCTGTTAAAGTGGGAAAAAAATCAAGATTAAAAAGAACTGCACTTTTAGTACAAGATCATGTAACACCTGCCAATATCTATTAGACAGAATTTATTCTTAAACAGGAATTGCATCGATCATTATAATCTTTGATAGTGCAAAATATGTAATGGTATCATCAGTTGAGAAGACAGCCGAAGGAAAGCACAACTATCACTTGAGCAACACTAGGCAGCAAAATTACTTTCAATAACCATTACTAAAAAGGTAATGTTAAAACTAGCTGTTGCTTGATTGGCATCTCAGGCTGAACCTTGCCTAACAGTACTGTGCTTAAGCACCAGCATAAAGCATACCAAGGTAGTCAAAGGCGCAAGGTGCACTTGAGGTGCAAAGGGTCCATATCGCCCAAGGCGTAAGGCGCACTAAAGACGCGTGTCCGAGCGAAGCGAGGCACAAAAAAACATAAATAAATAAATAAATTACCAATGTAAGAATAAAACCAAATAACATATTAAAACCAAAATAAACATGTTAAAACATAGGACACTGCTATTTGGCCCGCGGGCGGGCCAGCCCGCCCGCCACGTGGCCCTCTCCCATTGGCCAGTCAATGGCGCGGGCCCCATGCTAACAGGGGGGGGGGGCCAATGGGAGAGTGCCACGCAGGCGGGCGAGCTGGCCCGCCTGCGGGCAAGAAAGCATTTCCGTAAAACATAACAAAGTGAACTAGCAGACTAGTAATAGCAGTCAACAGAACTAATAAGAGTTTGTATTCTTCCTACCACGTTTTTAGTAAAATTTACTTTTTTTTGTTTAACTTTAACCAACTTTGGCAACCGTGGAAAAGGCTACCTCCCTCCCACTTGTATGAGGTGAGGGTTATTCCATACCTAAAAGTTTTTTGTATATAAAAAATAAAAATAAAAATAAAAAGCATAAGGCGTGCCTTTTCTTGGTTGCGCCTTGTTGAAAGGCGTGCCTTGGGTGCACACGGAGAAAGACGCATCGCCTAGTGAGGTATGAGGCGCAGCTGCTGCGCCTTTTTGCGAGACACGTCTTTGACTACCATGAAGCATGCAATAGTAAAATATGCACGAACTTATTAACAAAGGTTTGGCATCTTAAAAACAATAGAAGATGGAAGATCCCATATTCCAAATGAACAAATTCAAATTCAAAAATAATCTTTTTGATTCTCGAAGAATGAGAGGCAAACAAAGAAAAGGATTAATAGAGAAAGATATATTGTTCTTATTATATATAAGATCATGATTTGATCCACATATCTTTAGTAAAAAGAATAATCTTCACCTTTGACCATAAATGGAAAGTGTTCAATTAGAACATAACAACGTGAATGAATTGGTCGTAGTTACTTTTCACGACAGAGTGAAAGAAGGGAGGAGATTCAAGAATGAACAAAATGATCCAATTATTTGAAAGAATTGAAGGAGCCATATGAGGTGAAAATCTCATGTACGGTTATGTAGAGTTAGTACATGGTAAAGATCCATTTTATTTCAACTTTTTTATGGTAAAAAGGGAAAATAATCAAGCCGTATGTGTCCAAATTAAGGTTTAGAAGAAAGCACAAACCTCCCAGCTCCGATATGCACCCCAATACATGTCTCACATCAGAGGTTTTACCAGCTACAAAGTATATCAAATTGTTAATTGCCTCCTTGTTAAGGCCACAGCTGAGGCTTAAATAAGCTTGTCAGAAATGCTCATCACCAAGAAATTAATAATTTTGCTTAATGTGTCATGAGTTGAATGCAATTCACTATAGCAAATTATATCATCTTACCTCTTCGTCAAACCAAGAGCAAGGACCTTTTTTAGACTCTATTCTTGTCGCAGAAAGGACCTTTCTAGACTCCGTAATTCTCGTTGTAATTCTTAAGATAGTTAAGACAAATATATTACAAAACAACAACCTTCCTCACAAATATGTACCATCAACATGGACGCAAGCAGACATGCTGACACAATACATACTCAAATAGTAGTGCATAACAAATAGAATATGGAACTTTAAAATCGTGGAAGCAACAAAAATGAATCCTTTATCCCAAATACGTGGGATCAGCTACATAAATCATTCTCTTCCATTCTGCTAGAGCAATCTGCTTCCCAACATTAGTAAATAGCATGTGCTTTTTCACAGCCTCAATCCAAGGCTGTTTAGGTCGATAGCTCCTAGCAAATTTATAACTAAAATCCTAATTTAGTAGTGTATCTCTCAATCTCCATTGCACATGTCCAAACCATGTTAGATTATTTTCTCTCAAAAATGTTTAGGATGTTTGGGCCTGGACACAAAGTGAGAACATTCTGAATTTCGGCTGATACTTGTGTTGGCCGATAACAATATTTTCTACAGCTTTGGACCAGCTCGTCTCCAAGGCAACAAACAGTACAGTGGACATGCAACAGATAATAATGGAGAAACATTACATCAGATAGAACTTTGCAGTTCAATATAGTGATATACAATCACCTTCTTTCCAGCTCCGCAATATTATCAACTTGTGTCTGGTTGTATTGCACTAACTCGGAAAAGAGAAACGCAAATGCACTCAGGCTGACCTGCAAGAAAGATATAACCTTGAATTAAGATTCCCTAAAAGATCAACAGTGCACCAAGCAAGACTAAATATGAAACATATGATAAAAGCTATTGTTGTATTTATTTATTTTTTTACTTGTTTTAAGCATTTCGATCGATATTGTGCACTTGCGTATTCCTACTTCAAACTTACTTCGTAGATAGTAGTGGTTACTGCTTTGAGATCGAATTGAGAATATTTGTCCATTTTCTTTCAGCAATTGTATTGCAAGGCTTTTATTGCTAGTTTCCGGAAACAATTCAACTACAGAAACTCAAATAGGAACTCAGAACTTGCAATATAGTTATGACACATGGACTTATTTTTCTGTTTAGGTCTTGAACTTTTTCTGTTAGGCCCTTAAAAAATCAAGGGATGAGATGCATGCAATCCAACGGTTTTTCATTGCCAAGAGTTTTAAAAATTAGTAACTCATGGGTTACTCTAGGCCATAGTTTCATCATTTCGACTAGAGAAACTCAAGTCCATTTTTGTTCACCCACCAAAACTAGGGTGTCCGTTCACCCTCCAATAAAGGATTGACACAGGTCAAATCCTTTAGTCAAAACAACTTTGAATGTTTACAAAACCACTTCCAAAGTAGTTTATGTTGAATGTATTTGACACGCGTCAATTTTTTGTTGGAGGGTGAACAAACACCCTAGTTTTGGTGGGTGAACAAAAATGGACTCCAGAAACTCAAATAGGAACTCAACCCCCACCCCCTAGTGATTTCGATTTCAGTAATTTCAGGAGTTCCATCGGCACGCATTAATATGTGCGTGTAGTTTCCAAGGTTTGGACTCTTCGAAATCCAAAGATTGTTGGATGTATATAATAATGAAAGGGTTTTGTTAATTTACATGGATACTCCCACCAGTACATTTATCAATGCACAAAATAAGTAAATAAAAAAATCGCGACGGCAAAAAAATTGTGACGAAAGGAAAGGGGGAAGTTTGTGCATTGGCAAAATATTTGGGATCTGAATTTGAGAGAGAGATTGGGGGAGGTAACCTCATGTCTGCCTTTGCTAAGGGGCTTGTCGAGGACATTGGCGTTCATCATTCCTCCCTCGATCCACAAAATCAAGAATTGTAACTGTACCTATAAATGTACCCACAAAATAAATTAAATATTATATTTTATTCACAGATCTATAAATTCCACGAGCACAAAGGAAGAAATTGAAGAGAGAGAAAAAAAAATATGGATGGGATTTTGTTTGTTGCTTGCCTGCAGCCGACCCGGGTGATACTCCGGCTGGGTTTTCAGGGAGGCCCAGTTCAGTTGACGACGGCCTCGACTCGACTGAGAGAGAGAGAGAGAGAGAGAGAGAGAAAGTGTCTAGTGTGTCAGCATGCCGGGATCCAACCCTGTTTTATTAGAGCATCTCCAACCCAATTGTGACTTTGGAAAAAAGTTAATGCCACATAGGAATGACAAAATTTTATGGGATTTTTTGACTTTCATCCCACTTATTAATATGACTTTGTACTTACATCCCACTTTTTATTTTTTTTAGACTCACATCCCACTTTTCGTCACTAAAAGTATTTTTCGTGACAAAACAAATACTTTTTGTGACAAAATGAATGTTTTTTGTGACGAAAAGTGGGATGTAAGTCTAAAAAAATTAAAAAGAGGGATGTAAGTACAAATTCATATTAACAAGTGGGACGAAAGTCAAAAAATCCCAAATTTTATTCAAAAGCTCTTCTCCAATGCAATTGTCAAGTCAATTATAAAGCTTATGTGACAAAAATTAAAGAAGACATTGTGAAGTTGATTGTCTTGTTCTAGACAATGCACTTGACAATGTCTTCTCTTCCATGTCATCAATTATGAATAAAAAAATATTAGAAAAAAGAAAGAAGATGAGTAATTGTCTTAAAAGTTGTCTTGGAAGTTGAAAAAAATAATTTTTATTGTCTTCTCAATACTTTTGCATTGGAGAGAGTTTTTCTATCTCATTGTCTTTTGAGATATAATTTGCCACATAAACAAGACATTGTCTTGTGGCTCATGCCACATAGGAGCCACCTAAGACTCACAACACTTAACAAGACAATAGGGTTGGAGATGCTCTTAGAAGCGGACTCGGCCCGACTCTAGATGGCTTTAGGTTTAGTTTGGATTTGTTGAAATGGCCATTTTCGGAACACACAATTTGCTCCAATTTAACTATTTTTTAATAAAATCAGGTAAAACGAAATAATAAATAAAAATTTATCTAGAAAGACACGTTCCGTCGTTGGCAAAAGTTTGACTTGTGCATTTTCTGCCATCTTCGTTTGCTAAAATTCTGCCAACGGCGTTGGCGGAAATTGAAAAAAGTCTAATTTCTGCCATCAACATTGGCTGAACTTCAACAATTTTTTTTTCGCGAGGTGGTTCGATGCTAGCAGGGGGGCGGAGGACCAACCAAAAAAATCAATACCTCCCACCCCATGCTAGCTTGGTAAACCCCCGCCCCACCACCCCCACCCACACACCCCACCCCTCCTCCGACCCACGCTGGAATTATGCATCTTCTTTGGCGAAAATTTGGATTGCCAAATATCCGCCATCAAATATGGCAGAATGTGTCTCTTCAGGTAATTTTTCACTTATTCTTTCGTTTTACCTAATTTTATTAAAAATAGTTTCGTTGGAACAAATTTTCTGTTTTCAAAATCCTTATAAATTGGGTTAGAATTTTGAAAACATTATTTTAGTATCGAAATAAATGACATATTCAAAAAAACGCTCATCAAAATTAGAAATTTTTGCACATTTCTTGGATTGGTCACCAAATGGGATCTCATATCGCACAATGTAATCCAAACCAACCATAGGGCATCAACTCACTTATTTTTCACCGTAGAATGTTTGCTCAACTCACTTATTTTTCATGACACGCACATGCCATTAGGGGTGAGCAAATACCGACCGATACCGAAAAATCGATCGAATACCGATTAAAAATATTCCGAAAAATCGAACCGAAATTATGTACCGATACCGAATTGCCGAACCGACTAAATTACGGTATAATGGTAATGGTAACGGTTTGAGTGTAATACCATACCGAAAATACCGAACCGAACCGATTCACACACACACATACACATTTTTTAATGTTGTTCTTGATTAATTTTACACTACTCATTTTCATTTTTATCTTTGTTTTGGTTGGTTTCCTAGAACTTGGAATGGATTTTAGTGGACTTGAATTTATGTTAAGAATGCTAGGAATTAAATTTTTGATCTTTTGAGGTTATGTTTTTGTGTTCTCCTAGAATTTTGAAGTGAATTTTGGTTACTTAAACTTATACTAAATATTAAACTTAGTAATCGTGTTTGATATTTTAAGCTCATTTTTAGGTGTTTGCGACTTGTTACATATTGTTCTAATAATTTTGATTAATTGTTTTGTTGGTAGAGGCTTGGCTTTAAAATTAATGCTTCCAAAAAAGTAAAAAATATATATTATAGGTTAAGAGGTTCTACAATATTAAGTGTGTTAATTGATCAAATATTAATTGGTAAAATATCGATACTGAACAAAAACCGACCGAATATCGATTTAACCGAAACCGAAAAACCGATTCTAAATGATACGATATTGGTATTGATTTTTCAAATACCGATTTTAAAAAATATCGAAAAAATCGACCAAATACCGACCGATTATACCGACGCTCACCCCTACATGCCATATATCTGGAGTGGGCTCCTGTTTGATATTAGAGTATTTCTTGTCAAATTTTTCAAGATTGTAAATGGAATCTCATTTGGTTCCTAGGTTTACTGATTTTACCATAGAATGTTTGCCGAAAACTCCAACTGCCATGAGAACACCATTTGGCATTTCGAATTCGATTTTTGGTTTTAGAATGCAAAAGTTCGATTTCTGTTTTGGGAATACCCATTTTTTTGGGTTTTGGGTTTTGGTTTTGGACCTTGGTTGTAGTCCAAAACCAAAAAAAAATAAAACTCGTGAAATTATGTAAATATAATGTATTTTATGAAATTAACTATAATCCAAAACTGCAAACCAAATAAAACTTGTAATATTTAATAATTATCCTCAATTTTATGTTTATTTAAAATTTTGTATTTATTTTGCTATGAGTTTAAATTTGGACCGGCTTAATAAACAATAAAAAGAACCTAAAAGAATGGGTGTTATTAACACACCATTGTTTTTATTCTGTTTACCTCCTTTTTATTTTTTGGCACTTTGATCATGTTTACTCTTATTTTTCAAAAGTTAAACTATCATTATGTTCACACCCCTCTTTATTTACCTCCAAAATTAGTTTTTTTTTTAATTTAACCTTTATTGGATTTTTTTTATGAGAGAGAAAAAAATTTGAAACATAACTTTCAACATGATCTACGAATTCACTGTCCATGGTTAGGACTTATGAATTTTCTAATCAAAATCGGAAGACCACTTTGTGAGTGGATTCGAAAACGAAGATAATATACTTGCACGTTTGCAGATTCATTCCATCTTCACTCAATCTTTCTTTTGAGTTTGTTTTGGGATTTACTGTAAATTCTATTCCTCTCCAATTGTTTGTTGTTCGCTGATTCTCCTTATTATCTTTTTTTTTTCTCAAATTCTAAATTTATATGATAATAAAACTATTTAATTGATTTAAAGAATTAAAGAATATATGGGATAAAAAGAAAGAGGCTAAACTAAATCTTTTTTTAAAGATAAACTTAATAAAACAATAAAAGAGGTAAAATGAATAAAAATAGAGCTACATTTAACAACACCCAAACGAATAAACGGAACCAATTATATCATTTCGGTTTCGTTCAATTATGCCCAACTTCGGTTCAATTTAACTTTGGATTTTTAAATTTTTGGTTTACTCGGTTATGGCTAATTGTACGCATAGTTGAAATTGAATAACGCCTAATGTTCACCCATAAACGATTCATCTTCCTCACCAATATATTCATCGGTGTAACCATCAAAAATAGTTATCAGCCTCACCATCTTTGTTGCGACGAACATCAACGGCCCACTCAAATGTTTTTCAATTAGCGTACTCACCCTCATCCAACAAAAAGAGTCGAATTTGAGATTGCGCGCATCAATCGTTGAAATATTTGATTGTTGCAAACTATTGTAACATTGTTCAGCTTTATCACGCATGCATCAATCTAATTCCTTGCAATAAGAAGATGACACTAAGGGCCCGTTTGGTTTGCAGGATTGGACAACGTAATATAATTGGCATTACGTTGTCAATCTAACTCGGATGTTTGGTTGAACAAAAATATAGATGTAATGTAATCATAATTACAAGTTTGATTACATTACATCATTGTTCATTCTAAAACCAATTACGTTATAAAATTATGTAATTGAGATTACATTACAACTTAAGAGGACGTTTAGTACGTAGTAAGTTGGTCGTTTTTGTCCCCTTTTTCGTTTTTTGTCATTTTTTTTCTCGTTTTTTGCACTTTTTTGCAATTATTTTGGCCTTTTTGGTCTTTTTTGATCACTTTTTTTGCTTTGGGACTTTTTTTTCCTTTTTTGGTCATTTTTGCTCGTTTTTGTTCCTTTTTTGTTGTTTTGTCGTTTTTGTCATTTTTGCTTGTGTTTTTTTTCAATTTTTTGGTCAATTTTTTCTTTTCTATCATATTTGCACTTTTTTGTCGATTTTGGCCTTTTTGGTCGTTTTTGCACATTTTTTATCATTTTTGCACATTTTTTTTTTCGTTTTTTTGTCGTTTTTGCTCGTTTTTGTAATTTTTTATATCTTTTTGGTGAATCTTTTTGGTCGTTTTTGTTCATTTTTTGTCGCTTTGTATTTTTTATCTTTTCTACTCGTTTTTTGTCATTTTTCACTTTTTAATCATTTTCGGTCTTTTTGTTCGTTTTTTGTCTTTTTTGCACGTTTTTATCATTTTTTGTCGTTTTTGCTTATGTTTGGCCGTTTTGCACCTTTTTTTATATCGTTTTTTGTCGGTTTTGCTCGGTTTTTGTCATTTTTTTATTTTGTTTCATTTTTGCTCTTTTTTCCATTTTTGTTCTTTTCTCTTGTTTTTTTTGTCATTGGGTCATTTTTGTGTCTTTTTATCGTTTTTTGTCATTTTGGTCCTTTGTTTTGTTTGTCGTTTTTTTGTCATTTTTGCTCCTTTTGGTTCGGTTATTGTTCTTTTTTTTTAAAACTTTTTTCTCGTTATTGATCATTTTTTATCATTTTTTGATCTTTTTTATTTTTGTCGTTTTTATCGTTTTTTGTTCTTTTATCTTTTTTTTTTGTCGTTTTTTTTGTCATCTTGGTCGTTTTTGAAATTTTTTTGTTTTTAGTCTTTTTTTTTTCCATTTTTGGTCCGTTTTTCGTTTTGATCGTATTTTTTTCATTTTTGATGGTTTCTCATTTTTTGATCTTTTGGTCGTTTTTCATTTTTGATTTTTTTCGATTTGTTCGTTTGTCATTTTTTGGCTTTTTTTATTTTTGGTCGTTTTTGGTTTTTGGTCATTTTTTGTCTTTTTTAATATGATAAAACAATTTTTCCTTTATTTATTTATTATTTATTTCTTTATAGTTATTTATTAATTAATTATTTTTATTTTTTTTGAATTTTTATTGATTTACTTTATTTTATGTTGTATTTAAAAAAGTATTACATTACAAACTCAATTACATTACATGGTAAACCAAATATATTAATTCAATTGACATTACATTATATGGTTTGATTACATGTTTCAACCAAAAATAGTAATGTAATTATAATTCCTTTACATAACAAACTCAATTACATTACAAACCCAATTCCATCACATTACAATGAACCAAACACAACCTAAATATGTTAAGACTTTGATTTCAATTATCATAAACAACTAGAGAACTGGTACGATAAAAAAAAGAGTGGTAATTGAAACTTACATGGCAAAATTTTGATATTTTATAGTTCAATAATTTGTAACTGGAGGTTACTATCCATCAAACATGTACATATCCATGGATACCTCTGCACTCAATTATTCTCTCTGAAAAATGTCTTAAATGATCACTTCTGATGTATCGGACAAGGTTTCGTCTCTGCTAGACTCCTCACATAACGTATTCACTGATGGGAACAGCATCCCGGTCTCATCGTCGTCTTCAAACTCACTAGCCACACCATCTTCATCAGTGTCGTCATCGTAATTGTCACTGTAGTCACCAGCATCGCCATCTTTATCACCTTCAGCATCAAGTGCACAGTCAAATGTTTCAAGATACGCCTCATCATCCTCGTCCTACAGTTTAAAAAGAAGAATTTTGAATTATCCAGGCATCACAATTGAAATAATTACTTTGCTTGATCTACTTGGTTCATAGTGCACATCATGTCCTTAAAGCCAAACTAACTCCATAAGAATGTGACAGTAATGTATCAAATGAGGCTGTGTCAAGTTCCTGAACACTTCTGTCAAGCATAAACCTTTTTTTTTACATAAAGGTCAAGCTACATTGACTAATTAAATTAAAATGTCTTAAATAAACATGGTATTTTTAATACACATTTACTAAACTAACTACCAAGCTAAAAAATGTCTGAGAGGTATAAAAATAACTTGAGCAACATTCTTCTCCTCATTCTCTTGCTTCCTCGTAGCTATTCGCTTCCTTTTACTATTGCTTAAAGCTTTGTGACCCTTTCATTGTTGTCAAGCATAAACCTCTTCACAACAAAAATTTATGTTAAGCCTAGCAAAGCGTGGTAGTCTTTGGTCTTCCTCTTAATACCCTCTATGCATCTCTCAATTGCAACTTAAATCATACCAGAATTTAGTACACTCTACTTCGTCGTACTTGAATTTGAGAAAGCATAAACATCAAAGCCTCACAGAAACTACTTATGTTAAAGTCTATTAGCAATACTTGTCAAAACTAGCTTGTAAGCTTCACAGAAACTATTTATGTTAAACCCTATTGAGTCCTTGTTATTAGCAATACTTGTCAAAACTAGTTTGTATGGGCAAGCCTCCAGAGACAACGGCTTTGTTGAAAATGATTTGGTACAGTCCCACTGTGCAAAATATGTCTGACATGTGAGAATGAGAATGCTTTTCTCTTTGGCTTACTTCGTCATAAAAGAGAATTTTCTAAGCATCATGAGTAAAGAGGAAGAGAGAATAATTAGATGGTTTATTGAGGAATTGTGGACCCTTATTTATATGATCACCATTAAGGTTCCTGTATTATATTAACCGACATGGGGTGAAAAAGAGAGACATAATACCTATACTCCCCCGCAAGCTGAAAGTAGAGATATCAAGCAAATCCAGCTTGAATAAAGGTCAAGGAAGAGCCTTGGTGAGGATATCGACTTAGTGTGTAGCAACGAAAACATGATAAAATGGACTTTCTAGAAATACAAGGTTGAATCTGTCCCAGATGAAGTGACAATCAACTTCAATATGTTTATTGTGCTCATGAAGATTGTGAAGAACGTGATCCTTAGCAACGTGAATAGTAGCTTTGTGGTCATAGTGTAAAGTAGTTGAAGGTATGGATGCAACACCAATATCAAAGAGAAGAATATTGATGATATGTGCTACTGTACTATATTCTGCTTCAGCAGAGGAACCAGCAACAACATTTTGTTTCTTACTCTTCCAAGGTACCAGTCTACCAGGTTACCACTAAAAGATAGCAGTAAGCCTTGGTAGAGCAACGATCATCAATAGTATCGACGTTCAGAGAACTAAAGGATGGTCTACAGACAAGTCCCTAACCTGAGACTTCAAGTAGCAGAGAATACATTTAACCGCATGAAGATGGAAGATAATTGGTACTTACATGTACCATCTCGGTAAGCTATAGTAAGATAAGCTCCTGAAAAGACGATATCGAACGTGATCTTGGAGAAGTATATCAGAGGAGCTAATGTTAGGGTTTTGAGGGAGGGGTGATGGCGAATAGGACTAGAGTTAGGGTTTTGAGAGCAAGGAGTTGTGGCTACCTGGCACCAGCCAATCTTGAATATGGAAATGAGCCCGATTTCCTTAACGAGAGGATCTTGAACATAGGAAGCTTGGATCTTGAGCTCATGAACAAGCTGGATTCGCAATCCAATAGGTTTTCCCTCTATATTTTCATGTACAATACACTCTGCTCGACCTTGAGAAATTATTGCTAGTGTAGATACAAAACAAGCCCAACCAACGTGCTAATGGGATTTTTCCAATCAAGCCTAACTGCTAGTGAGCCAAGTCGACCTCAGCTTGAACACAACTTCAAAGCTCGATGTGCGATCTCGAGCATGGCACGAAATTTTGATCTTGAGCTCAATATTTCAAATCTCTAGCTCGAGCCCGCTCAATAATTCGAGGTCCTAAACAAGCTGAGCTTGAACATGTCAAGCTCGACTCGGCTTGGCTTGATTGCAGTCTTAGTTTTGAGGGAGAGGGGTGACAGGGAATAGGATTATGGTTAGGGGTTTTAGACTTTTGAGAGGGACGGTGAAAAAATAAAAAATATTCCAGTGGAGGTAAGAGAGGTATTAGAAAATTCCCTTCTCTTGTACCATGTCGAAAGAAGAGAGAATATAAATAGGGGTCCATACCCCTCAAAAGAGCATCTATATTACATTCACGGATATAGGACTAACAAAGTTTTACAACTAAAGAAAATAAGAAATAAAAGGGATACTATAGTCTCTTATACATCATATCATTTTCTTCGTCAAGCGTTTTTATACTCTAGGAGAACTAGGATGGTGCTCCTTGGTTTCATGAGCCTACAACACAACAGACCACGACCAGTAGGTCTATCTACCCACAAAACATGGTCATTTAGATTTTATTACAGGGCCCTCTCGTGCCAATAACTACCATGCCAAAAATATGGTACCGACATAGAGGTTTGATGTTAGGTCGACAATCAACTAGAAAACCTTTGTCAACCTTTTAAGTTGTTTCTTACACTCCATTAATGATGGTGAGACCATGCCAAAAACAATCGAGATATGGAAAAGTAAACTTCTTTTTACACCATATCCTTTGAAGAACCTTTTGGAACATACTATCCAAAACATAGATAGATATAGATGCTAATCAGATATAAAATACATAATATTTTAAAGATGTGGGTTCATTTACATACAATCGCATCCATAGCAAATTCAAATCCTAAATTGTCTAAAATTGGTTGTATTATGAATCCTTATGGTACTTGTATCAATATCTACGTACTCATGCAACTCTGCTTGTCAATGGTAACGTATAACCCGACCCGATTAACGACTAAATTTTTTGGGTTTGGATGTAAAAATTTAAACCCAAATTAGTTTCGGGTACAAATTGTGAAATATGGAAGGAAAAAAAACGGATATGATTTTGGTCTCTCTCTCTCTCTCTCTCTCTCTCTCTCTCTCTCTCTCTCTCTCTCTATATATATATATATATATATATATATATATATATATATGGAAATGGTAGTTCTGTCGAACGCCTCCACTGGAAATCAATCTACTGACCACTCGGGCCGCATGTCTCACCACTACCACTAGGCTAGGGGTCATTGGCTATATTTTCTTTTTCTTATTTTGGCTATATATATATATATATATATATATATATATATAGCAAATGACCTCTAGCCTAGTGGTTAAGAGAGATGCATGCGGTCCGAGTGGGTCAGGAGTTCGAATCCCAGTGGGAGCGATTCCAGAAACAATTTACCTGGTTCTAAAAAAAAAAAATATATGTGTGTGTGTATATATATATAGCCAATGACCCCTATCTCAAGTGGCTAATGTGGAGGCATAAGACCCGAGTGGGCAATGTTCGAATCCCAGTAGGAGCATAGGAGCGATCATGGATATATTTTATTTTTTTCTTCAATATATATATATATTTTTTTTGGAAAAAGGGTAAATTTTATTCCATCATCTCAATAAGGTTACAACATAAAGATACAATCCCAACTCAGGGGGACATTACTAGTACATCCGACTCAATGTTATGGAGGATGCCCACCACTGGGGTGGAAAGTCCCTCATAAATGCGCCGGTTCCTCTCCCGCCAGATATGCCAAACTGACGCAGCAAGTCTCAATCGAGCACGCCTAGCCCAGCTCTGCTCCTTGCCCCTGCAATCACCAATCCACTTAAGGATTTCTCTGAAGTCCCGCTCCCTGCCAACCCCTCCCAAGTGTCTCCGGCACTGCTCTGCCCATATGCTCCACGCCATATGGCACTGGAAGAACAGGTGCCCAATCGATTCAGGCTCTGTCTCACACAAAACACACTTAGGGTCAGGGACAGAAACCCCGAACCGAAGCAATCTGTCCCGAGTGAGCAACCGGCCCAGCACCAGTTTGTATGCAGACAGTTGCATCTTCCTGGCAAGCCCCTTCCCCCAGACAAAGTCGTACTCCTCAATATCATCGAAGTGGGGGCGGACAAGGTCGTAGCAGCTGCTAAATCGGAACTCCCCAGCACCCTCCGAGCGGCCGGGAGGGGCCCACATCCATACATCAGACAATGCCGTAGGAGTGATCTGCACCTGTCTGATCTCCTCAACTAACGTAGCAGTGAACCGGTACTCCTCAGGCCTCCATATCCCACCACGGATGATGTGCCGACACGTCAGTCCTCTGTATGCCACGCCGTCCCTCTGGGGGCCCAGAATCTCCAGGAGAGACTGACCTGAGATCCACGGATCGAGCCAAAGATCCGTCTCCCCTCCCTCCCTCATCCTCCTCCGCAAAGCCGTCCGAAGAACAGGACGGGTCCTCAGGATATGCTTGAAAGACACAGAGAAGTTGTTGTCAATTTCACATACCCAGAAGTTTCTGCCCCGGAGATACCGACTAGTCATCCAGGCCGACCATAAAGAATCACCCTGAAGGAACCTCCATGCCAGCTTGATCCCCGCCGCCTCCCTGACAGAAACAAGTGATCGCAGACCCACACCTCCCTCTTTCCTAGGCCGACAGAGCTGCTCCCAGGAGATTGCATGTATCCCCCCATGCCAAATGAACTTGGCACAAATGCCCTCAATCTTTCTGATAGTAGCCAGAGGAACCATAATCGATTGGAGCCAGAACAGAGCAATAGCAGAAATGACTGAGCGGACCAGCTCAATACGCCCTCCAAATGATAGGCCAGCCGCCTGCCAGCCCTCAACCCTCCTCTGTGCAAAATCCACCAGACTCTGACAGTCACGATCCTTCGCGTAGTTGACGGAAAGGGGCACCCCCAGATATTTCACCGGGAGGTCCCCCTTTTCCACCCCAAGCTCCATGGCCCGCTCCTCCTTCAAAGTGCAAGAGTTGCTGAAGTAGACTTTGCTCTTGTCCCTGTTCAGCCGGAGGCCCGATAGCTGTCCGAACTCCTCCATCACTGCCGCAAGCTCCCTCATCCCTCGCATGGAAGGCCTCAACAGGACCAAAAGGTCATCTGCATAAATGAGATGAGAGACCACCGGAGAGACCCTGCTGTATATCGGTACAATCCTCTCCCGATGTACCGCGATGTCCATCAGACAAGTGAAATACTCCATCACAAGGGTGAATAGGTAGGGGGAAAGCGGGTCCCCCTGCCGAAGCCCCCTGCTGCTGCCGAAGAACCCGTAAGGGATACCCTGGATGAGGACCGAGAAAGTAGGAGAGGTGATGCACTCTCTGACTCTATCCACCCAAGCCTCGGAGAAGCCCATTGCACCCATCAAATGACAGAGGAAGTCCCTGTTGACGGTGTCGTAGGCTTTCCTCAGGTCGAGCTTCACACACGCCTTCATTCCGCCTGGCTTGTGGAACTCCCGAATCAGCTCATGAGCCAGCAGGCTATGCTCCGCAATAGACCGCCCCTTAATGAAGGCCGCCTGATTCCGAGACACCAGACCCTGCATAGCATCCTCCATCCTCCTGCACATAAGATGAGTAATTATTTTATACAAATAATTACAGCAAGCAATCGGTCGAAAGTCAGCAAGAGATGTCGCCCCCTCCTTCTTGGGCACAAGCGTCAGGAAGGTGTGGTTCAGCTCCTTCAGGAGCTTGCCCGTATCGAAGAACTCCTGAACAGCCGCAAGGACCGGGGCCTTAAGGGAATTCCAATGGCGTTTGTAGAAACCACTGGAGAACCCATCCGGCCCAGGAGCCTTGGAAGCATCAGCCTGCATCACAATCGTCTCCACCTCCGCCATCCGGATAGGGGCCATAAGAAGACTATTGCCGTACTCCGTAATCAACGTCTTCGTAATCAGCTGCGGGAAAACCGATGGATAATCCGTCTGATGATAGAGCTCAGAGTAGAACTGGATAGCCTCCTCCTGGATAGCAACCTGGTCAGTCACAAGGCGCCCGTCTCTGCCAATCAGTCTCTGGATACGGTTCCGGTGCTGCCGCGCCCGGATGACATCGTAGAAGAATTTGGTGCAACGGTCCCCATCCTTGAGCCAGGAGCATTTGGCCCGTTGGGCCGCACTAATCTCCTGCTGAAGCCTCAAGGTGTTGACCTCTGCAGCCAGACTC
Organism: Iris pallida; assembly: GCA_029216955.1. Lineage (NCBI taxonomy): Eukaryota > Viridiplantae > Streptophyta > Magnoliopsida > Asparagales > Iridaceae > Iris > Iris pallida. The sequence continues at coordinate 29,039,647 of JANAVB010020400.1, forward strand.
TTCTCTCTAGCCGCCAGCTCCCCACTCATCATGTCGCCCTGAAGCTCTGCCTGCAGGTCTCTCAACTCCTCCTCCTTCTCCTGTAGGGAGGTCCGGGGAAGTGCCCTCACCCAGTCTCGGATGGCGCGTTTGGCGTTTTTCAGCCTGTGGACCATACAAAACTGGGCAGTGCCGACCGTCTCCTGGCCAAGTCCTCCCACCACAGTCTCCTCATAGCCAGCCGAAAGGAACCAACTGTTGTCATACCGGAATGGACGGGCTCTCCTTCTGGGACTCTCCGCGAAGCGCACCAGGATCGGCGAGTGGTCGCTGGTCCCCGCAGGGAGCCCCTCAGCCACAGAAGAGGGGAAAAGGCGAAACCAATCACTGTTCCCCAAAGCCCGATCCAGCTGGCATGCCACCCTGCTCACCTCTGCCTTGTTGTGCCAAGTCCATATGTGTCCTATCCTCTCCAGGTCCCTGAGCCCAGACTGGAGAAGGCAAGACTGAAAATCTGAGAGAATCTGGTCCGGTACCGGCCTCCCCCCCAGCTTCTCTCCCCGGTATAGCGTAGCATTGAAGTCTCCCATAATAAGAAGGGGGAGGTGCCGATGCCTCGCAAATGAACTCAGCCTGATGATGTCCTGCCACAAGATCTCACGACGCCTCCTGTCATTGTGCCCATAGACGGCACCCAGTAGGAAGTGGAACCCCCCCTTGTTGGTGAAGGAGATAGCCACCAGCTGGTCAGACATGAAAACCTCCTCACCCTCCCAACTAGTTCCCTTCCATCTGACCCAGATCCTCGCCATATCACAGAGACCAAGGTTGTGAAGCTGGACCCAGTCCGTAGGGGTTCTACGGGACAGAGTTTTCGCCCCCCTGATCTTAGTCTCAAGTAATATCGAGATTTCACACTGTTCCTTTCTCAGCACCTCACTAATCTCCCTCCATCTCCCCAGAGAACACCCCCCCCGGACATTCCAGGCAAGGGCCGACATCTAAACCACAGGTGGGGTCCCCTGAACATCCTCAGAAGGAGCACCCGGGGAGAGTGCAACCTCCATATCTCTGGTACCCTCGTCTCTATCCCCCTGTAGAAGGAGGGGGGCCGTGGCCCCGTGTGGGTCCCCCTGTGGGGGAGGCTGTGCTAGTACTGCCACCCATTTAGGGTTGACCTGCCACACTCTCTCTGTCCCACCCTGTCCGCTGTCCTCACCATGTGCCTCCGTAGCCTGGCGCTTCCGACTGTACACCTGAAGAGCAAGCGCGTCTTTATCTCCCTGTCGTCTGTCCTCCTGCCCCATACTCCTGGTGGTCATGGTCCTCGTCCCCACATACTCAACCAACGCCCCAGCAAGATCCTCCGTCGGGGGCCCCTCACCTTCACCCGAGATGGGGGAAGAGTCTGCCTCCATATCATCCTCCATCACGCCCACCTGGTCCACAACGGGGGAGTCAACTGCAACACCGGCCACCTGCACAGCCTCCTCCGGCACCACCTCAGAAGCTCCCCCACGTCTACACGCACTCGGGAGATGCCCGAAGCAGGCACATGCCGGACATCTGGGGGGGACCCACTCATACTCCACCCTCTGCATAGCAAACTGGCCAGAAGGTGTCCTGTACTTCAACTGCTCAGGCAGGTCCAATCGGGCATCAATCTCCACAAATACCCGTACATACATCAGTCTGGATCGGAAAGTGGTGGCATCATCCGCCTTAATCGGCTTGCCAATGAGGCTGGCAAGTCGCATAAGAAGTGGGACACTCCAGAAGCGGACCGGGAACTCCGGGAAGCGAACCCACACAGGCACGGCATTAAGCACCTCCTTCTCACACCTCAAGTCGGGGGTCCATTGCTTCAGAATGATGAGGCGGCCGTCAAACGTCCATGGCCCTCCCTGGAGTATCCGAGTCACATCCTCCGCCAACCCAAATTTCACGAAGTAGAAGCCATTTTCCTTGGAGAAGAACTCCATGCTCCCCTTCGGCCTCCAGACTCTGTCCGCATATCCTCTGATCTGCCCGTAGAAGGGCTTGCTCCCTAACACGTATAGCACCAACGTGTTCTCCCAGAATGCCGTCACCTTCGCCACTTCATCGGCCGGGAAGTCGGCGCAGAGCTCACCCCCAATCGCCATAGGTGCAACGAACTCCATCGATGCCGGCGTCTTGGCGACCCCCACCTTGCACGCATCCGCCCAGGATACAGGCCGCGGGCCCGAATTCCGAGGTGGAGTCGTCGGAGGTGGCCTGGCACTCGTGCTCGCAGCAGTAACTCTCCCTCCGATAACTGGGGCAGCCGTCCCCGTCGCCCCTTTCGCACGAGGCCGCCATGCAATCCTGGCCTGTCCCTCCCGATCCCCCGAGTGTGCCTGTCCCCCCAATGGACCCGCTCTCCTGGCTATCCCCGCCCTCCTGTCCGATCCCTGCGTATAAGTTGTGCCCCTCCTAGCCTCAGGGATCTGTGATCTTTGCCCTCCTCCGCGCCGAATCCTCCGATTCTGGACCGTAGTCCAAGCCCCCTCCTTATCCTCTAATCCCGACGATGTTCTTTGGGCGGCGAACACCATCGGGGACCCCCCAGATGTCTCCGTCGTCAAAACCCCAGCCGAAACCTTGCCCGGGAGGGGATTTCCCGCCAGCAGCCCGCCCCGGCCACCCCCCCCCCCCCCCCCCGCCTGGGGGGGTCGCCGGCCGCCGCCCACCCCCCGGGGGGGTCGCCGGACCTCCCCGGGTCGTCTGCTGCCCTCCCGCGCACCCGCGGACGCGAGCAGCAGTTGCCGCGCCGTTCGCCGGCGGCCCGCCGCCGCCGACCGCCCCCGCCACCCCCTTGCCTTTCCCCCGGTCCGGGGGGCGGTTGGCAGCCTCTACGTCGCCGTTGGTCGATGCCCTAGCAGAGCTAGGATTTACTGTAGCCGCTGTCACCATCGAAAAAAAATATATATTTCAATATATATATATATATATATATATATATATATATATATATATATTTTTTCTTCAATATATATATATATATATATATATTGGTAGGGTTGTGTTTGATATCAGGGAGATCCAAGTTATTGCATTGTTTTATTTTTCCAAAACATAATATTGAACCGGATTTGGATCCTAAATTTCAAACCCGAATGTAGTTCGGGTTAGGTTCGGGGCAAAGACTTGGAACCCAAAAGTATTTCGGGTCAGACTCGGATATACATAAATCTGACCTGAACCCAACCCATTGACAGCCCTACATGAAACCCTAGAGGCAGGACAGGCAATATTACATTAATTCTACAATGTTATCTTAAGTTAAGGCCTTTCCTCTTTTTGGACCCTATGCATCTCTCTCAATTTTATCTTAAGGCCTCTCCTCAATATTACATCAATAACCTAGGAAGCATGAATGCTCCAAAAAACTGAGCCATGTCGTGTCAGACACGCATCGAACACAACTCGGACACTCCAAAATACACTAGGGCACACCAAAATAGGTGACGTGTCCGTGTCGTCGTGTTCTTCCCGTGTAGTGTCATACCCTTATCCCTGCAATATAGATTATAGCTAAAATGTTATCTTAATCTTACTGGATGTTCAAAACCTCTAGTTCACACATGCTGATAGAACTTTAATGGTTCTACATTTGTTGAAACTCCAACACCTAGCTTCATATATTCCTGGTGCTATTATACATTATCATAGTCATAAAATTCACAAATTATTAAAAAGTCACAAATAAGACGTGGACATAAGTGAATAGATCAAGAATCATTTGGTACCTAATGAAATCTTTGGTACCCATGGATAAAAAGTTCATTAACTATATCTAACATTAAGTACAACTTTTAAAACCAAATGTACTATTTTTTATTATAAAATATGTTCAAAACTATTGCCTCCTTTTGCAAATTTTCTGAAGTTTCAGACATTGAACTTTTTTTACTCTCACCCATTACGACAACTGACGGGTAGCTAGACCTACCATTTGAATATGCAGTCTATGCTCATGCAAATAGGAGCACCCGGGCCTCAAGCTCCCCTAATATTTGAATGTGTCTAGATGAGGAGTTAGAGTGATACAAGTTGCTATACGGAATTACTCTACAATCCTAGATTTGAGAGTAACTACTACTAGATAGGTCTTGGTCCCTATTCCTTTTCTTTTTCTTTTTTTTGGTTTAAACCGCATTTCATATATTTTATTGTCATAGTAACTTCAAATCCTTTAAATTCCAAACTTTCACTCATACTATTCAAAAGTTAACTCTTCTCTACTCTGAACTAACACAATGCCTTAGGAATAATATACTCCACGGAACCTCACTATGAATGTGAAAGATTTAAGTACGGATAGAATATACTCATCATCAGAAAGGTTCTTCCTGGACCCTGCATGATAGGCCATAATTTTTGGGCCTTGAGCAACCTTTTATTGTCTGAAGCTACCACTTGGGCTACCTAACCCAAGCATCAAGATTGGCCACTAAGCTAAGATTTAGTTCTTTGCATGCCATTTATTATTTCTTTGCACCTTTTGCATCTCTCTCACGATGCACCATCACTTGGCCTAAACCACAACATCACGATCCACCACTATTTATGCCACTCTGCCTACCGAGCGGGAAGACAATACCCCAGCTCCAACAACAACAAAGCCTTTACCCCAAATTTTTGGCATCGGCTAACCCTTTTCTTCCATTCGGCTCTATTAAGAGCCATGTCCTCTGTAATGGTAACAAAATCCATATCCTTATTTTAACACTTCAAACCATGTTAATTTAGGCCTACCTCTAGTCCAAGTGGCTCCATTGGCATTAACTACTATATCGTCGTTCCTCCTTACGGGATCCTCTATTGGTCTGCGTTGTACATGTCCAAACCACATAAGTCGACTTTTCCTCATCTTGTCCTCAACTGGCACCACCTCTAACATTTCCATGATACACTCATTTATTATCCTATCATTTAATGTATTGTCACTCATCCATCTTAGCATTCTTATTTCAACTACACAACTTTCTGGACATAATTTCTTAATTGTCCAATACTTTGATCCATAAAGCATTGACTGGTCTTGTAGCAGTCTTGTAGAATTTTTCTTTCAACTTCATATATCATAAAGTACTCCAGAAACACTCATCCATTTAACCATCATATTTTAATTCTATATGTCACCTCTAACAATACCCAAGGTCCAATTCTAAACAATCATGCACTACCTAAGTTATCACAATTCACATGATATGCATATAAGTTCAAACTCATGACAAGTCTCCTAGTTATATCACCCCTTCAACTTTCGCGTTTACTGCAAACTGCTATTTGCCCTCAAGTTTTAAAATGATATTAAAAATTATTGGAGCTCTTTTTTTTTAATATTTTTCAACCAATATCTAACTTTTTTAAAATTTAAAAAAAAAAAGCTTTCCTAATTATACTGTGATCCATATTTTTCTTTTACAGGAACGAGCCTTCAAATTTCTTTTCACTAATTATTATCGAACTATGCTTCCCAATCCATCTTCTCTCTCTCTCGGTTGCAAACGTATCAACATTTTTCTAAACGTGAACATTGCCATCCACTGTCGAATTCGCATGTGTGCCATTGTCTGCCCCAACAGGTGCGGGTGCCTGTATTGACCACTTCACGACCTTGTCGCTCCGCTCTACTGTTGTTTATGACCTCTTGCAAACAGTGTTCTAAAACTCGGCCTAGGCGGCCGCCTAGGCGGCCCCTAGGCGCTAGGCGGCCCCTGGCCGCACCGAAAAGGCCCTAGGCGGCCGGCCTAGGCGCTAGGCGGGCCTATGCGGCCCTAGGCGGGCCTATGCGGCCCTAGGCGGGCCTAGGCGACCCCTATTTTAAATTTCAAAAAAAAATCAAAAAAAAAAAACCCTAAAACTTACCGGTGGTGGTGCAGCTGCTGACGGCGGTGGTGGTGCTTCTGCTGACAGCGGTGGTGGTGGTGGAGGCGGTGGTGGAGCTGCTGGTGGTGGAGGCGGTGGTGGAGCTGGTGGTGGTGGTGGAGCCGGTGGTGGTGGTGGTGGTGGAGGAGCCGGTGGATGCGGTGGTGATGTGGTGGTGGAGCCGGTGGTGGAGGCGGTGGTGGTGGAGGCGGTGGTGGAGCTGGTGGAGGCGGTGGTGGAGGCGGTGGTGGGAGAGGGAGGAGAGGAGAGAGGAGGGACCGGAGAGGGAGAGGGAGGGGGAGAGGGAAATGAAAGCAAAGGAAAAGGAAAGCAAATGAAAAGGAAATGAAAGGAAAAAGAAAAAGAAAAGAAAAAAGAAAAAAAAAAAAAAAGAAAAAAAAAAGAAAAAAATGAACTATCCAGAGTTCGAACCTGTACCCGAACAAACACTTAACTTAAGTTAACAGGCTAACCAACTTATCAAAGTCTAAGTTGTGCTCATATATGACATACATATATATATTTTTTTTTGGAAAAAGGGTAAATTTTATTCCATCATCTCAATAAGGTTACAACATAGAGATACAATCCCGGCTCAGGGGGACATTACTAGTACATCCGACTCAATGTTATGAAGTATGCCCACCAGTGGGGTGGATAGTCCCTCATAAATGCGCCGGTTCCTCTCCCGCCAGACATGCCAAACTGAAGCAGCAAGTCTCAATCTAGCACACCTAGCCCAGCTCTGCTCCTTGCCCCTGCAATCCCCAATCCACTTAAGGATTTCTCTGAAGTCACGCTCCCTTCCAACCCCTCCCAAGTGTCTCCGGCTCTGCTCTGCCCAGATGCTCCACGTCACATGGCACTGAAAGAACAGATGCCCAATGGATTCAGTCTCTGTCGCACACAAAACACACTTAGGGTCAGGGACAGAAACCCCGAACCGCAGCAATCTGTCCCGAGTAAGCAGCCGGCCCATCACCAGTTTGTATGCAGACAGTTGCATTTTCCTGGCTAGCCCCTTCCCCCAGACAAAGTCGAACTCCTCAATATCATCGAAGTGAGTGCGGACAAGGTCGTAGCAGCTGCTAAATCGGAACTCCCCTGCACCCACCGAGCGGCCAGGAGGGGCCCAAATCCAGACATCAGACAGTGCCGTAGGAGTGATCTGCACCTGTCTGATCTCCTCCCCTAACGGAGCAGTGAAACGGTACTCCTCTGGCCTCCAGACCCCACCACGGATGATGTGCCTACACGTCAGACCCCTGTATGCCACGCCGTCCCGCTGGGGGCCCAGTATCTCCAGGAGAGACTGACCTGAGATCCACGGATCGAGCCATAGGTCCGTCTCCCCTCCCTCCCTCATCCTCCTCCGCAAAGCCGTCCGAAGGACAGGACGGTTCCTCAGGATATGCTTGAAAGACACAGAGAAGTTGTTGTCAATTTCACATACCCAGAAGTTTCTGCCCCGGAGATATCGACTAGTCATCCAGGCCGACCATAGAGAATCACCCTGAAGGAACCTCCATGCCAGCTTGATCCCCGCCGCCTCCCTGACAGAAACAAGTGATCGCAGACCCACACCTCCCTCTTTCCTGGGCCGACAGAGCTGCTCCCAAGAGATGGCATGAATCCCCCCATGCCAGATGAACTTGGCACATATGTCCTCAATCTTTCGGATAGTAGCCAAAGGGACCATAATCGATTGGAGCCAGAACAGCGCAATAGCAGAGATAACTGAGCGAACCAGCTCAATACGCCCTCCAAACGATAGGCCAGCCGCCTGCCAGCCCTCAACCCTCCTCTGAGCAAAATCCACCAGACTCTGACAATCACGATCCTTCGCGTAGTTGACGGAAAGGGGCACCCCCAGATATTTCACCGGAAGATCCCCCTTTTCCACCCCAAGCTCCAAGGCCCGCTCCTCCTTCAAAGTGCAAGAGCTGCTGAAGTAGACTTTGCTTTTGTCCCTGTTTAACCGAAGGCCCGATAGCTGTCCGAACTCCTCCATCACTGCCGCAAGCTCCCTCATCCCACGCATGGAAGGCCTCAACAGGACCAAAAGATCATCTGCATAAATGAGATGAGAGACCACCGGGGAGACCCTGCTGTATATCGGTACAATCCTCTCCCGATGTACCGCGATGTCCATCAAACATGTGAAATACTCCATCACAAGGGTGAATAGGTAGGGGGAAAGCGGGTCCCCCTGCCGAAGCCCCCTGCTGCTACCAAAGAACCCGTAAGGGATACCCTGGATGAGGACCGAGAAAGTGGGAGAGGTGATGCACTCTCTGACTCTATCCACCCAAGTCGCGGAGAAGCCCATCGCAGCCATCAAATGACAGAGGAAGTCCCTGTTGACAGTGTCGTATGCTTTCCTCAGGTCGAGCTTCACACATGCCTTCATCCCTCCAGGCTTGTGGAACTCCCGGATCAGCTCATGAGCCAGCAGGCTATGCTCCGCAATAGACCGCCCCTTAATGAAGGCCGCCTGATTCCGAGACACCAGACCCTGCATAGCATCCTCCATCCTCCTGCACATAAGATGAGTAATTATTTTATACAAATAATTACAGCAAGCAATCGGTCGAAAGTCAGCAAGAGATGTCGCCCCCTCCTTCTTGGGCACAAGTGTCAGGAAAGTGTGGTTTAGCTCCTTCAGGAGCTTGTCCGTATCAAAGAACTCCTGAACAGCCGCAAGGACCGGGGCCTTGAGGGTATTCCAATGGCGTTTGTAGAAACCACTGGAGAACCCATCCGGCCCAGGAGCCTTGGAAGCATCAGCCTGCATCACAATCGTCTCCACCTCCGCCATCCGGATAGGGGCCATAAGGAGACTATTGCCGTACTCCGTAATCAACGTCTTCGTAATCAGCTGCGGGAAAACCGAGGGATAGTCCGTCTGATGATAGAGCTCAGAGTAGAACTGGACAGCCTCCTCCTGGATAGCAACCTGGTCGGTCACAAGGCGCCCATCCCTGCCAATCAGTCTCTGGATACGGTTCCGGTGCTGACGCGCCCGGATGACATCATAGAAGAATTTGGTGCAACGGTCCCCATCCTTGAGCCAAGAGCATTTGGCCCGTTGGGCCGCACTAATCTCCTGCTGAAGCCTCAAGGTGTTGACCTCTGCAGCCAAACTCTTCTCTCTAGCCGCCATCTCCCCACTCAACATGTCGCCCTGAAGCTCTGCCTGCAGGTCTCTCAACTCCGCCTCCTTCTCCTGTAGGGAGGTCCGGGGAAGAGCCCTCACCCAGTCTCGGATGGCGCGTTTGGCGTTTTTCAGCCTGTGAACCATACAAAACTGGGCAGTGCCGACCGCCTCCTGGCCAAGTCCTCCCGCCACAGTCTCCTCATAGCCAGCCGATAGGAACCAACTGTTGTCATACCGGAATGGACGGGCTCTCCATCTGGTACTCTCCACGAAGCGCACCAGGATCGGCGAGTGGTCACTGGTCCCCGCAGGGAGCCCCTCAGCCACAGAAGAGGGGAATAGGCGGAACCAATCACTGTTCCCCAAAGCCCGATCCAGCTGGCATGCCACCCTGCTCACCTCCGCCTTGTTGTGCCAAGTCCATATGTGTCCTATCCTCTCCAGGTCCCTGAGCCCAGACTGGAGAAGGCAAGACTGAAAATCTGAGAGTATCTGGTCCGGCACCGGCCTCCCCCCCAGCTTCTCTCCCCGGTATAGCGTAGCATTGAAGTCTCCCATAATAAGAAGAGGGAGATGCCGATGCCTCGCTAATGAACTCAGCCTGATGATGTCCTGCCACAAGATCTCACGACGCCTCCTGTCATTGTGCCCGTAGACGGCACCCAGTAAGAAGCGGAACCCCCCCTTGTTGGTGAAGGAGATAGCCACCAGCTGGTCAGACATGAAAACCTCCTCACCCTCCCAACTAGCTCCATTCCATCTAACCCAGATCCTCGCCATATCACAGAGACCAAGGTTGTGAAGCTGGACCCAGTCCGTAGGGGTTCTACGGGACAGAGTTTTCGCCCCCCTGATCTTAGTCTCAAGTAATTTCGAGATTTCACACTGTTCCTTCCTCAGCACCTCACTAATCTCCCTCCATCTCCCCAGAGAACACCCCTCCCGGACATTCCAGGCAAGGGCCGACATCTAAACCACGGGTGGGGTCCCCTGAACATCCTCTGAAGGGGCACCCGGGGAGAGTGCAACCTCCATATCTCTGGTATCCTCATCTCTATCCCCCTGTAGAAGGAGGGGGGCCGTGGCCCCGTGTGGATCCCCCTGTGGGGGAGGCTGTGCGAGTACTGCCACCCATTTAGGGTTGACCTGCCACACTCTCTCTGTCCCACCCTGTCCGCTGTCCTCACCATGTGCCTCCGTAGCCTGGCGCTTCCGACTGTACACCTGAAGAGCAAGCGCTTCTTTATCTCCCTGTCGCCTGACCTCCTGCCCCATACTCCTGGTGGTCATGGTCCTCGTCCCCACATACTCAACCAACGCTCCAGCAAGATCCTCCGTCGGGGACCCCTCACCTTCCCCCGAGACGGGGGGAGAGTCTGCCTCCATATCATCCTCCATCACGCCCACCTGGTCCACAAAGGGGGAGTCATCTGCACCACCTGCCACCTGCACAGCCTCCTCCGGCACCACCTCAGAAGCTCCCCCACGTCTACACGCACTCGGGAGATGCCCGAAGCAGGCACATGCCGGACATCTGGGGGGGACCCACTCATACTCCACCTTCTGCAAAGCGAACTGGCCAGAAGGTGTCCTGTACTTCAACTGCTCAGGTAGGTCCAACCTGGCGTCAATCTCCACAAAAACCCGTGCATACAGCAGTCTAGACCTGAAAGCGGTGGCATCATCCGGGAACTCAGGGAAACGAACCCACACTGGCACAGCATTAAGCACCTCCTTCTCGCACCTCAAGTCGGGGGTCCATTGCTTCAGAATGATGAGGCGGCCGTCAAATGTCCATGGCCCTCCCTGGAGTATCCGAGTCACATCTTCCGCCAACCCAAATTTAACGAAGTAGAAGCCGTTCTCCTTGGAGAAGAACTCCATGCTCCCCTTCGGCCGCCAGACTCTGTCCGCATATCCTCTGATCTGCCCATAGAAGGGCTTGCTCCCCAACACGTATAGCACTAACGTGTTCTCCCAGAATGCCGTCACCTTCGCCACTTCGTCGGCTGGGAAGTCGGCACAGAGCTCACCCCCAATCGCCAGAGGTGCAACGTACTCCATCGATGCCGGCGTCTTGGCGACCCCCACCTTGCATGCATCCGCCCAGGATACAGGCCGCGGGCCCGTACTCCGAGGTGGGGTCGTCGGAGGTGGCCTGGCACTCATGCTCGCAGCAGTAACCCTCCCTCCAATAACTGGAACAGCCGTCCCCGTCACCCCTTTCGCACGAGGCCGCCACGCAATCCTGGCTTGTCCCTCCCGTTCCCCCGAGTGTGCCTGTCCCCCCGATGGACCCGCTCTCCTGGCTATCCCCGCCCTCCTGTCCGATCCCTGCGTATAAGTTGTGCCCCTCCGAGCCTCAGGGATCTGCGATCTTTGCCCTCCTCCGCGCCGAACCCTCCGATTCTGGACCGTAGTCCAAGCCCCCTCCTCATCCTCCAATCCCGACGATGTTCTTTGGGCGGTGAACACCATCGGGGACCCCCCGGATGCCACCGCCGTCGAACACCCAGCCGAAACCTTGCCCGGGAGGGGAGTCCCCGCCCGCAGCCCGCCCCGGCCACCCCCCCCCCCGCCTGGGGGGGGTCGCCGGCAGCCGCCCGCCCCCCGGGGAGGGTCGCCGGACCTCCCCGGTCAGCCTGCTGCCCTCCCGCGCCCCCGCGGACGCGAGCAGCGGCTGCCACGCCATTCGCCGGCGGCCCGCCGCCGCCGACCGCCACTGGCCGGTCGCCACCGACCGCCCCCGCCACCCCCTTGCCCTTCCCCCGGTCCGGGGGGCGGTTGGCAGCCTCCACGTCGCGATTGGTCGATGCCCTAGCAGAGCTAGGGTTTCCTGTAGCCGCCATCGCCATCATATATATTACATATATATATATATATATATATATATATATATATATATATATGTTACCAACATATATAATATTTAAAAAAAATTAGTTCGGCGCCTAGGCGCCCTAGGCGCTAGGCGGGCCCTTGGCGCACCGTCCCCGCGTAGCGATTTTTAGAACATTGCTTGCAAAGAAGGGTTGGGACATAGATGAGTTTCTTAATTTAGGGGCAAAGGTAGTATAAGTGCAAGCGTCCAAAACTTCACCAATATCAATTTGCTAATAGAAGTAGTTTCACTCGGTTGCAAACGTATCAACATTTTTCTAAACGTGAACTTTGCCATCCACTGTCGAATTCGCATAACAAAACGGTGATTGACACAGTGCATCAGAATCTCCATTTTCTAAAACGTTCAGCCAGTGACCATAGAATACCCTTAAATTTGCAAGGAAAACCTTATAGGATTGTTATCCAATAAGTTCAACGTTCCAGGTTAGGATTGTGGACAAACGAACATGTTTAAAAGAATGAATGTAGATGAAATGAAAAGGTTGACATAGACTAGTAGCAACACAATTGATGTTAGGACAAGCAATAAATGCACTAATGAGAAATCAGATTTTGTTTCGATTGATAATAGAATGACAGAAAATTGATTGAGATCAGGGCTACAATCAAGCCAAGCTTGTCGAGCTTGGTATGTTCAAGCTCGGCTGTATAAGACTGGAATCTATCGAACCGTGTCAGAACCCAAGCTTGAAAACTATATCCAAGCTCAAGCTCGAGTAGGCTCACGAGCTGCGCGAGCTTGAGTCAAGCTCAAGTGAACTCTGCAATCAATATAGAGATGAGGACGTTAGACGTCAGTTGGGAAGTTTAGTATCAACCTAGCACTCAAGATTTCAGTTTTGGGCCTCAGGCTTGGCAGGTTTTTCTTAAAACAACAAAGTATAGAGAAGTCGAGTTAATAAAGTTGAATCGAGTACTCGATGAGCTTCCTGAGTCCAGCTTGTTCCAAGTTCAAGAACGAACTTCCCATGTTCGAGCTAGGCTTGTTAAGCTAATTGAGCTCATTTTCATGTTCAAGCTCATCTTGTTAATGAAGTTGATCGAGCCGAGTGAAAGTTTGATCGGACAAGTCGAGCCATGAGCTGATATGTTCATTTGCAGCCCCACTTGAGATGGTATGGTCATGCGCAGTAAACTGCTAGATGCATCATTTATGACTTGTACTTAAAATGAACAAGAAATAGCCATAATATTACTGCTCTAAGTAGGAATATATGTGCAATAAACTGCTCTAAGTAAAAATATGGTAGTTGCTAATATTACTAGGGAATAGCCATAACATCTAGGGAAAGGAAGAAGGGATTCTTGTAGCCAACCTGTGGGATAAAGGCTTTGTCATTATTGTCCATCCATTACAAGGAAAAGAAAACACATATACTAAACCAGCCACCTATCAAGTATCAACCTATGTTAGATCAGACTGTAACTAATTATAGATGAAAATTTTAGTGTGGCACCTTAAACTTCAAATTTTAAGAATAGCTCTGGTTCTCATGAACAGTAAAATTGCATAGTAAGATTATTGAAGTTCTTGCCACTGTCAATTGTCAACCCTTCGAAGCTTTGGTGACTGTTAAGGATATATGTTTATATTTTCTAACTCTCCCCACAAGGTGTGAATTGGGCCGGGCAGTCTACAACCCCGCCCTGGCCCGGCCAGGTCAAACCCAGTCTGGGCCAGCCCGGGCTTGAACAACAGGTCGACCCGGCCCACAGGCAACCCAGGTTCAGGCTGGGTCTGAGAAATAGGCCCGATAGCCCAGCCCGGCCTGGTGAATAAACCGAACCGAACCGGTTCAGACCGAAAAAATTGGTTGACCCGGCCCGGACCGGTCACACACACACACATATACATATGGGATAAATTACCGGAATACCACCCTATATTACCGTTAATTAAAACATTGGAGGGGTATTTTGGTAATTTGCCCCTCCAACATATATTGGCCTTGGAGGATACCCCCAATAATATGGCTATTTTTAACAGTTTTAAGGGTATTTGGTCATTTACCCTTATAACAACTATATTTTAAGAGTATTTGGGATAATTTGGCACCGAAAAATATCTATAAATAGGGTATATTCTTCCAAATCTACCATAACAAAAAAAATTTCTCTCTTGCAATGCTTACACTGTTGTAAAAATCTGACTAGTCGGCCGACTAGTACCCGACTAGTCGATAGTCGGCCTTCGCCGACTCGACTAGGAGGCTAGTCGGCAAAAAAATCGGCTCAAGCAATAATTAGACCTAGGTAGCCGACTAGGCGGCTAGACGGGCCTAGTCGGCCGACTAAGCCTCGGTTCCAAAAAAGGGGTAAAAAAGATCAAAATTTGATCCAAAATTCAGTTCTTTCAAAAACCTAAAAGCAACCAACAGAGAAGGAGAAAGAAGAGAAGGAGAAGAATGCATACCAAGGATATATGTATTATTTTTTTGGGTACTTAAGTTAATAGTTAATACTTTGATGACATACAGCATATATTGCATATATATTATTATTTTTAATATATATATATATATATATATATATATATATATATATATATATATATATTGGAATAAGGGTGAATTTATTCCTCGCATATAGCGGTAAATGTATTACAATACATAATATCACATCATCTCATGCCCCATATTATAATATTATGGAGCCAATACTGATACATCGAATTCTATGTTATGTAGAATTCCAATAGTAGGGGTAGTCAGGCCTTCGAAAATACGCCTGTTCCGCTCCTTCCAGACGTGCCAAATGGAAGCGGCCAGACGAACTCTGGCTCTTCTGGCCCACCCCGGGTCCCGGCCTCTGTGGTCTCGAATCCAGCTAAGTATGCTCATGATGTCTCTATCCACACCAACACCCCCTCTCAGCTGCACGCACTGCTCAGTCCAAATGTGCCAGGCCGTCGGGCACACAAAGAAGAGATGCCCCATAGATTCGTCCTCCCCATGACAAAGCACACACTTGGTATCTAGGATCTGCATCCCAAACCTGAGGAGTCTATCTCTCATCATCAGTCTGCCTCGCAGAAGCCAGTATGCACATAGTTGCATTTTTCGGACAATCCCCTTGCCCTAAATGAAGTCCACCTCCTCAGCCTGGTCATGGTGAGTCCGAACCAAGTCATAGCAGCTACGGAAGCAAAATAGACCTGACCCGCCCCCCGACCCAGGGCCGGCCCAGCTCCAGGAGTCCTCATGCGACTATCATCTATAGTAATAAGGCGAATCTCCTCGGCTAGCGGAGCTGTGTAAGGATATCCTTCTGGCCACCATATCCCATCTCTGATGATCCGACTGCATGTGAGCCCCCTGTCCGCCTCCCTGTCCAGCTGTCCTCCCAGTATCTCCAGTAAGGATCTGGAGCCCAACCAAGGATCAAGCCAGAGATCAGTGGTCGTCCCATCTTTCATGTTCCTGCATATAGCGGTCTTGAGCACCGGCCGACACCTCAGAATGGCTTTAAATGTGACCGAAAAATTATTGCCTATCCTGCAAGCCCAGAAGTTAGTCCGCCTGAGGTATCTGTTCGCCATTCATTCCGCCCAGAGCGAACCCCCCTTGAGAAATCTCCAGGCCATCTTCACACAAGCTGCCTTCCTGACCGCATGTAAAGGCCGCAGCCCCACTCCCCCCTCCTCCCTAGGACGACATAACTGGTCCCAGGAGATCGCATGCATCCCTCCCCTCCAGATGAAGTCCGCACAGATAGACTCCACTTTCCGAATAGTGGCCGACGGGATCTGGATAGACTGGAGCCAGAACATCGTGATGCCAGCAATAACTGATCTCACCAGCTCAATCCGACCGCCAAAAGATAGACCCGCAGCCTGCCATCCCTCCACCCTCCTCTGAGCAAAATCTACCAACCTGTGACAATCCTGCTCTCTGGCGTAGTTGAACGTCAACGGGACCCCCAGGTATTTCACTGGGAGCTCACCTTTTTCTACTCCCAGAGCGAAGGCTCTCTCCTCCTGAAGCGTGCATCGGGAACTGAAATAGACTCTGCTTTTCTCCCTATTTAACTGTAGCCCGGATAGCCGCCCGAACTCCTCCATGATGTCCGATAGCGCTCTCATACCCCGCATGGAAGGCTGGAGGAGCACCAATAAGTCATCAGCATAAATCAGATGTGAGACCACCGGTCTCACCAACCGAAAAAGGGGGACGATCTTCTTGCAATGCACCGCCGTGTCAATCATGCAGGTGAAATACTCCATCACCAAGGTAAACAAGTATGGAGAGAGGGGATCGCCCTGCCTCAGCCCCCGATTGCTCCTGAAGTAGCCATGAGGTGTGCCCTGGATGAGGACAGAGAAGGTAGGGGAGCAGATGCACTCCCTCACCCTCGCAACCCACCTCTCGTCGAACCCCATGGCGAGCATCAAGTGGCATAGGAAGTCCCGGTTGACCGTATCGTAGGCTTTCCGTAGATCCAGCTTCACACACGCCTTCATCCTCCCAGGTTTGCTGAACTCCCTCACCATCTCATGTGCAAGTAAGCTGTGCTCTGCTATCGATAGACCCTTGATGAAAACAGCCTGATTCTGGGACACCAATCCCTGCATAATCCCCTCCATACGCCTGCACATAAGATGTGTAATAATCTTATAAATAAAGTTACAACATGCAATGGGTCTAAAGTCTGCAAGCGAGGTAGCGTCCTCCTTCTTAGGAACCAGCGTCAGGAATGTGTGGTTCATCTCCTTCAGAAGTCGGCCCTCCGCGAAGAACTCCTGGACCGCCTCCAAAACAGGGTACTTAAGCACACCCCAGTGTCGCTTAAAGAACCCTGAAGAGAAGCCATCAGGCCCCGAAGCTTTGTTAGGATTAGCCTTCATCACAATGTCTTCCACCTCCTCCAATCTCACAGGGGCCAGTAGCAGGCAATTACCATGGTGCGTCACCAGCCTTTTAGTGACAAGGCCGGGGAACGTACTGGTGTAATCAGTCTGCTGGTAAAAGTCCGAGTAAAATCTGACGGCCTCCTCCTGGATCTCCACCGGGTCCCCTACCAGGCGCCCCTCGCCATTCAGAAGTCTGGGGATGCTGTTCCGGTGCTGACGAGTGCGGATCACATCATAGAAGAACTTGGTGCATCGGTCACCATCCTTGAGCCATGTGCATTTAGCCCTCTGTGCCGCACTGATCTCCTCCTGTAGCCTCATGGTGTTGACCTCCTCAATCAGAGTCTTCTCCCTAGCCGCCAACTCCCCGTCCAGAATGTCAGCCTGTAGAGCCACCTGAGTGTCCCAAAGCTCGGCTTCTTTTTCCGCCAGAGAGGTCCGCGGTCTCATCTTCACCCAACCCCTGAGCGCTCGCTTGATCTGCTTGAGTTTATGAACCATGCGGAACTGAGTCGTGCCAGCCCGGAAGTGCTGCATCTCCTCCGTAACCACCTCCTCATAACCAGCCGACAGGTACCAGCTATTGTTATACCGAAACGGCCTCGACCTCATAGTAGGTCTCTCACAAAGGCCAACCCGGATAGGAGAGTGATCGCTAGTACCAGCCGCAAGACCTTCCGCCACCGAATTAGGGAAGCACCTGAACCAATCACTATTGCCCAATGCCCGATCCAACTGACAAGCAATTCGATTATTTGTAGCCTTGTTGTGACAGGTCCAGATATGGCCAGCTCTCTCCAGCCCCCTCAACCCAGATAGGAGCAGACATCTCTGGAAGTCATATAAAACCGAATCCGGGACAGGTCGACCTCCCACCTTCTCTTGGCGAAGTAGCATAGCATTGAAATCCCCCATGATAAGCAGAGAAAGATGCAAGTTGTCCGTCATATGACCCAGGCGCACAATGTCCTCCCACAAGGACTCCCGGAGTCTACGATCATTGTGCCCGTATATATATAATTAAAAAATTCAAACTGATTAATCCGACTAGTGTCCGACTAGTTCCCGATTAATCCGATTAATTCCTAGTCCCCGCGAACCGACTAGCGGCCGACTAGCAATTTTTACAACCTTGAATGCTTACAAGCAATATAGTGATATTCGGTGAAGAGGTTACTTGTTGTCATGGAAAATGATCAATCACCACAGCAACCGCAAGATCAGTAATCTCAATCTGCACTGCAACCTCAGGGGATACAAAGCCTCAACTCGAAAGCAGTGTTCTAAATGGCATCCGTCTAGCCCGCCTAGGTGGTAGGCGGTCTCTCTCCGCACCGCTTTTCGGTAGGCGGTGGAGTAGACGGCCAACGGAGGTTGGCGACATAGGCGGAGGTGAGGCGGCATAGACAGACGCCTAGGCGGAGTAATATCTAACAAGATATTTTGGCCAAAAAGGTTTTGTAAGCATTATGGGTCTATGGTTCACTTTTACAAAACTAAAACTTTATAAATTTTTCGTTCTATAACTTAGTAATGCATGGAACACCCTTAAAATATGAATATTATGCAAAAAACAATGGTAAAATAGTAAAAAATGTTCAAAATGTATCGACCGCCTAGGCGACTTAGGCGGAAAGCGGACTCTCTCCGCCGCGCACCCGCCTACCGCCGTTTAGAACCTTGCTCGAAAGAATATCAGAAATTTGGCAGCATTTTAGCGAAGTTTACAATGAGCGTGATCAGAAAGAAGAATCTCATATATGGAGTTCTTGTAGAATGCTTGCGTTGTAGGAAACGATTCCAATGAAAACCTAATTGTGGCACATAAAATCTACGTAGGCATCTAAACAAGTGTATCTTGTATTTTTTTGAAAAATTGTATCATTTTTTAATATGTATTATAATTGTTAGATATGTCATAGATATATTTAAATTATGTCACTTATGTTTGAGTTTGAGTTTGAGTTTTCACTCTCTCTACAAAATTTCTTTGTAGTATTACAAAGAAAGTTTGACGAGAGGGTGAAAACAAAAACTTAAAAATAAGTTGTATAGTTTTTTAATGCGACTTATGTTTGAGGTCTGCTTTCAACCTCTCTACAAACTTCCTTTGGAGTATTACAAAGAATTTTTGAAGAGAGATTGAAAGGAGAAACCCAAACATAAGTTGTATGACTTATGTAACAAGGGTAATATATAATTAAAAAATATTAAATATTGATGCGGAATTTCTCTTTAATATTGTAGGTAATGTGTTTTTTAAAGTTCATTTTTTAATTTAATCAAATTAATAAACCGAGTCCGGGTTGGGTTCGGCCTATCTGTCTTGCGGTTCGGACTAGCCCGGCCCGTTTCTCTACTGGTCTAAGCCAGGCACAGGTCCGGTCAAACCCGATCAACAATAGGCGCGGCCCGGTCCAATTAACACCTTGACTCTCTCCTGCAAGTCAAATATCCCTTTTGTGGGTTCAGTCCTAGATCGTCTCTTCGGTAAGGTTGTAAAATGCGCTAGGCGCTAGTCGGACGGACACCGGACGCCTAGCCTGCCTAGGCGGGCACGGTTCAAAAAAATAAATAAACAATCCCAAAAAAAACTACTAAAAATTGCAGAAAAAATCCATAAAATCCAAAATCATGCATACACAGGGGTCGGGGAGGCCTAGGAGAGCGCCTAGACGGGCATCGGACGGGCACGGTGGCGCCTAGACTGATTTTTAGTACAGTACTCTTCGGTGAATCTTTCTCTAATCAAATGACAATGTTAGCCAACCCAAAATTGGGTTACTACGATACCTTATTAGAGAGAATTCCCTGCCACTGGACCTTTGGTGAGGGTTAAGGGCTATAGATTTACATGTTTGAATTTAATTTTTGCATTTGATCATCATCACTCTCTCTACAAGTCTAACTGCAATAAGACAATACCTCAGTCTCTTCATCTTCAGTAGAATATTCACAATCTAGTTTGGAATACAAGTCCTCATCCCCTTGCTCTTTAACATCTTCCATTTGAACCTATGCATACACAAGGGGAAAAATAAAATAAAAAAGATAAGTGAGTTTTGTTAGAAATATTGAACTTCTTCAGAGGAATAATACAACAGAGAAACACACACATACATACCAGTTCAGATCTCAGCTTTTCTACCCTTCTGTATACATTTGATATGTGATGCTTAAGAGCCTGTTTAGAGAGAATAGTATGAGAGCCAATGAATAAAACGAGCTACCATGTGATGTGTCACCAAGAGAAGGTGAACAGTAATTTGCACGAAAAGTTAAATTTTATTCAAAATATTTAAACATGAGAGATGTAAAAGGATTTGTAACTTCAGAAAGGAACTCTCCAATCTGGACAAATATACTGCTATTTGCAGCTCAAACTAGAAATGATAATTAGAATCTAGGTACTGAAGGGCAGAACAACATTACAGATTGTAATAGAAGTGGTGGTCAGATTCAACCAAAAGAAAGACCAATATGCAACTGCAGGTAAGATTTATGATCATGCTTTCATTAATTTTATGTTGGTCTTTTTTGTAAGCCAACTGATCGCTTGTGAATAAGATTACCTCATGTCGTTGAAGCTCTATAGAGCGAGCTAGAGCCTTTCTTTTGGTCAAGAGATTCTTGGGCCTCAGAGTGGGTGGTCGATGATAGTCCTTCCCTCGGTAGACAATTATTGCAAAGCCCTTGGATATCTTGTCCACAGAAACTAATATACCCCCACTCTCGGCTTCAAGGGCCAAGGCAACACTCCTAACCTGTGCAAAATTCTTGGCTTTCACAATGACCTTCACCAGTTCCCTGTATTTCCAGTGCAAGTGCATGTTTTCTACAGTACCATCAAAAACCCCTCTCCTTCCTGAATGGGATCTCAGATGAAAGAGAAAGTTTAGCTTAACAGGAAAAGGTAATATGAGAGAGAAAAACACTAAAGATGTCCAATGCAAAATTTCGTTCTGATGCCTTGGTAAAGATGAACAATAGAAGTTATGAAAAAACTAAAACAAGAATAAAAAATTATTCTGCACTATCCTACTAAATGGAAAATGCTCGATTGGTATAAACTATGACATAAAATTTTAGATAATGATAAAACATTACAAATTATAATGACTACATGGTATTAGACAAACAGCAACGAGTAACATAATGCTGATAAACCGTAGTCACGGCTCAACATCTGATAGGAAGGCTTTGTTCTTGGTGCTGTTACAAGATATCCAACTTAAAAAGATTTAAATAAGTAATCATAAAAAAGATGACATAGTGGAAACCTAAATAGCAGCATGTGTTTCAATTATGCCAAATCATTACACTTAGATCCAACTATTTCAGTGATGATACCGTCTTTAGAACCATGGTTCAACATTAGGATAAAACAATGGTAAATGTAGTAAGCCAGTGAATACAAGTTCATTCCTAGTCTAGAACATAAGGCACACTTAATTAAACTATATGGCTTCCATCATAGATTTAAATAACAAATTATAAAGCACCCCTTATTGATGCCACAATATGAAATAATAATATAATATACACACTGACAAGAACAATTCCTTGGAGAACTATATATAATTCCCCAATGTAAGCCCAACCAGCTACTATTGAAAGGTAAGTTTGGCTGTGTCAGCTTAGGACTAGGTCGTGACGAAAATCAAACAATCATAAGGCAAAGTTTAACCAATTATAATGAATAAAATTAACTTATAAAAAATCATCTCTCAGCATCCTAATTCTTAAGTCAAGTATTTTTTATATAACCCTAATTTCCTAAATCATCTCTCTATTAGAAGGTGATCTTTAATTTCAAGATAAACCCTAAGTTTTTAAAATCCTTTCTCTACAAGAAGGCTGTTCTTTCTGATAACAGCAGGGAGAAATTATGAAAGCCTATTTGATATTTCCTTGATAAATCAAGTTTTGGGAGAATCTAACTTATAGAAAATGTGACAATATCACATTCTTAACCATCAATGGAACTAGTGATCATCCATCTGAACATTCTAAGAGATCGATGAACATTCTAAGAGATCATACTAAATTGTTATGAAAAATAGAGCCACCTTAAAAGTCTTTACGTCAAGATACCGACGATTATTTATTGTGCCATATAGATAAATGCTTCCCTAAAGAAAATTGTATCCTCTTTTTACTTCTTCGTCTAGACTCTTTATAGTCTAGGGAAACTTCGAGGGTACTCCTTGGTTGCATGAGCTTAAACTTAAGCCAAAAAGTAGCTCTACTACGTGCCAAGTGGACATCTAGGTTCTATAGCATGGCCCTCTCATGCTCAGAACGACCTTCGCTAGGCAGTTGACACAAATAAAGAAGGCTGATGTCAAGTCGTCATTAGGCATAACAGCTTTGTAAGTTTCTTTGATGGGGCTATCTTAAACTCCATAGTCGAACCGATTCTAACGGGAGAAGGCTTGGATGATGCACATACATTCCATACTTCCAAGTTCCAACTGATCAATAGCCGACAAATCCAATCATGTTTAATAAGAAATTTCTTATTGGCATATCTGTTTCATAAAGTATAAGATGTTATATCCTTATCTGTGCTCGGTAACATGCATGCAGAGCATGCTAATAAATTTTTACTAAATAGATTCCTTTAATATTAAACCTAGAAATGGAATGAGGAAAAAAAGAATAGAAACTAACAATTAACATTAAAACAAAAAACAAGCTTCGCAATATCAGAATCACTGTCGGACCCTTCCTATGAGTATCACCATCGGCGGTATCGACGGTTTTGGATTTTTTTGGTATTGAAAAGCAAATTATTATTAAATTTTAGAATTTTTTTATACATTTAGGCATAATTTTAAGTATTTTTGTGTTGTTTCTTAGTAGTTATGAAATTGTGAAATAATAGTCACCCTTGCTTATTGGTTTACATGCAATAAATAAGTTTTCTTCGTTTACATGCTTTTACACTCTTGTTGATTGGTCTTTTTCGTTCAATTTTCTTCGCATCATTGATGATGAGTCGATTGAGAATTCGTTAAGTGTAAGTTGAACGATAGGCTAAGAATAGTGAGAGAATGTTGCATTGAGGAAATAGTTGACTCGGTCGAAATTGAGTTGAGTTAGTGCGAAGACTTGTTCGGAACGAGTTGGTTAGATGCGAAGAGTTGTGCGAACGAATTTGAGCAAGTGCGAAGAATCGGTAGCACGATTTGGAAGTTTGATTGGAAAATACGAGAATAGATGCAAGGAATTGAAAATTGTGTAGCTCGATGATGATAATTAGCTACAACGAGATGGATCTTGATGCGTGTGAGAGTTGATTCGTATTCAAGTTCGGATGATAACAGTGATTGCAACGAATTGAAGTTTATGAGAAAAGAAGATGTTCAGGTTATACACATCGACACTAGTATTGAGGGGTATCAAAGACGATATGCAATAACTCGAAGATGCTCTGATACCAATTTGTCACGCCCCAATCCGAAAAATCGCTCATCCTCGTATCGATTTCACCCGAATCAATCGTCCTCGTTGGGGCGTGATGCCGCACGAGCCTGGAGTTGCGCTCGTGCAAGGCAAGATGACAAGTTCATATAGTGTTTATCTCAAATTGATAACATTCGCAGCGGAAGAAAACAGAATATATAATAAGAATATATTTATTGATAATGAAGTAGATAACAAAGGCTTGAATAGCTCAGTTCAATGTGCCAATTGGCTTACAACACTCATGATCTCTCTATATCACAAAGGATCTTGTTCCATACATCATGTCTTTTATAGCACATCCAATGACTCCCGGCCGAAACATCTTCATGTTGCATTCGCACGCCTCGAAACGCTAAGGAACTCAATGCCTCAACGCGTCCAAGCGAAGCTCTGCCACGAACAGACCATTTTCTGAACCTGCAAACAATTTGGTGGGAGATCAGTACTTATCCTCTCGTCGTACCGATCAAGACCCACTCGCCTAAACCAACACTAAGTAGTTTTGTGAAACATGCATCTTATTATGTGATCTTTCTATTATTACCTTAGGATCAGTTTCACGGCAAGATTTCAAAGCAATAAAGAATGTTATTCAATTCACCGCAATATTTGAAACGCAACAGTGTCATGTATCGTGTCCCTGCAACAGATACTGTTAGCCAAATAATATTCATAAACATAGTGTTCGTGCACATCTTCGTCTCGATTCACCAAGCTGGCCCGCCGATAGCCCTTCATAAAATCAACCAACATCTTTTAGACTAATCTCAAGGGTGGCAGGACTTGCGCCTGCACCCAATTCTAATCTCATGTTCACCGGCCCTATCTATATGAAAGGTTACGACGTTCCGCACCGTAATGGACTGGTATCTCAACGTGTAAGCCGACGATCGCTCCAAGTACGGGTTGCTAGCCCAGTATTCGAAGGATCCCAAACTTACTAGTATTGTGACTTATCACATCAATGGCCGGTAGCAAACCGTCCTAATGAAGTGCACCACGAATACCAATCTCAATTCCCTCATAGGCCGAACGGTCCCAGTGCCCCGGCCATAACTCGTTCGAGGGATACCAAAACTCGTGCACAGGTTATCCAAGTCCATTGACTATGCAATACGCGCAAAAGTTCATAAGTCATATCATTTCCAACAAATCTCAAGTTCTCAATATATTTCGTCTCAACTCAATCTATCTCAAGTTCCAACTGCACTATGCCCCAATACATCCATATTGATGCACGATGTCCCAATCCGCAACATCTACTCAACCAGCTGCTCTCAAGTTATTCGCATAATAACAGTTCCTCGACAATTGTGCCACAACTACATGCTTTGCGGGCGAAGCATACCCTTCAATGTTTCGACAGTTCCGTGGCGTTGCACCACAACTTGTCCAATTCGCTTATTAAACCAACGCATAGTTTCCGTGCAAGGATGCACGCTAAACGCCATATTTTCAATGTTCTATGCCTAGCGTTCAATGTTCTTTGAGTCGTGCACTTGATGCACATCTCAATTTTGCCTTTCAATGTTCTACCATCAATGTCCTACCGCGACCCTTGCACTTGATGCACATCGCCTCAATTGTTGATTGTTCAATGTTCTATCTTAGTGTTCGACGCGCGCTACGATTTTACTCATTTGAGCCACGCTTGTTAACTCAATACCGACATTCGCATACAAAGGTACATTTTATTAGACATGAAGTAAAGGAGTAGGGGAGAAGGGTCTGAACCCGCCCACCTTAAGCCAATCTACCCATCGCTTCGCCGAGCCGATGCGGCCGGACAATTTTCTCTACCGAATTGACTGAAAAAGAGACCCCCAACGTTGGTGTCGGTTAGTATCGGTAGCAATCGGTATTAGATCGGGACATATCAAACCATATTTGTATCGCCCGTTTCAGTATCGGCCGATATTGCAAACTATTCAAAAAAGAGTACTTGCAAGGTGCCTTTGCTCATGCATGTGTTTACTTCTTCTTTTTTCATGCATGTGTTTACTTACACTTCTACAAATCAAAATGTAGTCTAATTCCTAATTATTGCGTCAAGAATACCATCTATGATAAAATTGTATTTTTAATCGTGATGAATCTCTACTGAATATAAATCACATCAGTGAAGCACCAATTTAACTTTTTAGCAATAAACACGGCAGCACTTTCACAACCTACATATGTCTCAAATATGTAAATTTGTTCTACAGATTCTAGGATTGGCAAAAGGTGTCTGGCACATATTTGCCAGTATCATAGTTTCGCATTATGGGTATATGCCACAATCATTCAAGTATCAATTTTCATGGAAATCAAAGACATGATGAGGTGCTAGCATGTTACCAAGGAGCAAAAAGGCCTTCATCCTTAATCCAAGCTTGCGAAACATAAACCTCTCCTCGTCAGATATGCTCTCTGGGTCTGCTGTCGGTTTTACTGGCTTCAAGAACTCTTCCACTTTGGCTAAAGCTCTTTCAGCTTTTGTTAACTTGCGTTCAGCCTGTTGCGCAAATGAAACTATTGTAATATAGTATTAGGAAGAGAAAATTTACACTTTTATTTAGAATTCATGACAACGATATCTTGCAAAAAAATGACAGATATTGCATGAGATTCAATTGTATAATCGTCTATAAAATCCAGAGACTAACCATCATTAGTTGGACCAATGTCACCTGTGAAGAAGTGTTTGGAACTGCTGACACCCTTCACTAACTTGACAAAGGACACGCTCCACTATGTAACATGTAGGTGCAATGAGTGATCCCTTAATCAACTGTCCTCATATTATTGTGATTACAACTTTTTTATTTAAACAATTAATAAATTTTCAAATTGACATCTTTCAAACATCATCTTGAATAGAATGGTCAATCATCTTGATCTAATCGGTGATTAAATCAAATTGTGATGAACTAACGTGCATCAGAGAGCCCTGATAGTTTCGTAAGTGTCCAAGTGCATAAAAGTCCAAGCATTCATACAAATTGAAATTTGAAGCAAGGTTTCAAAAATCGATCGTTACCAATATTTACTGCCCGTGTCAGGCTGTTTACACCAACAATCCAAAATTGTAGAAAAAATCTGGTTTATTTGAAGGTATTTTTTGAATTATCCTTAATTAGGACAGATATTCAATTATGAAAGTTAGCAACCTAATAAAGTCACTTATATCAGAGCAAAGATAGGGGTGAAAATGACTTTTGACAACTACCCGTAACAGCATTTTCGGAGCAAAGGGCAAAAGAGAGTTGAGTTATGTTTGAAGTGCAATATTCTGTACAAGGCAAATTATGAGTAAATACAGGTGTAATTTGGAGGTAACCTTTTGCAATTAAGCCTATATATCTAGGTTGCATAGACAAGGACACGAAAATTAACAAGATATGGATTCAGAATATGGCATTTTTAGAAATTTTTGGATATGGGTACAACGTAGATACCCCATAATATACACATGAAAATATATCTATACATATTTCATACATATTGATCTTAATAATATCTATAATTTTGCATGTTATAGTAGTAATCAGGCTCCAAAAAGTTCTAGCGAGGGTTTGATACAGAGAAATGTTACTTTATCATATCTCAATTATGTGTGGCAACTACGACCTTGCACAATTACTTCCAACCATGTTTTGGGTCTCTTTGGAGTGTCAACATTGGGCGAGCCATATCCAATATGAGTGTCAAGGATATCATGTTGGATACAAGTGAATTGTGGATATGAACACGGAAACAGTTCTCTTTAGGAGTATCTGTGCAACATGGGACTTACAAGGTGAAGCTTCCTCTCCAGCTTCCTAACAAGGTCAGCATGCCTTGCAACTTCTGCAGCTCTCATCATCTTGTTTCTATGGTCATCATCTAGCTTGTTGCCCCATTTCGCATCAGCTTCTAGCGTTTCCCCAAGGGTACCAGAATTGCCAGGCTCTTCGATCAACTCTATCTTTGAACCAATTGAAGAACACGCTCTAATTCTTGCTTGTTCTTCTTCATCTTGCAGGGCCTTTGCTAAGCTTTCCCTCTCAATTAATGCCTCTGTAACCTCAGAGGACAAGAAATCCTTTCCTCTATAAAAGACGAGGTAATCCTTGTTCCTAGAGAGAATCATACCTCCGGTTAATTTCTGCAATCAGCGACAAGTGAGACATTTCATATTTCTGTCCAATAAAGTTCAATGGGATTGCAACTTTAACCAGAAGATTCTAACAAAATTCATATCAGATTGTGAACTAAGACTTACCTGTGTTATTAAGGAGAAGAAACAAGGATAAAGCTAAGAAGAAGAAAAAAATACATGCAACTAGAGAAAGCATAGAGAATAGGGACCAGAGACTTCTACAAGGGGGTGTATAGAGCATAATGAATAGTGAAATAGGAATCAATTGAATGTTTAAAAAACTTTCTTTATAGCAAAAAAACAGCATTGCTAATGCTACCAAATTCCCACAACATGACTTAAAGCTCAACCATAACAGTTTTAGTTTAAGAACATTCCTGATGAAAAGCTAAGAAGGCAACTGCTCATGGTATTTCTTTTAACTTAAGTATTGGGTAAATACTGAGTCAGTATCACCTAATATATTCCTTCCGATCATATGCCCCACACTTATCTTCAGAAGTAACTGAAAATTCCAATAATATGACATAAATCTTTCAAATTCAACATGTCCACAAATAGCTGTGTCTCTGTTGTTGTTGTTTCTAAATCTTATAAAATCAATAATGATTGTATTCATGCCAGTATTGCCACACCCCATCTCAAATCTCTGTAATGTTTGGGTACCTCCATTTTTCCTTGTAGCTTAGGTTTCTATGTTCGACAATATTTTGATATATAATTGAATAATGCCTCTTATAAATTTCCTCATAAAGTAAAGCTTGTCAAAATTCTGTTGATTTTCTTCAATATCTCTTCATGCCCGCAGGTTCATGTTGCGCCTAAATAAATTGTTATTACTTTGGAGGACTATTGCATAACACTAGTGACCCCAGGTTGAGTTTCCACCCTTATTTAGGGTTCATTGACATTTATACCTTCATGAGATACTCGGTTTTGTGTAAGTACTTCCTAACATATTATATAGGGAAATATATGCGCTAATGAATATTTTAGAGGGTACGCATGCATTGCAGTGAACCCTCAATAAATAAATAAAAATTGTATATGAAGACAATATATTTAATAGTATAAAGATTATTATAGATTACTTTGATATCTTCAGCCATTCTTTCACTAGTAGTAAGTTGTACCCCACGCTTCAGACCAATCTTCACAATGGAGCTTCTTTCCCACAGCTTCACCATTGCAGCAGCTAAACCTTGATGTTGCCTACTTCTCCCTACATGTGCAAAACAAAGCACGATATATGAAAACAGCCATACTACAAGTCACCAATAAAGTTTGATGAGAAGTATGCTTACCAAGGGCAAAATGAGGAGGCAATCCCCTTGCAAGCCTCCGTAACGATGTACCATCCTTGTATCCAAGAGAGGGCTTCACTCCATATGGAAGAATTCTAAAAGGAGGTTTATATCCAGGAACAATACCTGGAAGCAAATCAGCATCTACAGGCAAAGGATCAGATCCAGGCCAATCAGCATATCGTGGACCTAAGCTATCTAACAGCTTATCCACTTCGCTTTCATATTTTATTTCAGGAGGTGGTTTAGTATCTTGTATCTTCTCAACAGGAACTGGACGAACTTCATGAGAATATTGGATAGAGCCACTGCCATATGCTGTGGAATTCCCAGGAACATCCGTAGCTTTGTGAAATGAGTTACGTTCACTCATCTGAACACTTTGATATGGTTTCTTTACTGGTTGGGCAATCTCATAGCTTACACCCCGGTACAGAGAAATGGAACTTCCTGACCTCCATATCACCAACCCTCCTGTTTTTCTCTGTAAAAAATGGAAAGTAGGTATCAGCCTACTGGTTAACATTCAAGGCAAGTTTGACAAAAGTAAATGGATACAGAAAAGGCCAGGAAATTAAACTACAGAAATGATGGGTTATATGCAAGTGAACTAATAGCTAGGCATATCAAACTGATCCAGTATCTACTAAGCTCATAAGGATACAATCTACTGGCCTTCTTTCTAAAACCTCCTATGTCACGGTAGGAACTACCAGGCAAACTTTTTGCATGTATTAGCCTTATAGAGGAATGCAGAAAAATTAAATAAAGTGAAAATTTTCAGGTGCTAACATATAGTGATATAAGGAAGAAGAGAATAGATGAGGAAGATTATTCTTATATTTTTAAGCAAAATGACTTGTAAGAAGGTTTATATAGCCAATAGACACGCTGACTTCATGAATTGATCTTGACAACCAAGTAGACAGTAAGACAGTGATTGGTTTCAACTAACCGAAAAAACCAGCAGTTAATGGCTTACAGTAACCAACTAGCCCACTGTCTAGCTAATAGACTTGTTGCTTGTCCATATGATAGAGTAGACTTTTCCACCCTCCCTTTCAATCTGGTGCAGAAGTATTACGCCAATGTCCCATGATGCTCAGAACATCAACAAAACCCTTATCCCAATTTTTTTGAGGTCGGCTAGTTCATTTGCTATATACAAAAATGTCAGATACTCTTCGTAGACCTAACTGTGAAGAGCTAGTCCATACTACATAACATGTCTGCACTGGATACATATTGGAGACAATTAGGACACTCAAAAAAGTACGCAAGCCAGAATTAGTGGTGAGTTCATCTTGTCATGTCTGAATTTTTTAGTATCATAATCTTATCTATGTAACATAGCTTTAATATCACCACAAACACGGCAAGTATGCATGTGTAAACCTAATTGTATGTCACCATAAACATGATATAATTAAAAAAAAAACGTCCTTGAGCATTCTGTGGATATCCAACAATAACAACCACGACAATCAAATGGGACTCTTTTGGAGTATCAATAAACTAGCAACATGATGGGGACCAAACATGGATTAGGTCTTATCACTTCATTTATATTTTACAAATTTTGTAATACAATTAGATTAGATTTAGGATTTATACATACCTCTAGTTTGGACAGTTATGTATTAGAATTAAAAAATGATGAGGATTTTATCTTATCTTTTGTAAAACTATCATACAAATAGCCTAAACCTCTTGTATTATTATTGAATTAATGATGAATAAAAACTGAGAGTTTATTAAAGTTGGATATAATGTCTTTCTTAACGTGACTCGAAGAACCAGACAGTGTGAGATTGTTCATTGCAACCGGAAGGTGTGAGATAGTCCCAGGTATCTTTCATTCTTTTATTCTTTCTTTATCATGAAAAAACCATAAATCACTATTTCTAAACCTATAATCAAATCACATTTTTATTGTTCTATCACAACAAAAGACCATGAAAAAACCGTTCTAGATACTTCCAAAAAGGCCATGAAAAAACCGTTCTAGATACCTCCAAAACAACCCTAAATTTGTCTACCAATGCTATCAAATCCCAACCCTAAAGGGCCTAAACCCTAGGGTTTGCCCACATGGATTTGTTTCACATAGAAAAGTCCAATTATAGTTTCGTCCAACAAACCTTTCTGTTATAAGGATATCCTAAAATAGTGTTCCAAATCTTCAACTTTTTCTAAGTTTCAACCCATATCCTTGTTTCAAAACTCTTCAGTCTTTTTTCTTCCAAAATTAAGTCCATTGGAATTGCTTAGCTCCTCCTACATCCCCACACTTGCAACGAAAGAAATCTAGCATGGTGATGGTTAGATAATTAAGTTCGTCTATAAAAATGCAACATCTACCATAATCCTTCAGCAAGTCTCCCTTGTCTGAACACAAGGTCGTATTTAAATCCATGGGTACGCCAATAGGTTTCATCACCCAATAAATGCTCTAAAACTCGAACTAGTTGGCAATAGGCCTGATGACCGAGTAATTAAGAATTCTCTGTCATCGAGTAGTTGCGAGTATAGGTTTTGCACCATATTATGGCTATCGGTATCGATGGTATTGTAAGTTTCGAATCGAGTTTTCGAGTTCTTCATGTCGATTGGACACCGTGATCTAAAAGCGAACATTCTGAACCAAATGGCATCATAAACATAGGCAGAAATATACCGGACCTCGAGAATCTCGTGCATCCTCCTCATGTTGAGCGCGGGCGGCCCCTCGCACTTGAGCCTCACCACCTCCTCCGTCTTCCACCTCTCGTGGATCAGGTCCACGACCTCCTTGGTGACCCCTGCGCCCTTGATCTTCGTCCTCGACTTGCTCCTTATCGCGAGGTGCCTCAGCCTCCTCAGCTCCCCTTCGGGCAGCGTCAGCTCCGCCACCGAGGTCTTGCTCCTCCTGCTGCCCCTGCTTCTGTCCTCCCCGGGCCCTTCCGTGCCCCTCGGCTTCTCCCACGGGAACCGGACCTCCTCGTCCGGGTCGATTCCGCCTCGGGAGTTGGGGAGGACCCCGTCCTCCGCGTAGAAGACGTCCTCCACGGAGCCCCTCTCCGGGAGGGGTGGGTCAGGCTTGGCCTCGGAGGAGGTGTCGATGTAGCCGTAGCGCTTGAGCTTGTCGATGATCCTCTCCATGGTGGTGCTGCCGGTGCTGCGGCTGGTGCCGACCGCGTCCTCGTCGTCGTTGTCGCTGGAGACGGGGTTCCGGTAGTCGAGCACGGACCTGGGCTTGCTGGGGAGCGGGCGGGGGCGGTGGGTTTGGGACCAGTTCTTGATCCAGGAGGAGGAGCTGTTGTGGAGAGGTTTGGGGATGGAGCTGCTGTTGTGGCCGCGGTGGAGGAATTGGAGGCGGGAGATGGAGAGTGGGGGGTGGTGCGGAGCGAAAGAGGTGGACGAGAGCGCCATCATGGGAGGAGGAGCGGTGGTGGTGGTGGAAGGGGGAGAGAGTGAAAGATAGGGGAGTGGGGTTTTGGAGCGAAATATCATAACATTACCACCATATCATCTGATGAGATGAGAGAGGGAGGAAAAAGAGAGTAAACGGGAACTGAAGAAACCCTACAAAACATTTAAAAAAAAATCTTTAATATATATATATATATATATATATATATATATATATATATATATATATATATATATATATATAAGTGAACCATGTAAGCCGTATGTATATCATGGTCCATTTTATTTTTTAAATAAATTAATTATGTAAAAAAATGTTGAAAAAAATAAATTTATTATATATATTCAACATGAAAAAACGAACTCAACCAAACAAAAAAAAATACTCGCACCTTTTATATATATATATATATATATATATATATATATATATATATATATATATATATATATATATATATATATATCACTATGATATAAATTTTTCTCTACCTACGCATGCATTGCTTAAGTACCTTTAATAATTTTAACCAAAAGTTTCAACTTCCGTAGTTAATGAATGCATTCGTTTAATTATTTTAAATGAATTAATAATGTTAAAAAGTTTTAACAATTTTACCTAGATATCCATTCTAACTTTAATCAAACATTTCAATTAGTAAATATATCTAAGGACATTTTTGAAAGAAAATTTTAAGGGTGAAGACTACTTTCCTTGTTATACAATAGAATAAACTATGAGCTTTAAGAAGAAGAGCATTAATACAACAAATTTAATCCATAGTTTATTATTCTTTGTTTAATATTTATATTTTATTACGCTTTCTTATATTAAAATATGTTGCTTAGAAAATAATAAAGTGGGTATGAAAAAAAATACAACAATTAGTTCATTCTAAAAAACGAGCCCTTGGTATATTTGTTATAAGAAAAAGTTCAGATGAACAATTTCAAAAATTAGTAGTTGATGAACGGCGTGAAATAAGTCATGTGAAAGAATTAGTAGATGTTATTCCCGGGGCTTGATCAAAGATGGTAAAACATATGCAACAAAGATCTACGATAATACAAAAACCAAATAATCCGATTACAATATGGAGGAGGGAAATAGAGAAGAGAAGATCTCTCGTTCTTCCTTGCAAACGTGTTGCAATTGGGACAGAACGAGTTATAATAATCTAGAGAAAGATGAGAAGAAGAAAAATGCTGGGGTGTCAAAACACCGTTGCTCAAAGCAAGATTCGCCCCACACGAATTGCTTCCAGGAACCAGCAAGTTGAAGAACTTGTGGAACGTTCGAAGTCACCTCTGTTCTGACTCCTCGGATGGACTTGCAATGGCGGCAACAGCACCTCTCTCTCTCTCTCCGTTTCTGACTTATAATTTTCGTAGTACCCACAAAGGAGGCCAGAAGAGAGTATATATAGAGAGAGTGTGGAAACCCTAGCCGCCTCTTCAGTTATGGAAAGATTGAATCAAATCCCAAAAGATAGCAACGAGATTAATTCAAATCCCACAAAGATAATAACGAAATTAATTCAAATCCCACAAAGATAGGATCTGAATTAATCGCATTGAATCAGTCTTTCCCTAACTGACTTGTAGTCTGCACAGTCAGCGGAACCCTCCATGCGGCAGCAACAGCATAGCCGCATGAGCCTCATGGCCGCATGGACCTCATGGGCCGCATGGACCACATGAGCCGCATGGACCGCATGGAGCCGCATGACTGCTGACGTGCTAAGTGCAAAGTGCGCCAACAAAATGCCATATTACGCCTCATGAGCCCATGAGCCCGAGTCCGAGTCCGAGTCCGAGTCGCTAAGCCCCTTTGGGGCTTAGCTCCAAATGGAATTAATCCAAGAGAATGACAAAATTATTAATGCTTAATCCTTGGAGCCTTATTCTTACCTCCTAGTAAAATCACCCACATGGTTCCCTCCTTAGGGTCACCACCCCATGTGCATCTCTCAACAACACAACCAAGTATATATGTTGAGATAACTCATGGTGCATTTTCGATGTGGGACTAAAATTTTATAAGGCATGTTGAGAGCAAGCTCTCTCCATGTAAAGAAAGCACCAACAATTCCCCACATATCACAACATATATATGTGTCCAGGGTTGAGCGTTCCCTACAGTAACCGTCCATTTTGCATTAGGATAGATGTCGCTGATAACTTGAATCTTCCCGTATGGGTTAAATAACAATGTGATACAAGAATGGACTACGCCTTGAATTCTGCACCACAATTATAATTCTTCCCACTCACAAAGTGTAGTTACGTGTGCTTCTGGCTGCACATTAAAGGCCCTGTGCCAGCCTGGTTTCAGTGTATAATTTTGGGCGTCTACAAGTTTACCCTCAAGAGACGGCCTGATATCTCTTTCCATACACTATAGGTGAGTTCTTTATTAAAGAGATATGGCATGAAGCCTTGCGCTTCATTGCGGTGCTACGCCGCTATGATATGGCCTGAAGCCGAGGCATTACCCCTACCTGGGAACCTCATCGTAGTGTCATACTACTGTAGCATGAGGTCTCAGCCTCTTTGTAGTGCCAATCTACTCAGCATGAAGCCTAAGGCTTCCTTGCGGTGTTACGCCGCAACGACATGGCTTGTAAGGCCGAGGCTTTACCCCTACCTGGGTACCTTATCGTGGTGTCATGCCACTGTAACATGGGACCATCCTCCCCTTTGTAGTGCTGTCTACAACTCTTTAATTACGTTATACAGCATTAGGCTACCTGCCTATTTGCGGTGCTACGCCGCTATGACTTGGCTTGCAAAGCCGAGGCATTACCCCAGACCTGGGAACCTCATGGTGGAGTCACCCCCACTGTAGCATGGAGTTTCACTCCTTGTAGTGCTGCTCTACCGTGCTTCCTGTAAAGCACACCAGGCATTCACTCTGCCTGAGAACTCATTAAGGCGTTTAAGCCAACCTTCCACATGATCTGTTTTTTCCGCAGAAAATACATAGTAGACAACAGTGGTTATGGGTCCGTATCCCTTCCATGTTCCAGAGAACAAGTACCCACTGTTACCTGATAGTTTCCTAGTCAGTGATCCTCCTTTGAACCAAAAGTTAGATGCCTAGTAGATTTCTCTTTGAACTAATAGCATAAAACTTTATGGTAGGATTACAAAGACACACTATCAGAATACCTTCAAGCCCATTTTACAAGCTGTGTCATCGACCAACTGGCACTTGAGACCCTTTGTGAACGGATCTGCCAGGTTCTCCTGACTCCGAACATCAACCACTGCAATTACACCTCTTTTGATAAGATCGTGTACTGCCCTGTGCTTCAACCGCACATTCCTCTTCTTTCCGTTGAAGAGGTCATTTGCTACCACCGCCGCAGTCGCCTGGTTGTCACAGTATATCGGTATCGCCGGTATCTGAGCCCCAACCACCGGAAGATCATACATGAGCTCTCGAAGCCATTCTGCTTCATCTGCTGCAATTTCAAGTGCATAGAATTCAGATTCCATGGAGGAACGAGAGAGTATAGTCTGCTTCTTCGACTTCCACGATATAGCAGCTCCACCTAAGGAAAAGACATATCCACCTGTGGATCTCTCGCTTTCCACCTCTGAACACCAGCAAGCATCACTGAAGCCTTCCACTACTGTCGGATACCCGTTGTAGTGCAGTGCATATGTCTGAGTCTTCTTGAGATATCTTATCACCCGCTTCACAGCTTTCCAGTGCTCAACCCCTGGGTTGCTTGTGAACCGACTCAGCATTCCCACGACGAAAGCTATGTCAGGCCTTGTGGCAGTGGTTGCGTACATTAAGCTTCCGATAATGCTTGATTACTCCAGCTGCCTGACGCTTTCCCTCGAGTTTGGCTTCAGCTTCTGATCACACCTGTATGGCGTATCGATCCCTGGAAGATCCTTATACCCATAGCGTGTGAGCATCTTCTCAATGTAGTGAGATTGTGACAGCGCTACTCCAGTGTCTGTCCGGATGATCTTTATGCCCAAGATGACATCTGCATCCTCCAAGTCCTTCATACTGAACTTGGTTGAGAGGAACTTCTTTGTCTCTGTGACACAGCCTATGTCCGTGCCTAGGATTAGCATGTCGTCCACGTACAGACAAATGATGACTCCTCTTCCATCAGCGAACTTTGTGTAAACACATTTGTCCGTCTCGCTGACTCTGTAGCCGTTTGACCTAATAACTTTGTCAAACTTTTCATGCCATATCTTGGGAGCTTGCTTCAAACCATACAATAATTTTACCAACTTGCAGACTTTGTCTTCAAGACCTTTGACGATAAATCCATCTGGCTGTTGCATGTAAATCTCTTCGGTCAGCTCCCCATTCAGAAATGCTGTCTTTACATCCATCTGATGTATCACCAACTTATGTATAGCTGCTAGAGCGATTAACATCCTGATGGTGGTCATCCGAGCTACTGGAGCGTACGTGTCAAAGTAGTCTATCCCCTGTTTCTGAGAAAATCCCTTGGCTACCAGCCTGGCCTTGAACTTGTCACCATCTGCCTTCATCTTCTTCTTGAAGATCCATTTACATCCGATGGGCTTTTCTCCTTCAGGTAGATCTACCAACACCCATGTGTTATTGGAGGTGATAGAGTCAAACTCGTCATTCACTGCCTCCTTCCAGAAGATAGCATCTCTGGTCTTCATCGCCTCATCATAAGTAAGCGGATCTG
The DNA here is from genome assembly GCA_029216955.1 of Iris pallida. Taxonomy (NCBI): domain Eukaryota; kingdom Viridiplantae; phylum Streptophyta; class Magnoliopsida; order Asparagales; family Iridaceae; genus Iris; species Iris pallida. The sequence continues at coordinate 29,076,437 of JANAVB010020400.1, forward strand.
CTTCCACATGATAGGTGACAAAGTCATCTCCGAAGTCTTTCGGTCCTCTCGCTCGCTTAGCTGACGGCTCTGCGAGTTCTGGTACAAGAGTTATTTCATCAACAACAGCTTCTTCTTGGACTACTGGCCCATATGAGATTTCAGTCTCATTTGCACCTACATCATTTTTCGGAATGTCCGAAAGAACAATGTTTTTGTCTTTTGCAAACTTGTCTTCAAAGTATTCAGCATCGCGAGATTCGATGATATGATTTGACTCAATATCAAGAAATCTCCTAGCATCACTCTTCTCGGCATACCCCAAGAAGATCGCCTTCGTAGTCCTTGTCCCTAGCTTCTGAATCTTCAGATCTGGGAGCTTCACATACGCCAGACACCCCCACACTCGAATGACATTCAAGTTTGGTCTGACTTTGAACCAGAGTTCATGAGGAGTTACGTCCGAAGTTGCATACGGCACTCTATTTAGAATAAAAGTGGCCGTCAATGCAGCTTCTCCCCAGTAGCATTTAGGAAGACCCGCGGTTAGCAGCATAGAGTTCATCATTTCTGTCAACGTTCTGTTCTTCCTCTCCGCTACTCCATTGGATTGAGGAGAATATGGAGCAGTAGTCTCGCATATGATTCCATGTTCTTTGCAGAACGATACGAATTCATGAGACCTGTACTCCCCACCTCGATCACTTCTTAACCTCTTGAGTTGTTGTCCAGTCTGCCGTTCAGCTTCGGCCCTGAACTCTCTGAACTTCTCGAAGGCTTCGTCTTTAGACTTAAGCAAGTAGATAAACGCGAATTTTGAGAAGTCGTCGATGAAGGTTATGAAATACTTCATCCCGGCCTTCATGGAGAAATGTTTGAAGTCACAGATATCGGAGTGCACCAACTCCAGAAGATCTGTGCTTCGATTGACCCGATGAAAGGGTTTCCTTGTGATCTTCGTCTGAGCACACACTTCACACTTCTCCACCTTACTCCCATATTTGGAGATAAGTCCTAGACTAGACATTTTGTTAATTCTTTTACAATGAACATGTCCTAGTCTATTATGCCATAACTCAAGAGAATAATCAGAAAATGCAACTGCATTAATGTCATCAAACTGGTTGACAAGCTAAATTTTAAACATTCATTCGGTTTGATAAAGCCTTTCCGAAGTATGTTCCTTTCTTGGACATCACCATCTGACCAGCATTGATGTCCATCCTCAAGCCTGCGTTGCAGAGCAGGCTCCCAGAGATCAGGTTCTTGGCAATTGCCGGAACATGCTTCACACCTTGAAGCGTCAGAGTGTTCCCAGAAGTGAGTTTCAGTTCCACGGTCCCGATCCCCAGAACTTCAGCTTGGGCCTGGTTCGCCATGACAACCTTCTCATATATCGGCTGGTACGTGACGAACCATTCCTTGCCAGAACAGACATGGCAAGTCGCACCAGTGTCTATCCACCAGTCAGAGTCTACCCCCACAGTTGTGACCTGTGCGATCATAGCAACAAAGTTAGAAACAATGAAACCTTATTAGGCTCACCTTTCTCTGATTGTTTAGGCTTAGATCTGCATTCACTCTTGTAGTGGCCTTTCTTGCCACAATTGTAACAAGTCACGTGGGACTCAGTCTTCTGTTGCTTGAATGAAGGACCCTTCACTTTTAGATTAGTGAAGTCCTTCTTCTTGGGATGAGAAGCCGCCTGCTTCCCCTTGGGATCTCTCGTCTGCACTAGATTGGCTTTAGCCAACTGTTTGGACAGAGTGTCCACCTTCTGTTGGGAATGCATCTCGTCCTCAACATGGATCTCTTGAAGTAGATCTCCCAAGCTAATGTCTAGCTTCCTTCTGAGTATCCTTGTATAGAAGGTACTCCACCCAGCATGAAGTTTTGAGACGATCCCTCCAACGACAAACTTGTCGGGAAAGGACATCTCTTCGTCTTCCAGTTTCTGACGTAGCTTCAGAAATTTTTTCACCTGTGGCAACATGGACTTCTCGTCCTCAAAGAGCAATTTGTGATATTTTTCAACCACAAACATCTTGCTCATGTTCCTGTCTTCTTCATACAGTTTTTCCACAGACTCCCATATGTCTCTGGTAAGTTCCTTCTTCGAGTAGGATTCTGCCAGGGACTCCATAGCATTCAGGATGAGAAGCCTGCAAATGCTATTTTTCCTTCTCCATTTGGCCTGGAGTTTGGTAGCCGCATTGATTGCGGCAGTAGATCCGGTATCTGGAACAGAAGGTTCTTCCTCCAACAGAACATGATCAACGTCTTTTAGTTGAAGAGTTAGATAAACCTTTCTCTTCCAGACTTGATAATGCTCTCTATTGAACTTTTTCAACTTGCAGTAGTCCGATTGGACGAGCGAAGCATTAATGTTTTCCATCTATAAGGATCTTGCTTTGAGATTGTTATTCCCGGGACTTGATCAAAGATGGTAAAACATATACAACAGAGATCTACGATAATACAAAAACCAAATAACCCGATTACAATATGGAGGAGGGAAATAGAGAAGAGAAGATCTCTCGTTTTTCCTTGCAAACGTGTTGTAATTGGAACAGAACGAGTTACAATAATCTAGAGAAAGATGAGAAGAAGAAAAATGCTGGGGTGTCAAAACACCGTTGCTCAAAGCAAGATTCGCCCCACACGAATTGCTTCCAGGAACCAGCAAGTTGAAGAACTTGTGGAACGCTCGAAGTCACCTCTGTTCTGACTCCTCGGATGGACTTGCAATGGCGGCAACAGCACCTCTCTCTCTCTCCGTTTCTGACTTATAATTTTTGTAGTACCCACAAAGGAGGCCAGAAGAGAGTATATATAGAGAGAGGGTGGAAACCCTAGCCGCCTCTTCAGTTATGGAAAGATTGAATCAAATCCCAAAAGATAGCAACGAGATTAATTCAAATCCCACAAAGATAGTAACGAAATTAATTCAAATCCCACAAAGATAGGATCTGAATTAATCGCATTGAATCAGTCTTTCCATAACTGACTTGTAGTCTGCACAGTCAGCGGAACCCTCCATGCGGCAGCAGCAGCATGAGCCGCATGAGCCTTATGGACCGCATGGACCGCATGGACCACATGAGCCGCATGAGCCGCATGGACCGCATGGGCCGCATGAGGCCGCATATGAGTCGCATGCCGCATAAGACCGTATGGCCGCATATGAGCCGCATGACTGCTGACGTGCTAAGTACGCCAACAAAACGCCACCTTACGCCTCATGAGCCCATGAGCCCGAGTCCGAGTCCGAGTCGCTAAGCCCCTTTGGGGCTTAGCTCCAAATGGAATTAATCCAAGAGAATGACAAAATCATTAATGCTTAATCCTTGGAGCCTTATTCTTACCTCCTAGTAAAATCACCACATGGTTCCCTCCTTAGGGTCACCACCCCATGTGCATCTCTCAACAACACAACCAAGTATATTTGTTGAGATAACTCATGGTGCATTTTCGATATGGGACTAAAATTTTACAAGGCATGTTGAGAGCAAGCTCTCTCCATGTAAAGAAAGCACCAACAGTAGATATATAGAACAATGAAGATGATGGTGTTGATAATTTTAATAAGAATACAAATAATAGCAATAGAAATGATGATCATCTCGGTGATCATTATAAAACTCTGGTAATGAAAAAGTATAACAAAATATCCGAAAGGGCCTAAACAATTCCAAGGATCGGCCTGATATAGATAAGACCAAAAAGAATGAGCCAACAAATTTATGGAATGCTAGACTTGGACATGAATTGAGTTATTACAAGTTGAAAACAATGGTTAATTACACTGACATTCTCTATGTTTCATAAGTATTACAGGGACTACCCCTATTACAAAAATAATTACACTGACCATCCCTCTCATTTGTAAAATTTATTAGCCATAGGGATGATTAGTATTATTAGTTTATATAGAAAATAGAAACTATAGAGAATGTCCGTGTAATTAGTTTCAAAGCAGGAGTATACCGTATAATAAGTGTAAAAATATAGAAGTAGTTAATGCAATTAATCATGAAAATAATTTTTATTGAAAATTATGATGCAACAATCAATACTTATATATGGGACTACAATAATCGGAGGTTCTTGGAGACACATTTGTACGAGATGCCAGTATGGTAAGATACATCAATTGTCATATAAGGAGTCAAAATATAGGGCAAAGAAAATACTAGAGCTAATTCACTAGGATGTATTTGGATATGTTAGAGCATCTTCAACCCTATTGTTTTGTTAAGTGTTGTGAGTCTTAGGTGGCTCCTATGTGGTATGAGCCACAAGACAATGTCTTGTTTATGTGGCAAAACTATATCTCAAAAGACAATGAGATAAAAAAAACTCTCTCCAATGCAAAAGTATTGAGGAGACAATAAAAAGTATTTTTTTCAACTTCCAAGGCAACTCCTCCACTTCTTCAACTTTTTTATAAATATTTCTATTCATAATTGATGGTGTGGAGACAAAGTCATTGTGAAGTGCATTGTCTAGATCTAGACAACCAACTTCACATTGTCCTTGCCATGTCAACTTCATGTTTTATTCTACATTTGCATTGGAGAAGAATTTTTGGAATGAAAGTTTGTCATTCCTATGTGGCAACCATTTTTTTCTAAACTCACAATAGGGTTGGAGATGCTCTTAGACAAGCATCAATCATTGGATTCAGGTACATGATAACCTTTATCGAAGACTTCTCCATATACGTATGGGGTTCACTTTATAGAAGGTAAGGTTTAAGTCTCGAAAATGTTATGAAGTTAAGGAAGAAGGTCGAAAGTATAGTTGGCAAGAGGATCAAGTGTTCATCCATCGATAATGATGGATAATATAAGCATCGTGTTTGTCGACAATATGTCCAGATTCTGGGGCTGTAAAATGGACAAAGCAATCCGTTGTTTGTACAAGTCCGGCTCGAAAAATAGTTCGACCGCGGGCCATCCGATTGAATTAACAATCAAAGCTTGGACATTTTTTTGTGCCCGTTTAAAAATCGGACCCGGATACGGTCATATTCATGTCCGGTCCGAATTTGTCCGTGGACCAATAGCGGAGCCTCCTTTTTGTTTTGCATCAATTATATCATATTATGACGATAATGCCATCGGGGTTAGAAAATTTATGGCCACCATCAAGTATGTCTTGTAATACTTGGTTGGTTTACAATGACTCAAAGCACATCGGTAGAACATTTCTGATTGGTAAATCTAGTTACTTTAATACATGCATGACGATTTCTCAGCGATATCTAAACTAATCAAAAATTGCATTATTGAACGCGACCATCCGAGTAGCATATGGAATTAAAGTGTGCTAGCGAGTTAAGTTATTATATTATATATGTGTGGACCAATCTCCGTGAGTCTGTTATCATCAAATCTATATTCTGGTATCCAAAGTTATCATATATTTATGATTGTCCGAATTTGTCTACAGACTGTTCGAGTGAATTAACAAACAATGATTGTTCATGTCCGTCCGGTCTGAACTAAAACATTAGATTGTCCGTGTCCGTGTCCGTCCGGACCGAACTCGTTTTTATTTTCGAACAAAACTTGAACAGTAACTGTCCGTGTCCGTCTGGCTCGTTTACACCCCTACCGGGTTCGCTTCAACAAAATGATGGGGGCAAAAAGATGGAACAACTTGAAAATTTATCACATGCCAAGAATGAACCTAATTTTTTTTGTCATTAAGATGATATAACAATCCCTTGGCTCTCAAATTAAGAGAAGTATTGTACAGGTCGTTGATTTTTTAAATATGTGCTCCTATAGATCAGATGACAAATCACCGTTGCTCTCAAATTAAGTGAAGCTCGCTAAGGAATCAAATATTTAATTAAATATTAAATTTGATCTAACAACAATCTGTTGTAGTCTAGTTGGTTAGGATACTCGGCTCTCACCCGAGAGACCCGGGTTCCAAGTCCCGGCAACGGAATTTTTTCAAATATAACTTTTTTCTTTTTCTTTCTACGTGGTGCGGATATGATAGTAGTCCTTGCAACAAAGGTCTGCAAGTAGTGTTTATGGGGAAGAACACCAAAGCTACTTCCACTCTCAGTTGGGTGTCAACCAATAACTAAAACAGCAAAATCCCATGGATAAATGACCTCATGATTTACGTAAGAATTAATATAACCATTAATCAAGATCAAACCATAACTTGTATATATTCTTTAATTGCAATTTGCAGCTGCATTTCCACCAAATAGTTGATCATAACACTATTTGATCAAATAGCGAAGTTTTAGACAGTTTTGTTAACAATCAAACGTAGGTAAAAGTAAAACAGCTTCAGCTTCATTCCCATCTGAGGCTGCAGCAAGCAATTAAAGGACCTTTAGGAAGGCCCCCAAACAACTCCCCCGGTTCATAGTGGATCTCCACATCTTCTCCTCTTAAACTCTCACCCACCTACAATGAGGACAACATCAAGCTAGTTTAGTAGTATATCCGAGAGTTATCAACTGCGATCTCGTTGTATCCTGGAGAAATCATAAAAAACATACCTAGATAATCTCTTTGATCTCTCAAAATGAAAATATAACTTTGAACCATAGAAATCATAAAATTTATCACGTATTTCAACTATACTCTCTACCCTAATAGAGTTAGCCGAAATAGAAATGACCAAATTACCCTCCCCTAGCCCCAGGGCCGGCCCTGGGGTAAGCCTGACAAGCCATCGGGCTTGAACAACCCTCCTAGTTTGGGCAACCCCCGACCCCTAAGTCCCTACCTCTCTGTCAATTAAGTCTCCACGGTCCACCATAACTCCTTCATGTCAGTTGAACTAGCAATCCTCATGCCCATATTTTGTGTTCCTATTGAAAAACCCTCGAGTAGTTCATGAGTCAGGAGTGGAACTCAGAATCCGAGCCCCCCGCCGCCGTCAAAACCAGAGATATCTTTTTCTGGAGTTGATATCAGTTCAACATTTTATAGCTTTCAACTTGTTATAAATTTTTTAATATCTTTTTCTGAAGTCAAGGATAGGGATCAACCAAAATTATGTTCGGCTTGGGCAACCCAACCTCCTGGGCCGGCCTTGCCTAGCCTCCTTCTCTCCGATAGCCCCTCTCTTTCTTTCCCTGGCACTGTGACGGGGAGTGCGACGAGGGCGGGGGGGCGCGCGATGCGACGGGGAGGGCGGGAGGCGCACAACAGCAATAGCAACCGCGATAGGGAGCACGCAGCGAGATCACGGAGTGGGGACGCGCAGCGAGGTCACGGGACGCACGACGAGGGTGAGAGGTGGGGCGCACGACGAGGTCGTGGGGGTCACAGAGGGGGTAGGGCCGGTGGGGGCACGGGGGGGGGGGGGGGGGGGGGGGCAGGGGGGGGGGGGAATGCGGCGTTAGACGGGGGGTAGGCGTTGCTGTAGTTGGGGAGGGGGAGGGTGAGGGTAGGTGTGCAACTCGGCGGGCTAAAGCCAAGTCCGGTCGGATAAATCCACTAATGGGTTGAATTAGGATTGAAGATACTCGGGCTCGGATGAAAATATTGAACTCGACCAAAAATCGGGTTGGGCTTGGGTTCGTGTGTAGGGTTACCAAATAACCCGAAACCCAACACATGCACACACACAATATCATACTTTTTCAATAAAATATTTAAATCCTAATTTTTTTTTCCACCCAAAATATTTAACTCCTTACCCTAAATCACATTTTAGTTTGTATTTTGTAATAATTGAGGCATAATTGTTATTTAATTATGTGTTTAATATTATTTTTTTATAATTATTTCAAATATCATGTTAGAGCTTGATAATGGATCAGACCCAATCCTAGGAACTTGGGTACATTTCTGTTCCTCTGAGCTCGGTTTTGGACTTTATATGTTGAACTCGATGTCGGGTTGGGCTTGAGCTCGGGCTAGGCTCATGATTCATAAGATTGGACTTGGGTTGAGCTCAAACACGACCTAACATGTCCGAGTTGCACCCTTAGGGCAGCTTTGGATATGGGTGGGGGTATTTTATGATTTTTTTTACGAAGATGTAACTGTGGAGTGACGGTGGGGACCAAGTTTAGAATATTAGTTGAGTGGGGGTATTTAGTTTATACATATCAAAGTTGAGGGTATTCAATTTTAGAACTGAATTAGTTGAGGGTATCAAGTTGTAATTTTGTCTATTTTTTATTAATCCTCCTCTCATTCAAAACCTCAAATCAAAGCAAATTTAAACTCTCTCTCTCTCTCTCCTCTCTCTCTCTCTCTCTCTCTCTCAAATCTAACTAAGATCATAAGTATTAGCTCTACTACCCTCACTTAATTATTTTTATTTACTTTCTTCCCTCAATCCAACGGACCTAAGGGTCTGCTTGGATTGAGGGTTAAGAGAGTTAAGTGATGGAAAGTCAAGTGATGGGGAAATAAAATCATGCTTTGTTTGAGTGTGAGGATTTAGGAGGGAGGATTATAGAGGGTTATGTGAGAGTTTATTTTACGTTTTTATTTTTATTTTTAGGCTTAATTGCACTTTGCTACCCTCAACTATTCCGCCTTTTCAACTTGATACCATAAACTTTTTTTCGTAACAAATTGGTACCTCAACTATTATTTTTTTTCAACTTGATACCTAATTTTTCAAAAATTCCGAAAATGCCCTTCCCTCTTCTTTCCCTCCACCCCCTTCCCCACTCCGGCCACCCCCACTGCTAGCTCTGGCCGCCCCCCCCCCCCCCCCCCGCTAGCTCCGCCCCCCCCGTCCCCCCCCCCCCCCTGCTACCTTCGGCCACCCCTGCCCCGCCTCCCGCCCCGCCCTCCCTCCCCAGCCCCCCTCCTCCCGTGCTGCCGCGGCCTAGGGGAGAGGCGGGGGCGGGCGGGCGGCCGGAGTGAGCAGGGGGGGGGGGGTGGGGGCGGGGGAGGGGGGGAGGGGGGGGGTGGCCGGAGTGAGCAGGGGGGGCGGCCGGAGCGTGCAGGGGAGGAGGGTTAGGGGTAGGGGTAGGGACATTTTAGTCCAAAATAACATCTGGGTACCAAATTGTTACAAAAAATAGTTTAGGGTACAAAGTTGAAAAATGGTAATAGTTGAGGGTAGCAAAGTGCAATTAAGCCTTATTTTTAACTCCCCAAATCAAAGGATTAACGTGTCCGTCTGGCTCGTTTACACCACTACCGGGTTCGCTTCAACAAAATGATGGGGGCAAAAATATGGAACAACTTGAAAATTTATCACATGCCAGGAACGAACCTAATTTTTTTTGTCATTAAGATGATATGACAATCCCCTTGGCTCTCAAATTAAGAGAAGTATTGTACAGGTCGTTGATTTTTTAAATATGTGCTCCTATAGATCAGATGACAAATCACCGTTGCTCTCAAATTAAGTGAAGCTCGCTAAGAAATAAAATATTAAATTTGATCTAACAACATTCCGTTGTAGTCTAGTTGGTTAGGATACTCGGCTCTCACCCGAGAGACCCGGGTTCAAGTCCCGGCAACGGAACTAAGAGGGAGGAGGATACCTTTTTTGATTATTAACTCACTTGAAAAGTTTCTGTGTATCATCAATTTGCTAAAAGAAGAAGTCAATTTGATCCATGAAGAAAATCATAATGTCCACGTATACTTGCGTCTCCACTTAGGCCCTCAAATTAAGTCGGATTTGGGATTATTTGATTGTTAAAGAAATTTTAATGTGGAGTGATACGAACAATCACTACTTGAAGTGGTTTACTTGAAGTATAAAATCCTCATTTTGACATCACGTGTTTGGTTGAAGGATTAATCCTCTCAACTTTAACACTTTCTAAATCATAAAAATTATAAGAAGTTACAATTTCCAAATCATAAGAACTATAAAAAAAAAAGTTGTCGGAGTATTAATTTGAAGATGGTTAATCTTGAAAGCATATTTTGTTTCAATGTATAGAGGGGCGTAATGTATGAACGGACAAATTTATTTTATGGTAGTTTGTCAGTCTTTCGTTATTTCATGAATGTAGTCGAAACGATATTTCAAATGTATTCTGATCTTATACTCCGTTGTAAGTTATTAATGAAAAGTTATTTTTTCCTATATTGTGCCTTTTCAACTTTCTGCGGCCATATGATTTTAACCCGTTGTTCAATTTTCTTTTTTTAAGAGAACATTAGACTTTATTGAAATAGTAGAAGCCTAAGCTCAAAGATGACGCCGGGAGATAGCCCGACGACCTACAAAAGTATATGTACCCGGCCAGAGGCCATGCCAAATAAAAAAAAAAAACTATCCTCCCCGGGGATTCCAGGGGTAACAAAAGAGAATTAAAGCTATCCACCCTGGTGTTCCCGGGAGTAAACAAAAGGTAATGAAGAAACGAAATAAGAACCCCCCTTAATGACCAGAGAGGTCCTTAAGCAGGGCGTTGCTGGCCTCAGATGGTAGTTCGGAGGTGTGGACGAAGATCTGATCAATTCTGAATTCATGTGCCAGAGACGCCAGAGCTTTTGCCACGCCATTAGCAGTAGGAGGTATATGTACGATGGCGGTATTCGAACATATCAATTGTTGGATGTTGCGGGTCTTGTATCTGAGAGCCCATGGAGATTTGGATTTATTGGCAATGATGTTGGTAAGAAGGTTGGAGGATGTTTTGATTTCGTTGTACTGGATATTCTGATCATTACACCAGTAAATCGTCTTGAGAAGAGCGTCGATTTTCGGAAGAGGGCTGGTGGTATCTGTCATGAAAAGGGAGAAGGCATAGATAAGGGAGCCTTAGTTGTCTCTAATGTTTCCGCCACATGCAATTCCCGCCAAATCTCCTATCTTCGCCGCCATGTTCAGCTTCTGACCCGCCCCCGGAGCCACCCATCTCGCGTTGATCCCCCGGACGATAGGATGCATAGGCGTGACCGAACGTCCCAATCCGTCCGTTCCCAGATTATGTGTCGAGAAGGTATGTTGAAGCTGAGTGGTAACATATCGGATGATGTCCCGGTAGTTCCTCTGCCCATCACTGTAACTCCCCAGTCCCAAAATACGTAGGACTAGGAACGTAGATATGCCAGCTATATACATACGAAGTACACTCCAATATATGGAAACCTCGTATGAATACATAAGCTGTAAAATGCAGTAGAACCATAACTAATCTCATCCACACAAAAATAAATGAATAAAAGATATCATATTAAAGATAATGAATTGTCTCGATACAATATGTTGGGCGGAGACAAATCCACTACCAACAAGTAAAGAAAAAATACATGAGAAAAGAAATAAATTTGGCGAGCGAAGCGAAGACGATCCAAGTGCAATCATCCTCGAATAAATAGCGATGATCACGGCTAGAGCTAGAACACCTGCGAAAGGCAAGAGCACACACCTGACGAGATAACCAGGTCCTCAGGGGGACGTAACAAGACACATAATATCATGCCATATAAACTGAATAAATATTGCTCAAATAAATAAGGGATTCATGTAATAGGGTACCTAGCCGTACTATAGTGAATATGCAATAAAGAACAATCCTCCACATATGGGCACTCGGGCTGTATAGCAGTGGTATCGTCCCTCTCATCGGGAATCAGTACAATCCGTCCATAACGTTCGGCAAACGTCAGAGGAAACCAGTAAGGAAACGTCCATAACGTTCCATGAACGTCAGAGGGAACCAGTACAATAGGGTGAACCTGCATCTCCAACGGAGCTTCACGTACAATAGCAGTATGTAAATGTGGCCCATACATCAAGGAACTGTTCTTCCCTCCCAATGTCTAAAATGTTGTATCCACAACACAAAACCTCTATAACCGCTAAGTCAAACTAGCATGCAATTCTATTAGCGGTTAATCCTATCGCACGGCTTATACGTAACGGTGACCAGCCAGTCACGTATGTCCGTGTTCTACATACGACACACAACTTCGTGTTACAACGTGTCAAAGCCAATGAATGCAACACACAAGGTGGTCCCTTAAATCTAGGTTTAATGTGTAAGAAAAATAATACATAGCAGGAAATATAAATGAAGAGTAAGTTCTAACAGGTTATGCCATGTATCACAGTTTATTTTGTATAAAGAAAATAATAATAATGCATGAAATATTAGCTAAAATAAATAAACAGCAAATGGCAAGGTGTCTTGCCTGATTGACGCCTGAGGTGGTGCTGCAATAATCAAGGTGGCACGAACTACGACTTTGGTGCAACAACTATGCAATGTGACCTCTGATAGTGGCATGGATAGTTCCATTTGGTCCGGGACAGTCAAGTTAGCTAAGGATGGTATAGAAAGGTTCGAGATTTGTAAGAAGGTAGGAAGGAATTGATTTAGTCATGGACAAGAATAAATATTCGAAGAATTTGGTATATTAAAATAACTATAACTATTTTTATAAGTACTTTTTATTTGAAAACCAAATTTGAAATCAATTATAGATAAGATTATATTTTTCTTGTATTCAAAAAATGCAAATAGTTACTTGAAAAATATAGGAAAACAATTTATGACAAAAACTAATCTTTATCAAATATAATTTTTAAACTAAAAAGCCATATACTAATAGAAGACAATATAACAATATTTTAGGGCTCATAACCCAATTTGAAAAATAAGTATTAGCATAATACAAAATTTTGTTATAACATAATTTAGAAAATACTAATAAATAGTTTTCAAAGTAAATAATAATAATAATAATAATAGAAATAATAGCAACATTAATGCTTGTAATAATACATATATACAAGTAGCTATATACTTGATATTTAAAAAAAATATTAGTAACAAAACAACAACTCAATTACTATTTTCCTACATACACTTAATTAGTAGTAATAATAAAAGAGTAACAATAATAATAATAATGATAATAATAATAATGATAGTAATAATAATAATAATGATGATGATAAACTAATAATAATAATAATAATAATAATAATAATAATAAAATAATAATACTGATAAGAAATTTCCATTTACACAGTACATGAGTCCTGCTGTTCTCATTAAGAGGAAGAGAGAGAGAAGAGAGATGCGGGAAATGGGAAAGGAAGCGACGGAGCTGCTCGGCGCAGTACGGCGGCGCCGGACACGGGGGCGACGCGGTGCGGTTGGCCAAGGATTCGATGGCGGTCGCGCGCGGAAGTGATAGCTCGAGCGTGGTGGTCGGACGCGTGGGTGCGGCTGGAGGCTGCCGCCACGCGCGGCGGAGCGGCCCGAGCTCGCGGACGGCGGCGGCCAGGCTGGGTGGAGGCACGATTGTGGCGGCGGGAGGTCTGCAGTCCACGGGAGGCGGAGGAGATCGAGGGACCGAGGAGGCGAGGGTTTTTGAAGGTGGTTTCGGCGGAGGCGGCGGGTCCGTGAGGCTCCCGGTGGCGTCGAGTGAAGGCGCTGACCGGCGGCTCGTGTAGGACCGTTGAGCACCTCTAGAGGGGGGTGAATAGAGTGTGTGCGTGTGCAGCGAAAAATAATCACCAATTAAAAACTTAAGTAATAACTATGGCAGTAAATAGGAGACAGTAAATAAATGCAGTAAAGTAAGAGTCAAGAATTCAAACTCAGTGACACAGCGATGTATACTGGTATCCCTCTGAGTGGACTAGTCCAGTCTCGAGTACTCTTGCTCGATGTTAATCCACTATGACACAAGCTTTAACTGAGCGCTTGCAACTCTTACAACACCGTGCTTGGTGACAAGTGCACGACCGACTTCATAACACCATGCTTGGTGACGAGCGTACGACCGACTCCAGAAGGCAATTGGAAAACTGGAACGTTTTCTGAATACAACCTCCGATACAACTCTTCAACACCAAACTCTAGATTAAACAGAAACTGTACTGGCTTGGCTAAGAGTCGTAAAGGCTTAGATATGAAAGTAAAAGCTTAGAACACTTTAGATAGAGAAGAGAAAAGATGAAATTGGATTGTTGAAATGAATGGTAAACTCAACTCTATTTATAGTATTTTTGGGAAACCGAACTCGGGCAGAGCTCGGGCAGAGCTCGGGCAGAGTTCGGATGCTAGAATTTCGCATACGAACGTGCATGCAGATTTGGAGGCAACAAATATTTGAATTTAAACAGACCGAACTCGGGCCGAACTCGGACCGAACTCGGTCAGAGTTCTGTCAGAGTTCTGCTGGTTCAGAACAGTAAGGAATAAACCAAATTTGTATAGGTTTTGGGCCTTTTGGAATTATAGATTTTTGGGATACGTAGGTAGGCTTATTTTTGTTTGTGGACTGAGAAAAACCTAAGCCAGTACCGATCCGATCAATCTCACATTTTTCCTAGACTCAATAAAAGGAAAAATACAGAATAAATATGAAAACCAATAGCCCTTTTGATGACGTCTTTTTCCTGACATTGAAGACGCATTTTCCCTTGACGGCAATCGTCCAAAGATAAACAGATCTGAAAATCTGAATACCTTTCGGGGCCCCCGATGCGAGGCCCCGGATAGGTCGGTGGGCAGTTCTGAGAAATCTCCTTGTATAACGCCGTCTTTGGCCCATCAATAATTCTCCATTGCATGTGTCCTGCTTTGTCAAGGCTTGATCATGCTTACTGCATGTCTACAAATATATGTTAGACGAAACAAAACAATATGATGCAGTATGATACAAGCATAGCAATATGATATAGTAAACATAAGGACAATGCTATGTTTAAGTAGCAACATGATAGTAATTACATGAATATTAGTGACGTCATTATGTTAAACTTAATTGATTAGCCATATTCAAAAACATGATATAATCATTGGGCTAACAATCTTCCCCTTTTTGATTATGGCAAATCGGTTAAGTTTAAGATAGATACAATAGATGTATATATTGCTAATAAACACATATTACTAAAAAAAAATTCTTTGCTAACTTAAACTTATTTTTCCCCCTTTGACATGATCAAAAAAATAAGCTCCCCCGTAATAAAGAGATAAAATGAACTCAAGCATAAGTACAAGAGGAAGGAAAATAAATAATCATGATCAAGGATTAGGAGAACAGTGAAACGACAAGTTTAGAAAATTGCATAACTAAAGTAGAAAAATTTGTCAAAATAGTTGGTTGAACTTAAACAAAGAACATTGAAATCAAACAATACATAGTTTACCAACTATAAATCCAAAAATGATATTCAAAACTCAATATTATGATAAATATAACTCTAGTTTTGAAATATACCAATAAAGAATTTCAATAAGAAATAGATATCAATATAGCAGAAATCAATCATTGGTCATAAATAATTCATGAGAAATTCACAGATCTAGTATATACCAAATAAAAAAAGAATGAAACTTTTAACAATGATCACAAAAAAAATATGATTCATAATTTGCCCATACAAATTAGTGAGTCAATTCCATAAAGCGTATAATCATCGAAAAGAGATCAAAATAAGTAAACTAGAATCTATGCAAAATTGATACCAAAGTTCATGCATTTGAATTCAATTACCTTAGCATGATATATGTATATCCATTAGATAAACATGAAGGTAATGAAGACAAAATACTTGAGAAGGAGAAATTCAGTCGACTTGAATGCTCTCCCGTAAAGTATGACCAGTCTAAATATAGCTAATCATGAACTTTAAGAAAAAATCTCAATAAGAAATGCCAAATCAGTTCAACTCAAAAGAATTATTAAATTAGGATAATTAACTATATTTGGCAATATATTTAAAAAAATAAAAACTCGAATGAGAGAATTAAAAATAGATTATAATAATCATATATTCTCTCATAAAATAAAAATCTAAATATCATGAACAACTCAACAAGATATGTTAGGTAAAAGAAAATATGCCCATGATGAACTAGTTATACCACATATTAAGGGTATAAAGGAATTGAAACAATTAATTTGCTCCCCCTTAAAATATGTGTATGTAGTTCAAAAATAATTTATATGCATAAAATAGATAAAAGAAATAATCACAAGATCGAAGGGATATCCAAGATATGCATCTTTTCTTTCCTTTGATCATATGCATACAAAAATTCCAAACTCAAAACAAATATCATCTTTAGGCAAGAAAAAGAATATCTAATAAATAAACGCTTAAAGATGAAGAAACTATGTCTTCAATAAAAAATATAACACAAATCATTTCATGTAAGTAAAAGATTTTTGAAGGCTGTCTTTAATAATAACATTGAGTACGAGACAGATTCAATAAAAAAAATCAAAAAAACTTTTCAAAAATGTGGAATTTATTATGAAAAACTGTCTTAGTAAATGTTCGAATGCGTCCATTTAGTCCTTAGACTGAAAGCTGACGATTCGAATCACAAAAACAATGTCAATAAAAGAATCCATAAATCATAAATAAATCCATTTGAACAAATAAACAAAACTAGATATATGTCCAAAGAAAAGTGTATTCTAGATATATGGCATGTCAAGGGGATAATTAACTTGAAATAATTAACTACTCCACCTTTACATGGTTATATCCAAAAATAATAGTATAGATAAAATTTAAGAATTTCAGAGACATATTTCCAGAAGTAGAAAGTTAATCCAAAAATATTAGGTCTTCTTTATCAAAGTTCATTTCTTTCCTTTTTAAAGCCTTAGCATGGTGTCCACTGACAACCGTAAGGTTAAAGAAAAGAAACGCTTTGAGAGAGAGTGAGTCAATTTGCTTGACTTCTCCCCGCAAAGAATTACTGCTATAGGCAGTTAGTAACTTGAATAAGAAGAGAATAATACAAAGCTCAAAATCATTGAGTATTACACAAGCTAAAGATGAAATCACAAGATCATAATATTCAATGAGTAGTCACGAATACGAAAAACAATCATCTTTAGACAAAAAAAAAATTCATTAAATGAACATTTAAAAAAACAATCAAAA
This sequence comes from Iris pallida, assembly GCA_029216955.1. NCBI lineage: Eukaryota > Viridiplantae > Streptophyta > Magnoliopsida > Asparagales > Iridaceae > Iris > Iris pallida. Next base: position 29,093,252 of record JANAVB010020400.1, read on the forward strand.
GAAATTTCAAATTAGCATGATGAATAATCGTATAAGTCAAAAGATGACATAAATTGATCTATGCTATAGAATCTCACAATCGACAAGATAAATCAACATATGCTACCTTTTGTGAAAAATTTAAAGAGAGAATATTATCCATCAAATCTAAAATCCTAAATCCATCAGATAATAATTGCAACTACATCTCAATAAATTTTTAGTTTATAAAGCGTTGATCAATCTTGGGTTAGCTGTAGGGGTACTGTCCCAGGTAACGGAGGTTCACCGGGGAACACTTAAGTACCGCTTCGCTTCGACCATAGTCGTGGTGACAGACAGACCCTTTGTAGGCTTGTACCCAAAATAAATCTCTTCTTTAATAACCGAGGATTTAAGAAGAATTAGTGCAATATGAAATAAATTATATTCTATGGATTTAAAGAAATCTTAGAATAATGTAGCATACGGTATAAGATGTATGAATTATATTTATCCATATGTGCTACAAAATCATTGGGTAACAATAAAATATAAAACATTTGTAAATCAAAAGTAAGACCTAGATACGTTGATGTATTCTAGAATCTAGGGGACTGGATTCAGTACCTTGGATCCAGAACTAGATGATAGTTGCAAGTACACCTTAATAAATCTTAAGTCTATAAAGTATTGATCACTTCGGGTTAGCTGTAGGGGCCGGTTCCCAGCTAGCGGTAGTTCGAAGACTAGTACACCGTGTCGCTTCAGGCTATTTACACCTGTATGACAGAAGGACCCTTTCGGCTTGTTCCCAAAATGATTTCTACTCTTAAGAACTTAGATTCAAAAGAATATATGCAGTATCATCGAACATCGTCGAAATCCAGAATCCCTTAAATATAAAATAAGTAATTACCCAAATAATGGTTATATCAAGATCAAAATATCATGTATCCAAAAAGTCAACCAAAAAGCCAAGAAAATATACACTATTAGAAGAGGCTTTGAGGAAGAAGATAATAAGGAGAAGTACATGAATTTGTAAAAAAAAAAAAATAGCTTACATATGAAATAAGCACAAGTTTGAAAGTACTTTCCTAAATAATATAATATAGAACTTGAACTTAACTCATATATCCCCATAAAGATATTTATACAAAAATATAAGAACCATATCAGTAATATATAAATGAAAATAAATTATTCATGTATCCTTAATAAGTATAAGAAAAATATCACAAGGTCAAAAATATGCATAAATAAACTTTATTAGACAAAGATGTTATTGATTCATAAGAAGTTAATCAAAATAAAATTAAGAATCAATAGTGAATATATTATGCAAGCACAAGGTTAACATAAAAATATATGTATGTACTTTTCAAGTAAATAGAAGACTTGTGCTAAACATACATACTCACAAAATACCGATCAAAGTAAATGTGACATGTTAAAGACAAATCGATAAGAAGTGACCAAAAAAATATTAAAGGCAAAGAGTCAAAAGATATTTACCAAAACAAAAGCTCCTATGCATGCTTCAAGAATAAAGATTAAGAGTAAATAGCATACATAGACAAATGTGTCACACTAATAAAAAATAAAATACCATATAGTGTGAACTAATCATTTAAGCTATACAACTCGTCTTGATAGGATTATAACTCACATAAATGATAAACAATTAAAAGATATCAACAATACATCAATAAGAACATGCTAGATATTAAAAACTATTTAGGAAGCATGTTACCGAAGTGGTTCTAGTGACCACAGTTCTGTTGGTGCAATTGCTTGGAAGATGACCTTTGTAGCTTTGCAATCACCAACATGCTCCATAGTTCTATTTGATATGAGAAGCTTCACCTGCAAAATTAGGTGAAGTCTTTGGTATCCAATACTTGGATCCATATTTGTTAGCTTTGGGAATCCATTTGCACAAGTTCATATCAACAAGTTTTCTAATCTGACAATGATTAGAAACATGTCCATTCATACCACAATAATGACATAAAGAATTAACATTAGTGCTATGTGCAGCAGTATGAGAACGTGCAGTGGGATGACATGATGTGCGTGGATACTTGTAATAGAAAGCATGGTTGTGTGAAGCTTTAGCTTTGCTTGCTTCCTTCGTAAAAGATTTGACGTGTGTGACTTTGTGATGTGCTAAGTGTCTTGTGTTAGACTGAGTCGTAGGTTGTACTACCTGCTTTCCCAGTCTAATCTCTAACTTTTTAGAGTTAGCACAGATCTCATCATATTTAGCAGAAAGAGCATCAATTCTACATAAAGCAATAGAATACTTCTTCTTTTCTGATTCTAATTCCTCCTTAAGTTTAGCATTTTCTTGAGTGCTTTTCTCAATGCATTCAAGTGCCTCATGCAATCTAAACTCAAGTGTGGAAATCTCAGTAGAATTATCAGAAGTAGAAGTATCTCTAGCATCATTCAATAAGCAAATAAGCTTTTCATTCTCACGCTTATAGGATAGAATATCCTTTCTAGCTTGCTTATACTTATCTAATACTTTCTTGTGTTCTTCTAACAGATCACTGAAAGCATCAGATAACTCATCATAAGAAAATTCATTCTCTTCAAGAAGGGAATTATTCTGTACCTCGTTAGATAATGCCATTGAGCATAAATTTGCAGCTTGATGAGGTCTCTCTTCTTCTTCAGAATTTGTTGCTTCACTTTCACACCATATGCTCGTGCTAATGTGCTTGTGAGATGATGATCTTCCTTCTTTTGATTGTTCGTAGTGACTCTCCTTTCTAGTAGTAGTACAATCTTCTTGGATGTGGTCTATCTTCTTGTAATTGTCACATAAAAGCTCTTCTTCGTATAGGAAATTGTGTTGTACCTTAAATCCCAATTCCATCATGCACATATTTGAATCATTATGAAGACTATCCTCCTCTCTGGAGTTGCTAGCACTGCTTTGGTATCTGCACTCATAAGTAGCTTCAAGAAGTTTCCAAATTTTATGAGATGTTGTGCAAGTAGTAATGAGATTGAATACATTAAAGTCTACAGCACAATAGAAAGCATGCTTTGCTTTTGCATCAAGGCTAGCTAACTTCTTCTCTTCCTCTGTGTAACTATAATAAGGCTTGTTAATAATAGAGGATGTGAGAATGGAAGTGATAGTAGGCTTTTGGTAGCCATTGACAACAATTGACCATAAGTCAAAGTCTTGAGACTTCAGGTACAAGCTCATCCGTGTTTTCCAATAACTATAGTTCGTTCCATCAAATAGTGGGAGTCTATTTGAGGATTGCTCTTCAGTTATGAAGTACATACTTGCCATATGTGATATAGTGATCTATGTAACAGCAGTTATATAATAACAATATTATCTTGCTTTACCTGTATAATCCGCTCTGGTAATGAGGATCTGCTCCAAGGATGTTAAGCCAAATAATAGAGTCCTTGCTAGTATACCAATTGAAGGAGCAATTAGTATAAGCAATAATATCTCTATAAGGAGTACTAGCTCTGATACCAATTGTAGGACCGTTGAGCACCTCTAGAGGGGGGGTGAATAGAGTGTGTGCGTGTGCAGCGAAAAATAATCACCAATTAAAAACTTAAGTAATAACTATGGCAGTAAATAGGAGACAGTAAATAAATGCAGTAAAGTAAGAGTCAAGAATTCAAACTCAGTGACACAGCGATGTATACTGGTATCCCTCTGAGAGGACTAGTCCAGTCTCGAGTACTCTTGCTCGATGTTAATCCACTATGACACAAGCTTTAACTGAGCGCTTGCAACTCTTACAACACCGTGCTTGGTGACAAGTGCACGACTGACTTCATAACACCGTACTTGGTGACGAGCGCACGACCGGCTCCAGAAGGCAATTGGAAAACTGGAACGTTTTCTGAATACAACCTCCGATACAACTCTTTAATACCAAACTCTAGATTAAACAGAAACTGTACTGGCTTGGCTAAGAGTCGTAAAGGCTTAGATATGAAAGTAAAAGCTCAGAACACTTTAGATAGAGAAGAGAAGAGATGAAATTGGATTGTTGAAATGAATGGTAAACTCAACTCTATTTATAGTGTTTTTGGGGAACCGAACTCGGGCAGAGTTCGGGCAGAGTTCGGATGCTAGAATTTCGCATACGAACGTGCATGCAGATTTGGAGGCAACAAATATTTGAATTTAAACAGACCGAACTCGGGCCGAACTCGGACCGAACTCGGTCAGAGTTCTGTCAGAGTTCTGCTGGTTCAGAACAGTAAGGAATAAACCAAATTTGCATAAGTTTTGGGCCTTTTGGAATTGTGGATTTTTGGGATACGTAGGTAGGCTTATTTTTGTTTGTGGACTGAGAAAAACCTAAGCCAGTACCGATCCGATCAATCTCACATTTTTTCTAGACTCAATAAAATGAAAAATACAGAATAAATATGAAAACCAATAGCCCTTTTGATGATGTCTTTTTCCTGACATTGAAGACGCATTTTCCCTTGACGGCAATCGTCCAAAGATAAACAGATCTGAAAATCTGAATACCTTTCGGGGCCCCCGATGCGAGGCCCCGGATAGGTCGTTGGGCAGTTCTGAGAAATCTCCTTGTATAACGCCGTCTTTGGCCCATCAATAATTCTCCATTGCATGTGTCCTGCTTTGTCAAGGCTTGATCATGCTTACTGCATGTCTACAAATATATGTTAGACGAAACAAAACAATATGATGCAGTATGATACAAGCATAGCAATATGATATAGTAAACATAAGGACAATGCTATGTTTAAGTAGCAACATGATAGTAATTACATGAATATTAGTGACGTCATTATGTTAAACTTAATTGATTAGCCATATTCAAAAACATGATATAATCATTGGGCTAACAGCTCGGCCTAGCACGGTGGTGGACGGCGGCCGGAGATGGAGGTTAGGGTTTCGAATTATTCCTTTTTTTCCCTTTGGTGGTGGCGACGGTGATGTTGATGATGGTGGTAACGGTGGTCCGGTGATGGCGATAGGGGTTGTAGCGTTGCCGGTGGGTTGGTCGGGATGGTGTCTGATGGTTGGCGGGTTTGGCCGTTGATGGCCGGGAGTGATGGCGATGATGATGGATATGGTGGTCGACGGCACAGGTCTGTGGGATCGATGGTGGACGGGAAGCCGGGAGTCAAGGACGCTGTGAGAGGGGTTGGTAATGCGTTGGGGTATCGGGGAGACGAGGATGGTGTTGGTGGTCGAGATGCTGATGGTGGCCAGGGGCAGGGCCGAGGCTGGAGGTGGTGATGGCGGCAATGGTATTGGCAAAGGCGAGGCCGAGGTGGACCGTAGGTTAGGATTCTATATTTGTAGTGTCAGTTTGGGTTGCGTTGTGTCGGGGGTTGTGTCCCGACACGGCTGGGTGGACGTCCGGGATTGTCGGACGGAACAGAATTATTGTATGTGTAAAAATTATAGTGGATGGGAGGATGAACATGGGCACGGACATGATGCACGATTTGGGTTGTAGAATTTGTGGAAGATGAATTGTGGAAAAAATAATATGGAGGAGTACCTGCCTATTTATAGGATGTGGGAATTTCCAGTTGGATATGGATTAGAATTGATTTAAAACCAAATAGATAATTATTAAATTTAAATCAATGAAATCAAATCTAAATTCAAATTCAATTTCAATTTAAATCTATAAATTCTACCTTTATACTATTTAAATTAAATCCATAAAATTAAATCCATAAAATTAAATCGAGATTTAAAATGGCCACAATAATTTCCAAATATATTTTCCAAAAATACCAATAATAATAATAAATATTTTTAAATATTTTTTTGAATAATAAAATATTAATATTAATAAATTTTGAAAATTACATTTTTATTTAAAAATAAACTAATAAAAATATTTATGAAATATATGTATGCACTAAGAATATTATTTATTATTACTAACTGTTATAAACCAAAGGCTTTTTATAAATAAAATTATAAACTTGAAAATTTTGGTACTATAGCTAAAAATAATTATTACCTATATTATTTTGAAACTATAAAAATAGAAAAAAATATTTTTCTAAAAATATGTACGCTCGCACATATTCGCACTCGTCGAGCAATTACGAAAAACGAAATTTTGCGCACGACGTATAATACAACTATGCGACGTACAATAGAAAAAAATCAGTACCAAATTTATATAAAAAAATAGTAGAAATTTAGGGGTTTTACATCCTACCCAACTTAAAAGAATTTCGTCCTCGAAATAAAGAATTTGTAGGGGGGTGAAAAGGTGCAAGGGTATATCAATAAGGAAGCACAGTCAAATCATTGGACGAGACAAGGAAACGACGTTTAATGAAAACATGCATTAGAGCCGTGATTTCAATAAAGGCGAAGATAATCATGGATTAACACAAGAAGGAAAATGTTTAAGATGACGCGCAATAAAGAATAGTATGGGATCAAATAAAATAAATTAGAGACCTTAAAGTTATGTTCTCTTGAGAGTAGATTGTGGGCACGATTTGGAGAACGAATTAGATTTCACTCCTATATTTAAGCGATTAGAAGGTCATGATAGGGCCGAGAAAAGGACGAGTAGTTTAGGATGAAGATATAGCAATATCGAATCATAATCGATATGACGGCTAGAGGAAGTTCTAGTACAACGCATTTGTCCTTATAAAATAGGTGAAGGCGAAAGCAATAAGGGGTTCAAAGACGATATTATCGAGTACGAATACGTGATTCAAAGACGACCGAAAAATTTCAAAGGAATTGTCAAGGCAGTCGTGGATGGAATTCTAAAGGCCAAGTTTAATTATGTTTCATCCACGTAGAATAATAAAAAAAGCGAACCAAAGTGCACTTGGTTGATTAGACCATCATGCACCGGTTCTGAGTAGACAATACGTTAGTGGAGGCCTCTAATAACATACGTCATGAACAAGCTTGATAAATAATTGAGCTTGCAAAAACTAGGATACATTAGCATCATTAGTCTAGATAGTAAAATATAGGAACGTGAGATGTAATGCCTGTGGTTCGTATTGCGTATCTTGGTATACGTATACGTAATTTGACCTGTATTACATGTCTTCCTGATTGATTTATTCTAGCATTTCATTGATTGGTTTATTCTTGGGTTGGTTCGGCTTGGCTTGGTTTGCTTTGGTTCATCATGAACCAAAGGTAAACCCTCCTACCTACCACCACCTCCTTATTTATAACCCCTTCCCTTTCTCTCTCCTCTTTACTTCCTTCCTTCTTCATTTACTCTCCACCACCAACCAAGAGAACCCTAGCCTAGGCAAGTGCAACTTGCTTCATGAAGGAACCCACCATTTTTATTGTTCTAAACTCTTCTATGCAACTTTTTAATCCACCTTAGTTCTTATCATTTTACATTTTCTGGTATATTTTCTTGTAGATCTAGGTTTTAGCCATTTTCGGATTTTTAAGGTTTTGATCTATCAAACCTTATTGTTTTTAAGTTTTAATGGTTTCATGTTGTAGGAAATTTGATTCTACCCAATTTAGACTATTAGAAGTCCTGATTTCGACTTATTTTGAGTGATTTATGGTCTTTTTGGTTCATTGGTTTTCATGGCCATTGGAGGCTGGTTGGAGAAGATGAGCAACGCATGCTGTTTGCTGGCAAAAAGCTGTTGCCAGGCTGTTTGCTGGCGCATGCTGTTTGCTGGCAAAATACTGTTGCTATGCTGTTTGCTGGCGCATGCTGTCCTGGCGCATGCTGTTTCCTGGCACATGCTGTTTGTTGACAAAATACTGTTGCCATGCTGTTTGCTGGCGCATGCTGTTTTGCTGGCGTATGCTGTCCTGGCGCATGCTATTTCCTGGCATATGCTGTTTGCTGGCAAAACACTATTGCGATGCTGTTTGCTGGCGCATGCTGTTTCCTGGCGCATGCTGTTTGCTGGCAAAATACTGTTGCCATGCTGTTTGCTGGTGCATGCTGTTTTGCTGGCGCATGTTGTCCTGGTACATGCTATTTTTTGGCACATACTGTCCTAGTGCATGCTGTTTCCTGGCGCATGCTGTTTGCTGGCAAAATACAGTTGCCATGCTGTTTGCTGGCGCATGCTATTTTGCTGGCACATGCTGTCCTGGCACATGCTATTTTCTGGCGCATGCTGTTTGCTGACAAAATACTGTTGGCATGCTGTTTGCTGGCGCATGCTGTTTTGCTGGCGCATGCTGTCGTGGCACATGCTGTTTGCTGGTGCATGCTGTCCCTGACACCCCTTTTATCTCTTGTACCATTTGTTTTGCTATGACAATTCTTGTTACCTTATCCGTGTTGTTTCTCTTGATCCTTAGTGTAATGTGGGATAATTGTGGCATGAATACGACATGATACATGAACCTGACATGATACATGGGCACAACATGATAATGCATGATAGTGGCCCGCCGTGGCGCACTCCTGACAAGAAAACCTGACATACTGTTGCGACGGCTAACATAATATGACATAACAAGTATGAATAACCTGGACACCGTGGGCAATTGTGCTTGTACAATTAAACGAGTCTGGTCTTGCATCATGTTTAGGATGGGTCTCTTGAGTACCACGGTCAGGGGTACCCACTGAAAGGGACTAAGGTTAATAACTAGAATAACACAATAGTCATGAAGAGATTTCCCAGCTACAGATAATCCCGTTAGCTGGGCACTCTTGGGATCTGTAGCCTGCCGTCGAGTAGGGCACATTTTCAGCACACTGTCATGTGTTGCACCCTCTAAGTCACTTAAGGGTACATGCATTTTCTGGACGATGTACCCACTTGAATTCAACTCCTAATATTCGACCTGGGTAACCTGGATGGTCTGCAGGGCTTGTGGCTATGGAATAATCTCATTGCATCTTGCTAGTAACTAGGCCTGTGATAACCCTAGTTAGTTAAAGTATCAAGCCGTACTTATTGCTTGGCCGTGATTGTTGAATGGGAAATAATCAGTCTAGTCTTGTCTTGATCCTGTATAAGGTTGTTACATGTCCTGATTTTCTTCTATTATCTTGTTGATAAATGGGAGAAACCAAGTTCGGTTCAGATGAAGGGTTACAATTCCGGTCCTTATTTGGTTGAAGGGTTGTAACCTGGTTATCTGAATGGTTCCATGGTTATCTTACCGTATATCCTCGTGATGTTATATCTCTCCAATTTTACTATATTATTATTATCTTCTGTGGTAATTGCTGGTTTTAGTTCCTAAGTGAAGCTTCCTTTGTGGCACTTGCTCTGTCTGGGATCTGACCCAGCTGGTTTTGTATGGCCAGATTTCAGAGCAGTTCCAGAGGATCTACCAACTTTCTAGTCCGATGGTGACCACCAGACGTAACCAGGGCAACGAGTGGGTTATTTTGATCTCCCACTTTCTTATAAAAATATTCTTTTGAGGCGTTTAGCCGACGAACACCTGTTTAGCTCGATTGCATTTTACTTACTGTCTGCCTATGGGCTGTAACATGATTGACAGATCCTAGGGTTGATCATTTATGACTAAACTCTTGCTAGTCCTTACGTTTTGTAATGACTAGCTTCATGATCAGCTGAATATGTAATGTTTGGGACGCCTTACTATTGTATATTTGATGATCTTACATCTTGTGACATCTACTTACTTGCTTATGATTGAGACACTAGGCTTGTTCATGACCATAAGAGACTGTTGGCTTGTAGTTAAACCCTCATATATCTAGACAGCCGTGATCGTATAGCGAGGTGGGTTGCACTTCAATATACGTAGCTGGCTATGTCTGCCCTCGCTCTCCAGTATTCTGGTTCTGGGGCATGACATGGTTTAAATGGTGGCCCATGCAGGTCTTGTAAATCAAGATATGTGAGGGTTTACCGAATAGATGTCTCAATCAGCACTCGCCCTTGATCTCTGTTCGTATCCTCTGAATCCCTGGATTCTTGACCTGATCAGATGCTTCTATCGTTGAATTGTCTTGGTCCTTCCTTATTGTTCCCTATGACGTCTTCTTCAGCGGTATTGTACCTGGCCCTACCGATCAGCAAGGCGGAGCTCTTCCCGTGGACTAGCAGCAACCCGAAGATCAAGCCCAGCATTCCGGAGTGGCCTCCAGAGTCGTGCCTTCTGGCGGAGAGCCACCAGTTCAGCCCGTCCAGCCTGCAGAGCCTGATAATGGAACCCTGGTGGATCTCATCAGGGAATTGCTTTCATCTCAAGATCGTCGGGGTGATGCCCTGCACCAGACAGTGCAAGATGCCATGGGCAGAGTTGGTTACCAAGGGAACAGCGCGGCCAACAGCTTCAAGCGCTTGAACCCTCCATTCTTCGACGGCAGTGAAGATGCTATCGCCGCAGATGCTTGGCTTCAGGACACAGAGGTGATTCTAGAAGCAGCCTGTCACGACCCGCACCCACTGTGAGGGTACGAGAACGTAACAACGCCCAGCCTACGCCGCAGTGTCGGCGGTAGAACGCTGTCCTAGGTCAATCATCTAACAATATAAAGGTACCTGTACAGTATATACACTCCGAATGGAGGTAACATAACAATATACAGTCTCAATCACATCTAAGGCAGAATGATGAAAATAAAAGATAGATAGATACTGGAATAAAAGATCCACATGATACAATCAGAGAGAAAGAGTCTAAGTGTCTACTGCCATACAAAACAGAACATCCAACTCAATACAAGTCTCTAATACTGAAATGAAAGAATATATATACAATCAGATCTCAGAAGACAGAAATAGTAACACCTAGACTAGGGAGCCTCAGTCTCTAAGCTAGTGGATCAGGCTGGAAATCTGGGTCACACATGTCATCTACAGCTGTCCCATAGTAGGTGTCTATGCAGGCCTCCTCCTCATCCTCTGTAATATTTTCAACAGGTCCAGTCAGGACGGGAACGAGCACAAAATATCTCACACAGTTCATATCGAGTTAGGAAATATAAAGCATGCAATAGAGTAAAGTACATGAAACGCTGAAAGAAGAAGATATATGAAAAACAGTAGAGATTTGATAACAGGAAATATCTAAATATGATAAGTAAGAACGGTAAGGAACATGTGATTTTAGAGTACAATCTGGTTATATAAACGGGCTAGGAAAATGTAATGGTAACTCCATTGTACGTGGGTGTACAATAGACATATACAATAGTTATACAATATTGTACAATAGGATTTGAGTACATAACCAATTCTACTCCCCCTCCCCAATCAATACACAAGGATCTACTCCAGTTACGTTATCTTATACAATAGTGTACAATGTTATACAATAGATGTACAATGTTATACAATAGTGTACAATGGTCTATCCCTGGGGCTCATGTGATAATGAGAGTACAATATGCACAATGAGTATACAAGGATATGGGTATTCAATAAATACAATATGGAAGTGAAATGCACAACACAATATGTATTTAGTGAATACAAGGAGATAACATCTCAAAAGAAGATCCATATAGTACCAATCCGTGATAACAGTCGTGTCAGCATCAAGTACAGTAATCTAGAACAAGAATGTAAATCCATACAAGTATGAAACGGTCAGAGAATATACTCGCCTGATAGCCTGAGTGTCTGAAGAGAATATACTGTCCGAGGAGTGGTGTCTGTCTCCTATAGAACAGTACAAGTCACTATGAGTCCAAAAAGATAGTAAGATGCATTACAATGCATTCTAAATGAATTTAGGTTAATCTAGGTCAAATCTAAGTCAACCCTAAGTCACACCAAGCTAAACTAGGTCATACTAGGTCATACTGAGTCACACTAGGGCAATCAAGTCGAACAAGGTCACAGAAAATCAATCCAAGTCAAACTAGGTCAATCTAAGTCATATTATGGTATTTGTTATCTATTACCCATTACCTTATTCTTTATCCTTGCACCATTCTCACAATTACCCAACTCTCAACCACACACAATACTCATGATACCATACTCATATATCCTCCACACTCATAAACACAATATGTAAACTCACACACACCTATACCTATATACATATAGGCTCACACTTGTATCTCCCCTACACATACCCCTAGCTCCTAAACACACATCCATATCTCTCATCCACACTCACATACCAACTCAATATAAGGCCACAACACAAAAACATATATAACTCTCATACATATAAATACTTATCTAACTCTTATATAAACACACATATATATATAGGATCACATACACCTATCCTCCTAGGTTCACCACACTAATCTCTCTCACAAACACACACACACAAGGAAGGGACAGATTTGTGGACTGAAACTTGAGACTGTAATAGGGGACTTTGAGTGAAGGAATGAATGAAGGAAGGATGGAGGGATACAAGGCTAAAACATTGGTGGCTTGGAGGGTGTTTAGGACTGTTAGGGACTGGTATTGCATGGCTATGGGGACAGCCAAGTGAGGGTCCAATACTTGGCTAATATGCACTGTTATTAGGACAGTCCAATGGGGCTGCACAGGACAGGAAATAGGGTGTTTAGGACAGGATGTTGGGCATATCAATGACTAGTTTATGGAAGCTATGGGGACAGGTTCTAGACTGCCATGTGGGGGTTCAATGGCTGTTCTGAGGCTAGGTTAGGGACTGATTTTGAGTGGCACTGGGGAACTGAAGTTTGGGTGTAAAGAACTGAATTGTGGTATGTTCTGGACAGCTACATGGGTTGGCATATGGACTGGAAGTTTGAGGGCTGAACCAGGGCTATATATGACAGGTTTTTGGGGCTAACAAAGGGCCATTTGGGGCTAGTTTGAGGACTTCCATGGGGTGAATGAGTGGACCAATGTTGGCTGTACCATGGACTGCTAGAGGGCCAACTAAGTGGCTGCTATGGGGGTGATTCAAAAGGGAAAATGGGGGACTGATTTATATGGCTGTTCATGAGGGTGTGTGGGACTGACCTGGGCTGTCCTGCCCCCTCCCAAACTCTCCACCATCTCTCACCCTCTCTACACACAAAACACTCTCTCTATAATACAACTCACATATAGAGAATAGGAAAGTGAAATATGCTCATGTGTTCTAGTGTGTAGGTAAACCTGTATACAGGAATATCAGTGAAGTGATACATTGATATAATTGTGTGTATGCTAACAGAAAGGGAAAGCAGTAGAGTGTGTGTGTGAGAAGTGATATGAATATGAGGCTGTGTGTAGATGAAATTGTGTGTGTGTGTGTGTGTGGTATAGCAAAACAGTGCACCAAAAACAGTTTTCAGTTAACAGTGTTAGTGTGTCAATAGTTCCTGTTGTAGAGTGTGTGTGTGTCAAACAAGGTGGCATGTTACAGGAATTTAGTTTACAAAATCTAAACCTGTGTTCAGTGTCACAATAGTGATAACTAGCAATTCGAAACATTAAAACCCAGAAATCAGTCCATCACTTTAAATCTCAGTTTTAGAGTCACACAACCACCAAATTGGCCCCAAATTCCTCACACATTTAGATAATACATAGGAATACATGTTAGGCGTTAAATTACATGCAATTAGCAGTGATTAATGGGTTAAAATGATGCTAAAACTCATATTTCAAAATCTGGGAAAACAGTTAAACAGGGAACTATTTCACAGTTTTAGGAATAGGGGAAATGGGGAATTGATAATCAAAATCAAATTAAATGATGAACTATTGGTTGGTAACACATAAACATATTGCACTCGTGCTAAGTGATGTGTTTGTGTCCACAAAAATAGACACAAACGTGTCCAATCAATAAAAATCCAAAACAGCAACACAGGACACAGTATTCAGAAATCAGCGTGCACGTGTTCTCCTCGATCGTGTGCACGACACAAAGCGACACGACCCACGAGATTGTGTCCACGTGTTCATCTAGGCTAGGTCTAGTGATAGGACACCCTGTCTCGTGTCCTCGTCGCGTGTACACGACACGAGATGTGCGTGTCAGTGCTCAAATATCAGCCGATTGCAACAGTGTACGAATCAGTGCACGTGCTCGTACGTGTTCGACATGACACGAGAGCTCGTGCAACTTTATACACGGGGTGGCAGACATTGCCCCTTGGTGTGTGTCAAGTTTCAAGTGTCCATGACGCGTGTCCGTGTCGCAATCACGCCCGAGCAGCATGGCACGCACAGTGCCTGTGCACGCGCGCACGCGACCACGTGTCACGTGTCTGTGCAGACTCAACACGACTCGAAAATCACATCACGACACAAGAAATCCATAATCAATCATAAAACCTATTTTTCCAATCAAAAACTTTTCAGAAAAACAATGGAAATGCCCTCAGTGGCGTTTCGACAAACACCTACGTCCTATCCCTGATACGTGTCCAAATGGACACGAAACTCATAAAACTCGACACGACACCAATGCAGACACTTAGGGGACCCCTAGGGCTTCCTAAATATGTAAGCAAATCGAAATTTCATGGAGGGGTGAGGAATTTACCTATACTTGAACTTTCAATAAGAACCCCCCTTCAATAACTCTTCTCCTTGATGTCCCAATCCAATCAAACCACCACAAACTGAAATGAAACTTCAGTAGCAGCAAGAGTGGGTGTATTAGAACCTAATAGAGAAGATTTGAATGAAAAAGGAAGAGGAATGGATTTGTAGGGATTAAAAGAAATAGAAACAAACCTTTCCTCAAGCTTGAGCTTTCCTAAAAAGAGGCAACCCTAAAAACTAGAAGAATATTTATATGGTGTTGTTCCCAAGGATGATATGGTGGCTGGCCACTTAGTCTAGGGCTTAGGGTTTTGAAATTTGTCTTGGGCTTTGGGCCTAGTCATTAAACAAATGACTTAAAAATCACAAGTCATGACTTGTGGTCAAATCTTTCTATTCAAAACTCAATATCCTTAATTGTTTTCACTAACTAGAGTATGGTTGACCTAACTTAACCTAGGATCTCATATCTAGTCAAGTCCAACTTAACTAGGGTTAGGTCACAAAGTCAAAGCTAGTCAAAGTCAACCTAGTCAACCTTCAATCAAACAATTCCAAAATAAATTCTAAAAATTCCCAAAAATTCCAATAAATTCTAAAATGACCAAAATATCCTCTAGGCTAAAATGTACTAATCAAATATCCTAATCACATGACTAGGCTCTAGGTCAACAGTCTCTAAGGCTACACTAGTCAATGCACCAAAATCATAAGTCATGATTTAAATGGTATAAAAATGATTAAAAATTACCAAAAATCATATTATTAAATAAATATCATAATTAAATAAATTAAAATATAAAATTTCAAAATTACCCTCATTTTAGAAAACTGGGTGTTACACAGCCAGGACTCAGAGAACGAGAAGGTGGCCATAGTGCGCCTGCAGTTATTAGATCTTGCCCGCAGCTGGTGGGCGGCACAGGCCGTTGGATTAGCAACATCCATTGCTTGGGCAGTATTCAGAGAGAGATTTCAGACCAAGTACTTCGATGCTGTAGCTCGGTACGATCTACAGACGAGGTTCACCAATCTGAAGCAGATGGACAGGACGATCGACGGATATGCGGCCGAGTTTTCCAGGCTCAGTCGGTTTGCTCCCACTTTGGTGGCAACCGAGTTTGATAGAGCTCAGCGATTCCAGCAGGGGCTTCACTTGGAGATTTTATTGGCAGTTGAGCAGTTTGAGCATCAGACTTTTGATGCAGTCTTGAGAGCAGCTAGGAGGCATAAGTATACCTTCCAGAGGATCGTGGATAGGGCCGGAGGTCGGAAGAGATCTCACAGCCAGATGAATCAGTCGTCAGCCCCAGCTCCCGCAGCCAGGGCTTTGACTATTGGGGCTCCGAGATGAGCGGCCTCAGTAACGTCGGTTCAGTATTCAGCCCCGACGTACCCTCAGCAGCAGAAACAGAAGCCCTTTTCCGCAGTGGGATGTTCGCATTACGGAAAGCCAGGACATGTGGTAGCAGAATGTCGCAGGGCACAGGGATTGTGCCTGGCTTGTGGAGCAGCAGATCATAAGGTTGGATCCTGCCCGAATAGGGGTGGTTCATCATCGTCCAACCTTTCTAGCTCTTCAGTGAGAGGACTAGCTCCAGTCCAGCAGCAGCAGTATCAGCCTCAGAGGCCCTTACCGCCTCAGTCCCAGGCATTCCAGCAACAACACCCCCTGTAGTATGCACAAGCCCAAGCCCAGGTCTAGAGCAGGCAACGAGGATTTCAGCAGAGGGGACCAGCACCCCGAGGGCATGGTTAGGCTATGGTGATGACCGCAGAGGAAGGATTGGCACTAGGAGAGATAGTGGCTGGTACTATTCTCGTCAACTCCTTTCTAGCTTCAGCTTTATTTGATTCTGATGCATCGTATTCATTTATGTCTGCACGATTCGCGACACGGATATGATTGGAGCCCGAGTCATTATCAGTAAGGCTCAATATACTTACTGGTAACGGACTTGTGGGAGTAGATAGAGTGTTTTCCTCGTGTCAGATCGTAGTTAGCGGTAGAAAATTCTCCGCTAGATTGATAGAGTTCCCGATGGCCGATTATGATGTGGTCTTAGGGATGGATTGGTTGAGGAACCAGTATGCTAGAATAGACTGCCATATTGGTAGGGTTATTTTTAGCATTCTAGGCGAGCCAGAGTTTTTCTTTTTCCGAGGCGAAGTTGAGCCTTCTCCTCCAATATTACGGATGGCAGTAGCAGCAGTACAGTTACCTCGGATAGTTGAAGAGTTTCTAGATGTTTTTCCAGAAGAACTTCCAGGTATGCCGCCAGAGCGGAAGATCGAGTTCACCATTGACTTGATCCCCGGGACAACCCCAGTGTCGAAAAGAGTCTACAGGATGGCCCCTTCAGAGTTGGAGATATTGTACAAGATGATTGAAGAACTTAGGACCAAGGGATTCATTCATGAAAGTGGACCGCCTAGGGGAGCCCTGATGCTTCTTGTGAAAAAGAAGGATGGTATGTCCAGGTTATGTGTTGATTATCGTACCTTGAACTCAGTGACAATTAAGAACATATACTCTCTCCCGAGGATAGATGACTTGTTTGATCAACTCAAGGGGGCAGCAGTATTTTCGAAGATCGACTTGCGGTCAGAATACCATCAGATCAGAGTCAGAGAGCAGGACATCCCGAAGACAGCTTTCAGATCCAGATATGGGCATTGGGAGTTCCTTGTGATGCCATTTGGAGCGACCAATGCGTCGGCTGTATTCATGGACCTCATGAATCGTATCTTTATGCCTTATTTGGATCAGTTCGTGATTGTGTTCCTAGACGACATCCTGGTCTACAGCAAGAGTGTAGCGGAGCATGAGCAGCATCTCCATGAGGTTCTTCAGATTCTCAGAGAGCACCAGTTGTATGCTAAGTTTAGTAAATACGAGTTCTGGCTCGATCGTATTTCGTACTTGGGTCATATCATCACCAGAGGAGGAGTAGAAGTGGATCCCCAGAAGATCGTGGCCATTGAGACATGGCCAGTGCCCAGCATAGTTGCAGAAGTCCGTAGTTTTTTTGGTTTGGCCGGCTACTACTGGCGATTTGTTTTGGACTTTGCTCGGATTTCAGCACCCTTGACCCAGTTAACCCGCAAGGATGTGCAGTTTGCTTGGACAACAGAATGTCAGGATTCTTTTGAGAAGTTGAAGCGAGGCTTGATGACAGCTCCTATTCTCACGCTTCCAGATAAGACCGGAGGATTTTCAGTGTATTGTGATGTTTCAGGTAGAGGCCTAGGATGTGTTCTGATGCAGCATGGGAAGGTAATAGCTTATGCGTCACGTCAACTTCGTGATCATGAGAGGAATTACCCAATCCATGACTTAGAGTTGGCGGCAGTAGTGTTTGCACTTAAGTTGTGATGGCACTATTTGTACGGAGATAGGGTGGAGATTTTCACCGACCACAAGAGCCTGAAGTATGTTTTCACCCAGAAGGATCTTAACATGCGTCAGAGAAGGTGGCTGGAACTACTTGTGGATTATGATGTCAACCTGCAGTATCATCCTGGGAAGGCCAACGTCGTTGCAGATGCATTGAGCAGGAGAGACAGAGTTTATTTCCTAACAGCGCAACCAGAGCTGTTAGCAGATCTTCAGAAAATGGGTATAGAAGTTATTCTTCCTTCCAGTGTGGCATTGATGGCCAATATGCAAGTTCAGTCCAGCATAGTCGAGAGGATCAAGATGGCTCAGTCAGTAGATTCTAAGCTTCAGCGACTCAGGGCAGAGTATGAGGCGGGACGAAGACCAGAGTTATGCATCCATGAAGATGGTACACTTTGACATGGTAAGCGTCTTTGTGTACCCAGTGGAGCTATCAGACATGAGATCATGGCAGAAGCTCACAGTTCTCAGTATTCCATTTATCCGGGCGGTACGAAGATGTACCATGATATCCGGCAGCACTTTTGGTGGAATGGTATGAAGAGGGAGATAGCTCGGTTTGTCTCTCGGTGTTTGGTTTGCCAACAGGTTAAGGCTGAACATCAGAGGCCAGCTGGACTTCTTCAGCTCTTGCCGATTCCAGAATGGAAGTGGGAGCATGTAACCATGGATTTCGTGACTGGATTACCTAGGTCCCCAGCTGGTAGAGATGCTATATGGGTTATAGTTGATAGGCTCACGAAGGTGGCTCACTTTCTTCCATTCAGAATTGGTCAGTAGACAGCTCAGCTGGCAGAGATGTACCTTAGGCAGATAGTCAGGATGCATGGAGTACCAGTCAGTATCACCTCGGACAGAGATTCAAGATTTACGTCGCACTTTTGGCGTAGCCTACAAGAGAGTTTGAGGATACGTCTCCAGTTCAGCTCAGCTTATCATCCACAGACAGATGGTCAGTCAGAACGTACGATCCAGACTCTTGAAGATATGTTGCGGTCCTGTACACTTGACTTCGGTGGTTCATGGGAAGATCACCTGCACCTGGTGGAATTCTCGTACAACAACAGTTTCCAGTCCAGTATCCAGATGGTACCGTTCGAGGCACTGTACGGTAGGAAGTGAAGATCCTCGCTAGCCTGGGATGATGTTGGAGAGAGACAGATGCTCGGTCCAGAAATGATTGCCCAGACAGTTGAAGTGGTCAGAAGAGTCCGGGATCATCTTCGAGTTGTCCAAGATCGCCAGTGCCATTGGGCCGATTCTCATCGACGTCCCCTCGAATTCTCTGTCGGCGACCATGTATTCCTTAGGTGTCACGTCCCGCTCCCGTAGGAGCGATCGTCCTCGCTAAGGCATAATGCCGCACGAGCCTAGATTACGCTCGTGCAAGGCAGTTTCATAACGGTCGATTACATCGGCGGCGACGGGGTCGTCGCACAGAAGTCCCAAGCAAAAAATATTGAAACATGAAGCAAAAATTTTGAACAAGCACACATGAACACAAGTCATTCAAAAGAAGCTCTTTATTGATATTGAATACAAGATTACATTTGTGGGCGCAAGGCCAAATTACAAGTCTCTCGTGCTCACTTTTCTCTCATTTATAAGTCACTCTGCTCTCTCTCATCTCTCGATACAATACTTGAATCCAGCGGAAGCTTCGGAAGGCGATATCCACACATTATGTCCTGTATAAGTCTTTGAGTCCACACGGCCGCACGCTTCGACTCGCCAAGGAACTTCGTGCCTCGACGCATCCAAGCGAGCTCTGCGCCACGAGTTTCTACCTGTGCCTGCACATAGAAACTGTGTGGGTGTCAGTACTCAACTGTACTGGTGGAGTGAGCTCCTCGCCCACCCATACAAAACCGACACGTTCATTTACTTTGTGCAGCTTACAAGTCCCTTTTACGATTGTCTTTCTAATCTTGCCTTAGGATCCATTTTAGAACAAGACGTCTCGGCCTACACTTAATAATGCAACGACAGGGTCGTACAATGACGGGGTCGTACAACGACAGGGTCGTGCCATGCCAATGTGTGTTTCGATCGAGGCAGCACCTTATCGCCTAGGTACTTGACCAAACTTCAACTCGGGACGACAGGGTCGTGCCATACTCTATTCGAAAGACTTCAACACATTTGAGATAGCGCTTCGTCGAGGAGCAACTCATGCAAACTCGGCCGTGCCAAGACTTTCAATAATTTTGCGTACCTCTAGACCAATTCTCGTGCTAGCGACGTCAAGGGGTAACGACTCGTGCAGGTCGTACCTAATGACTCCCTAACTTAGCAATGTCGATACGCGAAAGCCAATACGCGAATGCCAATAATGATACGCGAAAGCCTTGCTTAGTGCCGAAGCACGTGTCTCTCTGACATAAGCTATAACTCATTCCTTTCGTGCCGATACAAGGCTGGCACTAACGGGATTACATCTTGCTGACTTTATACACGTCGTGCTAGACTGTCTCATGATTTGACCAACGCTGTGCTAGTACTTGACGCTATCCAAAGGCAAACACGCGGATTGCTGCTCTTGCCGACACAACTATATGAGTGGTCACTAGCAATGTCAAGCTATCTTGGACTCGGCTAGGCGGGAATATCGGACCGCCCTTCCATGGGTAGCTAGCCCCGGAAGCGCCGATATCCCCATGCAGTTATCCGGCGTCCTTCTTTAAGCCGCCTCGCTTCCCCCGGGCCGAATGATCCCGGCGACCCGGTGATCATTCGAGAAGACTACACCTTGTCGACAAGTTGTCCAATGACCATGCAACTCGATCTACCAAGTCCTTCCTTATTCATGACCATGTTTTCCTACTTTCTTTCGAGACTCCCAAGCCGCGAGACCGATCTTGTGTGTTTCCTTTCAAGACATAGCGAGACTCCCAAGTAGCGGGACCGATCTCATGTGCGGGACTTATTAAGACATAGCGAGACTCCCAAGTAGCGGGACCGATCTCGTGTGTGGGATTTATCAAGACATAGCGAGACTCCCAAGTAGCGGGACCGATCTCGTGTGCGGGACTTATCATGACTTAGCGAGACTCCCAAGTAGCGGGACCGATCTCGTGTGCGGGACTTATCAAGACTTAGCGAGACTCCCAAGTAGCGGGACCGATCTCGTGTGAGAAACTTATCAAGACTTAGCGAGACTCCCAAGTAGCGGGACCGATCTCGTGTGCGGGACTTATCAAGACTTAGCGAGACTCCCAAGTAGCGGGACCGATCTCGGCGACAACCAGTCGCGTGGGCTTCCTTTGTCTATGGCATATTTTTCAACTAAACCGACATAGCTCGTGCCTTAGACAGACCTGATTCTCTATGTGACGCTATCGCTTAAGTCATATACTTTATACGACGAGCCTTGTTCTCGAGGGACTACGCAACTTGACAACCGCAGCTAGAGCGGCACAGTGCTAGAAATAGCTTCGATAGCCCAGCACAATACTTGTCTAACTTATTCGGGCAACGACTCGACGAGCAAGGGCTATGCCGAGCTATGCATCGAGAGAACGTGCTATGCACGGGGTCGACTTGAACAACCAAGTTCGTGCCTAGACTTAAGCCAACAGCCGTGCAAGACGACTTAACTTGCGGAACGTATGACGGCTACGCCAAGCCTTGGACGACGGGACCGTGCATGCATTTCAAGCATTCACGCGGGCGACGTCTATGACTTAGGTCAATACAAGCGTTGGAGCAAAACGACGGGACCGTGCATGCTTTTCAAGCATTCAAGCGGGCAACGCCTATGACTTAGGCTTATTCGAGTGTCGGGGCAACTTAGCAACTTAGGCAAGCTTCCTTCTCCCAAGCCACGAGATCGAAGGATCGAGTGTCATTTGAAAGCACGCTGAGCCGACTTCTATAAAGACCGTGGGACCATTTTCCATGTTCTAAGACATTTCGACGGGTCGGAATTATTTCCTTAGCTATGTGCATTCGTAGCTTTTATGTTAGCCTACTTGTGCAAGTTAAAAACATGCGAGTTATTAAGTGAAGGCTAAGATGAGGCAAGTTCACCGAAACTACCCCACCCGTGCGAGGAGTTGCCTCGACCGAACGAGCCTTCGAGTAGCCGTTGCAAGGCTAAGTCCGAACGCCGTCGGCGTTTCGATTCTTCCGATTGACTTTGCGGGACGGGGCACTACATCATACACTACTCAGAACAAGTCTCGTCCTCGAGACTTTCCTGATGGCAAGCCATCCTACCATTTCTATGGCCAAGACTTAATCGTACACACTCCGTCTACGTGTTTCTTCAATTTTGAGCCACGCTCGCACTAGTATCGATCCTTTCCAATAACACAATTTCAAATTCTTGACACACTTCCATTCCTCAAGTCATGCTTGAACTCAACGTATCACTTGGCTGGATCGTACACGCATTCCAAGCGTCCCCAAAATACATGCATTCAGCCAAGCCGTATGATAGAGAATTCGTCATTCTCACTCGAGTCGCATCGTACACATACTCAAGCATCCCTGAAATATATGCATGTCAACCGAATCTCGTGAGGGGTATTCCTATATTCGTGATTTACTATATCCATTCAAACCAATCCTCAAGATCAATCTTTCGATTGATAACTCATGAAACAGGGCGTCTCGCCTAACCGCTAGGCCATTTCTTTTCGAGGCTAAGTCAATGTCAGGATTGGAAACATAGTTCCCCAACAATAATGCCAACACTGACCCTAATCCTAGGGTCAAACCAAAGTCGATAGTACGGGATTTTCTACCCAAGCTCGCGTTACTCAGATTTCTAAACATCGAGCACGATCACCTATTCACATCAATGCATTCGTTGCGTGTATTCCAATCCATTCAAATCACCAATTCTAACCAATTCATGTATTCGATCATGAGGTCGTCTAGCTTTGACAATATGTTGCATCCCAATCTGTCACTCCCCGATCCTGGAATACGTATTTTAATACGTAAACCGATAAATTGTATTTACTTTGTATTTATACGATATTTATATGCTGTATTTCTTCATACATTTCCCAAAATATTCGATAAAATATTGTTTCGTAATTTATTTTCTGCATTTGGGCCTACAGTTTTGGCTCATTTGGGTAACCTATTCTTGTCCACCAATGGTTCATCATGAACCCTTTGGTTCATCATGAACCCATGGGTTCAAGATTCTATATAATAACTCATCTCTCTCTCTCCTCTTATTTATTTCCTCTCATTTACTTTCCTCCACCAACCAAGACAAGTACCAACTTGCTCAAGAGATGGATCCATAAATGATGTTGATGTTTTCTTACAAAATTATTTGCCAAAATATGTTCTTCTCCTCATTCTATACTAGTTTAGAACTTGAAGTTTTCCATTTTGAAGCTTTAATTTTTGTAGATCTAGGTTTTAACCATTTTTGGATCTTCTTGGTTTTGATCTACCAAACTTCATTATTTTCAAGTTTTGATGGTTCCATGTTGTAGAGAATTTTATTCTACCCAATTTTGACCTTTGAAAAGTTGGATTTGGACTTATTTTGACCAAGTTATGGACTTTTGAAGCTTTGGGGTTCAACCATAGAGTTCTTGCTGTTTTGGAGAAGACAGTGAGCAGTGCGCGAGCTTTTTAGCTTGCGCCACTGAGCTACGTGCGCTCTTTAGCACAGCGCGGTCCGATCCATACGCTGTCTTTTGGAGCGTATGTCTTGCATACGCTCGCTTGCTTGACAAGGAGTCGTATGGACCCTATACGCTGCCTTTTGGAGGCGTATGTCTCGCATACGCTCGCTTGCTTGACAAGGAGTCGTATGGACCCCATACGCTACCTTTTGGAGGCGTATGTCTCGCATACGCTCGCTTGCTTGACAAGGAGTCGTATGGACCCCATACGCTGCCTTTTGGAAGCGTATGACCTGAGCGTACGCTGACCTGAGCGTACGCTGCCTTTTGGAAGCGTATGACCTGAGCGTATGCTGACCTGAGCGTAGGCTGACCTGAGCGTAGGCTGACCTGAGCGTACGCTGACCTGAGCGTAGGCTGACCTGAGCGTAGGCTGACCTGAGCGTAGCCTGACTTGAGCGCGCTCTGACCTGGACTCCCCTATACCTTATATTTTTATATGTATAAATTATATTGTATATATATATATGTAAATGTTTATGTATGCTATATATCCTTACGCCTTTTGTCCTGAGCATGATATGAGCACTAATGTGACCCCGGTGAACAAAGTGTTCCTACCTGATACTTGTACCTGAATGTCCCAGTTCTCGTTCATGCTCGACAAATGACTCGTAACTCCACGTGGCATATTTACAATGATGCATTACACCAAGGAGGGTAGAGCATGTTGACATACTGATTGACATGGATCCTCTTTTGGGGTACTCGTACTTGAGTACGACATTTAGGAGGATAATCATGCAGGCCACAGTATGTGAGTCCAAGATTTCACCTAGGGTTAAACTAGACAACTAAATATACTAGATGCATGGGGAGGGCAGAATCCCGAGATCGTGTTACACCAGCCGCCTTAAGATATTGTCTTGACGCGCCGGCTGGTCTCCACGGATACTGTGTCATCCGCAACGAGTGGATGACTGTATCCGATTAATTCCTGCTATATATTATATGTCTTGGCAAGGTGGCCTTACGAGGGACCTGTGCTCAATGACACCTGTCTACGCGAACCCCTGGGTTGGCTAGCCTTGCTGGAAGGATACGATCTGAGGATTTTGAAATAACATGATGCGAGGATAACCTCGTCCCACTAGAAACTCGTAGACTTGATTGGCCGCAAAAACAACTTGCGTGTATCCTATTTACCTTTCATGAATAACTGAGGAAAGCGGACTGTCATGGTACGTGATCCAACCCATGTTTTTGTTTGATTGTTGGGTTGGTTATCGTACTATAACAGGCTGTGGACCGAAGTTATGAACGGAAGACTTATTCTGGTTGTGAAGTGCTACTCCTGTGAATGACTGAGGAACATGGTCTATCATAGGACATGATCCAACCCATGTTCTTGTTTGATTGTTGGGTTGGTTATTGTGCTGCGATAGGCTATCGACCGAAGTCACGATCATGAGATTTTATTGTTTATACCTTTTTACTTATGTGAAAGTTATAGGGTACGACACGTCCCGACTCCATGTGGCACCTTTTGTCCTTGTTTGGTTGTAAGGGTGCCATATGGGTTCGAGGATGTTGCGCTACCCTATAATAGTAGCATGAGCATTATTATTATCAATCATTCTTTTAACTGGGTTTTTAATCTTATCTCTTGTGCCCCTTTGGCGGTACTTGCTATTCGGGGCTGACCCCGCTGGTTTTGTTTGGTCAGATCTCGTAGCAGAGCCAGAGGACACGATCTTTCTCCCTGACAACCATGGTGCATACTAGGAGCATGGCGGTTCGGGGACTCGAATGGGTTTCTTCTCCACCACTCATGCTTATATTTTTTGTGCGACATTTAGCCACCGGCACCTGTTAGCCGGATTACTTAATATTTTGTGTCAGTACATAATTGTAATTAAATAGACTGCAACTGTGTATAATTTTGTACTCCTGACTCTCTGAGATAGCTAAATTATAAAGCTAGTCTCTCATGATCATTTTGATGAAGCATCGGGGATGCCTTACTGCTTTATCTTTAATGTTCATTTATTTGCTGATGTGATTTGAATGATTGAGACATAGAACTCTGTGGGACCATAGGAGACTTGATTGTAGCATGTACCCCCTAGTCTCTCGACAGCCACGATCGCCGTATGACGTTACGTACCTCATATGGAGTAGCTGGCCTAGTCCGTCGCCGTATTTCGGTACTGGGGAGTGATAAAGTTTTAGTGGTGGCCCATGTAGGTCTATTTTTTAGACTTGTGGGGTATTGCAAATTATTAGGAGTCTCAATCAAAACTTGTTCCCCTTGAAATTCTGTTTCGAATTCTCTGTCCTTGCCTTGATCTCTAACCTGACTTGCATCCTCGAAATCTTCCTCGTTCGGACTTGATAATCTTATATCTTTCTCTATAGGGGTGCTTCATTCTCAGTAGTGGGTGAGGCCCAAGAGGAAGAGCAGCGAGAGCATGGCTCGACTGGGCACCAGCAGGGGAGAGAACCTTCTCCAGGGCGGACACGAGCAGAAATAGAACCAGAGGCAGTACAGCCGCAGGTTATTGAAACTCCTGTAGCACCAGCAGCGACGGCAGTACCAGATGCCGTAGCACTCCTGGAGGTCATCCAGGGGATTCTTGTCACTCACCAACAGCAACAGACTCAGCAGCAGGAGCAGAACGTGTTACTGAACCAAGAGATTCAGTTAGCTCTTGAGAGGAGTGCCGGGGTTGACTCGGGAGCATCAGAAAGGTTCCGTCGCTTGAACTCGAGGTATTTTGATGGCACGGAGGATGCCATCACTGCGGATGCATGGATTCAAGACATTGAAGCCATTCTTGTGGCAGCCAAGGTTCCAGATGATGAGAAGGTTGATCAGGTCAAATTAGTACTTCAGGATCTTGCCCGCGACTGGTGGGCATCAGAAGAAGTTGGTATAAGACGCCCTGTTCGTTGGACCACCTTCAGTAAACGATTCAAGGCCAAGTATTTTGGCGTAGTAGCTCGATATGAGCTCCAGCAGAAGTTTATTAGTCTCAAGCAAGCAGGCAAGACCGTAGATGGGTATGCAGCAGAGTTCTGCAGATTGTGCCGTTTTGCACCAACAATGGTGGCAACGGAGCCAGAAAAAGCTATGAGGTTCCAGCAGGGACTTCATTTGGAACTATTACAGCTTGTGGAGGGATACGACTACCAGACGTTTGACGCTGTTTTGACGGCCGTTCGGAGGCACGAGCTTACCCAGCAGAGGTTGGCATCGAGGACAGGAGGTCAGAAGAGATCTCATTCCCAGGTTGGAGGAGGAGCAATACAGCGAACATCGGCACCAGCACCCGGTGTACGTATTCATGATGCAGGAGCGCCGTGGAGGACGGCCGTGTCAACTAATACGACACCAGTTCGGCATCAGCAGCCGAGGAACCAACAGCAGCATCAGGGAGCACCCCAGGGCTGTACATTCTGTGGAAAGGCAGGGCACACGAGAGAGGTGTGCCGGTCAGCGAATGGCTTATGCTTGAGGTGTGGTAGTTCAGACCACCGTATCTCCACTTGTCCTATGATGCAGAGGCCAGGAGGGCCAGCTCAGCAGTTTCCAGCGTTGCCAGCCCCGGTGGCAACCCCGAGTGGAGGGCCAGTATTAGCAGTGAGGCCCCTAGCCCAGCGTCTACCAACGCAGGCTCAGATGTTTCGCCAAGCACAGGAAGCCGGAGGCCCTCAGAGGCAGCAACAACATGGTCAAGGAAGGCCGCAACAAGGGGCTCCGCGGGGCCAGGGCCAGGCTCTCACATTATCTTTGGAAGAGGCTCTAGCGTCTAGTGACGTAGTGACAGGTAAAATTCTCGTCACCTCATTTCCTGCTGTAGCATTATTTGATTCAGGCGCTACCCATTCATTCATCTCTGCACAATATGCTAAACGGATTGGACTAGTGTTTGAGGCATTGCCGGAGAGGATGGATATACTCACCGGCAATAGGCTCGTAGAAGTGAGCAGAGTGCGCTTTTCATGTCCGGTAGAGGTGTATGGGCATTTACTGCCCGCATCATTGATTGAATTCCCTATGGGGAATTTTGATGTTGTTCTTGGCATGGACTGGTTGAGAGACAGTCATGCGACAATTGATTGTAGAGGAGGTAGGGTCATATTCAGCGTTCCTGGGATGGAACAGTTCATCTTTACTCGAACCTTGAAGAATCAGGCCGGAGGCGTCCTCTCAGCAGCAGTGTCAGAGCCAGGACAGATTCCGAGAGTGGTCGAAGATTTTCTCGACGTCTTCCCTGATGAGCTCCCAGGGATACCTCCAGTCAGAGAGGTAGAATTTAGCATTGAGTTGAACCCTGGATCGAGGCCTATTGCAGACAGAGTTTACAGAATGTCGCCGTCAGAACAGGATAAGTTGTATCAACATGAGGAAGAGTTGAAGTCTAAGGGATTCATCCGAGACAGTAAATCATCCTGGGCCGCGCCAGTGATTCTAGTTCCCAAGAAGGATGGGTCGACGAGGATGTGCATCGACTACCGCAAGCTGAATGCAGTAACAGTGAAGAATAAGTACCCGCTACCAAGGATTGATGACCTGTTTGACCAATTGAGCAAGGCCAGCGTCTTTTCCAAGATCGATCTTCGGTCGGGATACTATCAAGTAAGAGTCCGGAAGCAGGACATACCGAAGACAGCATTCAGATCTAGATATGGGCATTATGAGTTTTTAGTAATGCCCTTTGGACTAACCAACGCCCCTGCAGTATTCATGGATTTAATGAACCGCATCTTTCTGCCGTATTTGGATAAATTTGTGGTGGTGTTCATAGATGATATCCTTGTCTATTCCAGCAGTGAAGAGGAGCATAAGAAACATCTTAGGACTGTCTTGCAGACATTGAGGGAGCATCAACTTTATACGAAGCTCGACAAGTGTGAATTCTGGTTAGACCACATTTCGTTCCTGGGATATGTAATTTCTAGAGCAGGAGTGTCAGTGGATCCGAAGAAGATTGAGGCCGTAGAGCATTGGCTGGTCCCGAGAACGGTTGCAGAAGTACGAATTTTCTTAGGATTAGCTGGTTACTACAGAAGGTTCGTGGCGGACTTTGCCAGGATCTCTGTGCCCTTAACGCGTTTGACGCACAAGGACGTAGAGTTTGTTTGGTCAGCTAGCTGTCAGGCATCATTTGAAGAATTGAAGAAGAGATTGATCTCAGCCCCGATCTTGACGCTTCCAGTAGGAGCGGGAGGCTTTACAGTATATTGTGACGTATCAGGGAAGGGTCTTGGATGTTTATTGATGCAGCATGGAAAGGTGATAGCATATACGTCTCGGCAGCTTCGAGACCATGAGAAGAATTACCCGACTCACGATTTGGAGTTAGCAGCTGTGGTATTTTCACTCAAGTTGTGGAGGCATTACTTATATGGGGATCGGGTAGAGATCTATACTGATCATAAGAGTTTGAAATACGTATTCACACAGCGAGATTTGAACATGAGGCAAAGAAGATGGTTAGAACTGCTGAAGGATTTTGATTTAGATCTTCAGTATCATCCAGGCAAGACGAATATAGTTGCAGATGCACTGAATAGGAGAGACAGTGCCTTTATCTTGACCTCGCAGAAGCATATTCTAGAAGACCTTCAGAGTATGGGAATCGAAGTAGTTTTGCCAAGGGATATAGGAAGAATGACCAGTATGCAGATTCAGTCAACCTTAGTAGAGAGGATAAGGGTAGCACAAGCAGGAGATCCACAGATTCAGAAGTTGCGATCGGAGTGTGAATCAGGCCATAGGAAGGAGTTAGTGATTCATGAAGATGGTACGCTCAGGTTTGGAAGCAGACTCTATGTACCGAGTGGAGACCTTCGGTAAGAAGTTATGTTCGAAGCTCATAGTTCTATTTACTCCATTCATCCAGGAGGAACGAAGATGTATCGAGATATCAGGCAGTTCTTTTGGTGGAATGGCATGAAAGGAGAGATAGCAAGATTTGTATCCAAGTGTCTGGTATGTCAGCAGGTGAAAGCCGAGCAGCAGAGACCAGCAGGATTGCTACAGCCGCTTCCTATCCCAGAATGGAAATGGGAGCACATCACGATGGATTTTGTGACCGGTTTACCTAGATCCCCGGCTGGCAAGAATACAGTCTGGGTAATAGTAGATCGACTCATGAAGGTCGCTCATTTCCTTCCCTTTCGAGTTGGACAGACTACTGAACAGCTAGCAAAAATGTACATAAAGCAGATAGTAAGGCAGCACGGTGTTCCAGTTAGTATAGTATCAGATCGGGATACGCGGTTTACTTTCCATTTTTGGCGGAGCTTACACCAAAGTTTGGGAACCAAGTTAAGATTCAGTACTGCTTATCATCCACAAACTGACGGGCAATCAGAAAGAACCATTCAGACATTAGAAGATATGCTACGGGCGTGTACCATGGATTTTGGCGGATCTTGGGAGGATCACCTTCATCTAGTGGAGTTCTCCTATAACAACAGCTATCAGGCTAGCATTCAGATGGCCCCGTTTGAAGCATTGTACGGAAGGAAGTGCAGGTCCCCTTTGGCATGGGACGACGTCGGAAAACGGAAGTTGTTGGGGCCAGAGATGACCACGCAGACTGTGGAGATAGTTAAGTTGGTCAGAGAGCGCCTTCGAGTTGCACAGGACCGACATCGTCATTGGGCAGATCAGCATCGTAGGCCTCTAGAGTTTAGAATTGGCGACCAAATATTTCTGCGGATTTCGCCTACTCGGGGTATCATCAGATTTAGAACCCGAGGAAAGCTTAGTCTAAGATACGTTGGTTCTTTTAAGATTCTCGCTCGGGTAGACGATGTGGCTTATCGACTTGCCCTTCCGCCTTCGTTAACTGGTATACATGATGTGTTTTATGTGTCCCAATTACGTGGGTATGTCCCGGATCCGAGTCATGTCCTCGATCATTCTGAGTTAGTCGTTGGTACCGATCTAACTTATGAGGAACAACCCGTGTCTATTTTGGACCGGCGAGAGAAGGTACTCAAGAATCGGACGATAAGCCTTGTCCGTATTTCTTGGAACCATCACTCTTTGGGAGAGTCAACCTGGGAGCGCGAGGACGAGATCAGATCTCGGTATCCGTATTTGTTTGACTAATGAGGTATATATATATATTTTTTACGCCTTATTGACACGATTCCATGCTTATCTGCACCTACTTGTTTTTGCACTTTGTGATGTATGATAATAACTGCTATGATAGTTAACTTGTATATGATTGTGCCTTGCTTGTCCTGATTTCACTATCCTGTCTTGGCTAGAATTTCGAGGACGGAATTTTTCTAAGAAGGGTAGAGATGTCACTCCCCGATCCTGGAATACGTATTTTAATACGTAAACCGATAAATTGTATTTACTTTGTATTTATACGATATTTATATACTGTATTTCTTCATGTATTTCCCAAAATATTCGACAAAATATTGTTTCGTAATTTATTTTCTGCATTTGGGCCTACAGTTTTGGCTCATTTGGGTAACCTATTCTTGGTCCACCAATGGTTCATCATGAACCCTTTGGTTCATCATGAACCCATGGGTTCAAGATTCTATATAATAACTCATCTCTCTCTCTCCTCTCATTTATTTCCTCTCATTTACTTTCCTCCACCAACCAAGGCAAGTGCCAACTTGCTCAAGAGATTGATCCATAAATGATGTTGATATTTTCTTACAAAATTATTTGCCAAAATATGTTCTTCTCCTCATTCTATACTAGTTTAGAACTTGAAGTTTTCCATTTTGAAGCTTTAATTTTTGTAGATCTAGGTTTTAACCATTTTCGGATCTTCTTGGTTTTGATCTACCAAACTTCATTATTTTCAAGTTTTGATGGTTTCATGTTGTAGAGAATTTTATTCTACCCAATTTTGACCTTTGAAAAGTTGGATTTGGACTTATTTTGACCAAATTATGGACTTTTGAAGCTTTGGGGTTCAACCATGGAGTTCTTGCTGTTTTGGAGAAGACAGTGAGCAGTGTGCGAGCTTTTTAGCTTGCGCCACTGAGCTGCGCGTACTCTTTAGCGCAGCGCGGTCCGATCCATATGCTGTCTTTTGGAGCGTATGTCTTGCATACGCTCGCTTGCTTGACAAGGAGTCGTATGGATCCCAAATGCTGCCTTTTGGAGGCGTATATCTCGCATACGCTCGCTTGCTTGACAAGGAGTCGTATGGACCCCATACGCTACCTTTTGGAGGCGTATGTCTTGCATACGCTCGCTTGCTTGACAAGGAGTCGTATGGACCCCATACGCTGCCTTTTGGAAGCGTATGACCTGAGCGTACGCTGACCTGAGCGTAGGCTGACCTGAGCGTAGGCTGACCTGAGCGTAGGCTAACCTGAGCGTACGCTGACCTGAGCGTAGGCTGACCTGAGCGTAGGCTGACCTGAGCGTAGCCTGACTTGAGCGCGCTCTGACCTGGACTCCCCTATACCTTATATTTTTATATGTATATATTATATTGTATATATATATATGTAAATGTTTGTGTATGCTATATATTCTTACGCCTTTTGTCCTGAGCATGATATGAGCACTAATGTGACCCCGGTGAACAAAGTGTTCCTACCTGATACTTGTACCTGAATGTCCCAGTTCTCGTTCATGCTCGACAAATGAATCGTAACTCCACGTAGCATATTTGCAATGATGCATTACACCAAGGAGGGTAGAGCATGTTGACATACTGATTGACATGGATCCTCTTTTGGGGTACTCGTACTTGAGTACGACATTTAGGAGGATAATCATACAGGCTACAGCATGTGAGTCCAAGATTTTACCTAGGGTTAAACTAGGCAACTAAATATACTAGATGCATGGGGAGGGCAGAATCCCGAGATCATGTTACACCAGCCGCCTTGAGATATTATCTTGACGCGCCGGCTGGTCTCCACGGATACTGTGTCATCCGCAACGAGTGGATGACTGTATCCGATTAATTCCTGCTATATATTATATGTCTTGGCAATGTGGCCTTACGAGGGACCTGTGCTCAATGACACCTGTCTACGCGAACCCCTGGGTTGGCTAGCCTTACTGGAAGGATACGATCTGAGGATTTTGAAATAACATGATGCGAGGATAACCTCATCCCACTAGAAACTCGTAGACTTGATTGGCCGCGAAAATGACTTGCGTGTATCCTATTTACCTTCCGTGAATAACTGAGGGAAGCGGACTGTCATGGTACGTGATCCAACCCATGTTCTTGTTTGATTGTTGGGTTGGTTATCGTACTATGACAGGCTGTGGATCGAAGTTATGAATGGAAGACTTATTCTGGTTGTGAAGTGCTACTCCTGTGAGTGACTGAGGAATATGGTCTATCATAGTACATGATCCAACCCATGTTCTTGTTTGATTGTTGGGTTGGTTATTGTGCTGCGATAGGCTA
Organism: Iris pallida; assembly: GCA_029216955.1. Taxonomy (NCBI): domain Eukaryota; kingdom Viridiplantae; phylum Streptophyta; class Magnoliopsida; order Asparagales; family Iridaceae; genus Iris; species Iris pallida. Next base: position 29,126,065 of record JANAVB010020400.1, read on the forward strand.
TCGACAGAAGTCACGATCAGGAGATTTTATTGTTTATACCTTTTTACTTATGTGAAAGTTATAGGATACGACACGTCCCGACTCCATGCGGCACCTTTTGTCCTTGTTTGGTTGTAAGGGTGCCATATGGGTTCGAGGATGTTGCGCTACCCTATAATAGTAGCATGAGCATTATTATTATCAATCATTCTTTTAACTGGGTTTTTAATCTTATCTCTTGTGCCCCTTTGGCGGTACTTGCTATTCGGGGCTGACCCCGCTGGTTTTGTTTGGCCAGATCTCGTAGCAGAGCTAGAGGACACGATCTTCCTCCCTGACATCCATGGTGCATACTAGGAGCATGGCGGTTCGGGGACTCGAGTGGATTTCTTCTCCACCACTCCTGCTTATATTTTTTGTGCGGCATTTAGCCACCGGCACCTGTTAGTCGGATTACTTGATATTTTGTGTCAGTACATAATTGTAATTAAACAGACTGCAGCTGTGTATAATTTTGTACTCCTGACTCTATGAGATAGCTAAATTATAAAGCTAGTCTCTCATGATCATTTTGATGAAGCGTCGGGGACGCCTTACTGCTTTATCTTTAATGTTCATTTATTTGCTGATGTGATTTAAATGATTGAGACATAGAACTCTGTGGGACCATAGAAGACTTGATTGTAGCATGTACCCCCTAGTCTCTCGACAGCCACGATCGCCGTATGACGTTACGTACCTCATATGGAGTAGCTGGCCTAGTCCGTCTCCGTATTTCGGTACTGGGGAGTGACAAAGTTTTAGTGGTGGCCCATGCAGGTCTGTTTTTCAGACTTGTGGGGTATTGCGAATTATTAGGAGTCTCAATCAAAACTTGTTCCCCTTGAAATTCTGTTTCGAATTCTCTGTCCTTGCCTTGATCTCTAACCTGACTTGCATCCTCGAAATCTTCCTCGTTCGGACTTGATAATCTTATATCTTTCTCTATAGGGGTGCTTCATTCTCAGTAGTGGGTGAGGCCCAAGAGGAAGAGCAGCGAGAGCATGGCTCGACTGGGCACCAGTAGGGGAGAGAACCTTCTCCAGGGCGGACACGAGCAGTAATGGAACCAGAGCGAACGATATCTCGCTCGGGACTTTCGAAGTCACGATCAACTAAGCGTGACGCGTTCTAAGGCTTTGCGCTATCGCATCGCCTCGCCGACATACTTGTCGTTATTCGTAATCCTCAATTTTGCTCGAATGATTTCCAAGACAAACCATACACCACTCAGATTCGAGCCATCCTGATTTAATCCATAATCACGTTCGCATCGTTCGCTAAGACATCCTTCAGATTCGTTCGACGAATCTCTAGCGTAGTCGCTCGCGTCGCACCTACGTACTAAGTCGCCGTACTATTCTTCAAAATCCACATCAATCATCTGTGTACGCCTAAGCGTTAACTCGATGCATTCCTATCGATAGACACTCTAAGTGTAGCTTCGTTCTGACCGAGTGGTACTTGATATCGCTCGCAACTCGTTCGCACCAAAAGGTCGAGGTGCGCGACACGCGGCACAACTTAGCCAAAAGGCCGTGTGCATGTCTATCCCGTGTAGACTATATTCGAGTTTAAACGCTCATTTGCTAATGTCGACGTAGGACTAGTTGGGCACGCACGCGAATTGCTAACTTTAGTATATGCTTTATATCAAGACAAGTTTGACACCGTTCGGCACAAAGGCCTACCGATGCATTTAGCGATAGCCTACTGATGCATTCGAGTGAACGCTTGCACAAGCTTTTGAAAATATTTAGACTTATTGTATGGACATGCCGAGGGCATTCGAGAGAGAGCGTACACTTATTTTCCAATGACGAGCTTTCAAAACTGAGAAATTCGACGTGAAGTCCAAGGACGTAAAGCCGTGCTCTGATACCATTATGTCACGCCCCGCTCCCGTAGGAGCGATCGTCCTCGCTAAGGCATGATGCTGTACGAGCCTAGATTACGCTCGTGCAAGGCAGTTTCATAACGGCCGATTACATCGGCGGCGACGGGGTCGTCGCACAGAAGTCCCAAGTAGAAATATTGAAACATGCAGCGGAAATTTTGAACAAGCACACATGAACACAAGTCATTCAAAAGAAGCTCTTTATTGATATTGAATACAAGATTACATTTGTGGGAGCAAGGCCAAATTACAAGTCTCTTGTGCTCACTTTTCTCTCATTTACAAGTCACTATGCTCTCTCTCATCTCTCGATACAATACTTGAATCCAGCGGAAGCTTCGGAAGGCGATGTCCACACATTATGTCCTGTATAAGTCTTTGAGTCCACGCGGCCGCACGCTTCGACTCGCCAAGGAACTCCGTGCCTTGACGCATCCAAACGAACTCCGCGCCACGAGCTTCTACCTGTGCCTGCTCATAGAAACTGTGTGGGTGTCAGTACTCAACTGTACTGGTGGAGTGAGCTCCTCGCCCACCCATACAAAACCGATACGTTCATTTACTTTGTGCAGCTTACAAGTCCCTTTACGATTGTCTTTCTAATCTTGCCTTAGATTCTATTTTAGAACAAGACGTCTCGGCCTACACTTAACAATGCAACGACAGGGTCGTGCAACGACGGGGTCGTGCAACGACAGGGTCGTGCCATGCCAATATGTGTTTCGATCGAGGCAGTGCCTCATCGCCTAGGTGCTTGACCAAACTTCAACTCGGAACGGCAGGGTCGCGCCATACTCTATTCGAGAGACTTCAACGCATTCGAGATAGCGCTTCGCCGAGGAGCAACTCATGCAAACTCGGCCGTGCCAAGACTTTCAATACTTTTGCGTGCCTCTAGACCAATTCTCGTGCTAGCGACGTCAAGGGGTAACGACTCGTGCAGGTCATGCCTAATGACTCCCTGACTTAGCAATGCCGATACGCGAAAGCCAATACGCGAATGCCAATAATGATACGCGAAAGCCTTGCTTAGTGCCGAAGCACGTGTCTCTCTGACATAAGCTATAACTCATTCCTTTCGTGCCGATACAAGGCTGGCACTAACGGGATTACATCTTGCTAACTTTATACAGTCGTGCTAGACTGTCTCATGATTTGACCAACGCCGTGCTAGTACTTGACGCTATCCAAAGGCAAACATGCGGATTGCCGCTATTGCCGACACAACTATATGAGTAGTCACTAGCAATGTCAAGCTATCTTGGACTCGGCTAGGCAGGAATATCGGACCGCCCTTCCATGGGTAACTAGCCCCAGAAGCGCCGATATCTCTATGCGGTTATCCGACATCATTCTTTAAGCCGCCTCGCTTCCCCCAGGCCGAATGATCCCGGCGCCCCGGTGATCATTCGAGAAGACTACACCTTGTCGACAAGTTGTCCAATGACCATGCAACTCGATCTATCAAGTCCTTCCTTACTCATGACCATGTTTTCCTACTTTCTATCGAGACTTCCAAGCCGCGGGACCGATCTCGTGTGTTTCCTTTCAAGACATAGCGAGACTCCCAAGTAGCAGGACCGATCTCGTGTGCGGGACTTATTAAGACATAACGAGACTCCCAAGTAGCGGGACCGATCTCGTGTACGGGACTTATCAAGACATAGCGAGACTCCCAAGTAGCGGGACCGATCTCGTGTGTGGGACTTATCAAGACTTAGCGAGACTTCCAAGTAGCGGGACCGATCTCGCGAGCGGGACCGATCTCATGTGCGGGACTTATCAAGACTTAGCGAAACTCCCAAGTAGCGGGACCGATCTCGTGTGCGGGACTTATCAAGACTTAGCGAGACTCCCAAGTAGCGGGACCGATCTCGGTGACAGCCAGTCGCGTGGGCTTCATTTGTCTATGGCATATTTTTTTAACTAAACCGACCGTAGCTCGTGCCTTAGACAGACCTGGTTCTCTAGGCGATGCTATCGCTCATGTCATATACTTTATACGACGAGCCTTGTTCTCGAGGGACTACGCAACTTGACAACCGCAGCTAGAGCGGGACAGTGGTAGAAATGGCTTTGATAGCCCGGCACAATACTTGTCTAACTTATTCGGGCAACGACTCGACGAGCAAGGGCTATGCCGAGCTACGCATCGAGAGAACGTGCTATGCACGGGGTCGACTTGAACAACCAAGTTCGTGCCTAGACTTAAGCCAACAGCCGTGCAAGACGACTTAACTTGCGGGACTGCGACGGCTACGCCAAGTCTTGGACGACGGGACCGTGCATGCATTTCAAGCATTCACACGGGCGACGCCTATAACTTAGGTCAATACAAGCGTTGGGTCAAAACGACGGGACCGTACATGCTTTTCAAGCATTCAAGCGGGCGACGCCTATGACTTAGGCTTATTCGAGTGTCGGGGCAACTTAGCAACTTAGGCAAGCTTCCTTCTCCCAAGCCACGGGATCGAAGGATCGAGTGTCATTTGAAAGCACGCTGAGCCGACTTCTATAAAGACCGTGGGACCATTTTCCATGTTCTAAGACATTCCGACGGGTCGAGATTATTCCTTTAGCTATGTGCATTCGCAGCTTTTATGTTAGCCTACTTGTGCAAGTTGAAAACATACGAGTTATTAAGTGAAGGCTAAGATGAGGCAAGTTCACCGAAACTACCCTACCTGTGTGCGAGGAGTCGCCTCGACCGAACGAGCCTTCGAGTAGCCGTTGCAAGGCTAAGTCCGAACGCCGTCGGCATTTCGATTCTTTCGATTGACTTTGCGGGACGGGACACTATATTAGGATCTCGCCTACTCATGGCGTCATTCGTTTCGGCGTACGGGGAAAGCTTAGTCCTAGGTATATAGGGCCGTTCAATATTCTAGAGCGAGTAGGAGATGTGTCCTATCGTCTCGCTCTTCCGCCGTCACTAATCGAGGTGCATGACGTATTCCTTGTATCCCAACTACGACGGTATATTCCGGACCCGAGCCACATTCTAGATCATTCGGAATTGGTTGTTAATACCAACCTTTCGTTTGAGGAGAGGTCCGTGTCTATATTGGACCGGAGAGAGAAGATACTCAAGAATAAGACTATCAAGTTAGTCCGAGTTGCTTGGGGTCATCACTCTTTGGGTGAGTCAACGTGGGAGCGTGAGGATGATATCCGATCGCGATATCCCGATCTGTTTGACTCGTGAGCTATAATGTCCTCCTTATGCCTCGTGGCTTCGATTCCTTGCTTGCATGATTGATTGCTTGATTGATTGCCTTATAGCTTGCTTGTGATTAGTATAGCTTGTCCTTGCCCCTCTAGCCTCTTTATTAAATTTCGAGGACGGAATTCTTTTAAGGTGGGTAGAGTTGTAATGCCTGTGGTTCGTATTGCATATCTTGGTATACGTATACGTAATTTGACCCGTATTGCATGTCTTCCTGCTTGATTTATTCTAGCATTTCATTGATTGGTTTATTCTTGGGTTGGTTCGGCTTGGCTTGGTTTGCTTTCGTTCATTATGAACCAAAGGTGAACCCTCCTACCTACCACCACCCTCCTTATTTATAACCCCTTCCATTTCTCTCTCCTCTTTACTTCCTTCCTTCTTCATTTACTCTCCACCACCAACCAAGAGAACCCTAGCCTAGGCAAGTGCAACTTGCTTCATGAAGGAACCCACCATTTTTATTGTTCTAAACTCTTCTATGCAACTTTCTAATCCATCTGAGTTCTTGTCATTTTACATTTTCTTGTATATTTTCTTATAGATCTAGGTTTTAGCCATTTTCGGATTTTCATGGTTTTGATCTATCAAACCTTCTTGTTTTCAAGTTTTGACGGTTCCATATTGTACGAAATTTTATTCTACCCAATTAAGACTATTAGAAGTCCTGATTTCGACTTATTTTGAGTGATTTATGGTCTTTTTGGTTCATTGGTTTTCATGGCCATTGGAAGCTGGTTGGAGAAAATGAGCAACGCATGCTGTTTGCTGGCAAAAAGCTGTTGCCATGCTGTTTGCTGGCAAAATACTGTTGCCATGCTGTTTGCTGGCGTATTCTGTTTTGCTGGCGCATGCTGTCCTGACGCATGCTGTTTTCTGGCGCATGCTGTTTGCTGGCAAAACACTGTTGCCATGCTGTTTGCTGGCGCATGCTATTTTGCTGGGACACGCTGTCCTGGCGCATACTGTTTTCTGGCGCATGCTGTTTGCTGGCAAAACACTGTTGCCATACTGTTTGCTGGCGCATGCTGTTTTCTGGCGCATGTTGTTTTCTGGCGCATGCTGTTTCCTGGCAAAATACTATTGCCATGCTGTTTGCTGGCGCATGCTGTTTTGCTGGCACATGCTGTTTTTTGGCGCATGCTGTCCTGGCGCATGCTGTTTCCTGGCACATGCTGTTTGCTGGCAAAATACTGTTGTCATGCTGTTTGTTGGCGCATGCTGTTTTGCTGGCGCATGCTGTCCTGGCGTATGCTGTTTCCTGACGCATGCTATTTGCTGGCAAAACACTGTTGCCATGCTGTTTTGCTGGCGCATGCTGTCTTGGCACATGCTGTTTGCTGGTGCATGCTGTCCCTGACACCCCTTTTATCTCTTGTACCATTTATTTTGCCATGACAATTCTTGTTACCTTATCCGTATTGTTTTTCTTGATCCTTAGTGTAATGTGAGATAATTGTGGCATGAACACGATATGATACGTGAACCTGACATGATACATGGGCACAACATGATAATGCATGATAGTGGCCCGCCGTGGCGCACTCCTAACAAGAAAACCTGACATGCTGTTACGACGGCTAACATGACATGACATAACAAGTATGAATAACCTGAACACCGTGGGCGATTGTGCTTGTACAATTAAACCAGTCCGGTCTTGTATCATGTTTAGGATGGGTCTCTTGAGTACCACGGTCAGGGATACCCACTGAAAGGGACTAAGGTTAATAACTAGAATAACACAATAGTCATGAAGAGATTTCCCAGCTACAGGCAATCCCGTTACCTGGGCGCTCTTGGGATCTGTAGCCTGCCGTCGAGTAGGGCAAATTTCTAGCACACTGTCATGTGTTGCACCCTCTAAGTCACTTAAGGGTACATGCATTTCCTGGACGATGTACCCACTTGAATTCAACCCCTAATATTCGACCTGGGTAACCTGGATGGTCTGCAGGGCTTGTGGCTGTGGAATAATCTCATTGCATCTTGCTAGTAACTAGGCCTGTGATAACCATAGTTAGTTAAAGTATCAAGCCGTACTTATTGCTTGGCCGTAATTGTTGAATGAAGAATAATCAGTCTAGTCTTGTCTTGATCCTGTATAAGATTGTTACATGTCCTGATTTTCTTCTATTATCTTGTTGATAAATGGGAGAAACCAAGTTCGGTTCAGATGAAGGGTTACAATCCCGGTCCTTATTTGGTTTAAGGGTTGTAACCTGGTTATCTGAATGGTTCCATGGTTATCTTACCGTATACCCTCGTGATGTTATATCTCTCCAGTTTTACTATATTATTATTATCTTCTGTACTAATTGCTGGTTTTAGTTCCTAAGTGAAGCTTCCTTTGTGGCACTTGCTCTTTTTGGGATCTGACCCAGCTGGTTTTGTATGGCCAGATTTCGGAGCAGCTCCAGAGGATCTACCAACTTTCCAGCCCGATGGTGACCACCAGACGTAACCAGGGCAACGAGTGGGTTATTTTGATCTCCCACTTTCTTGTAAAAATATTCTTTTGAGGCGTTTAGCCAACGAGCACCTGTTTAGCTCGATTGCATTTTACTTACTGTCTGCCTACGGGCTGTAACATGATTGACAAATCCTAGGGTTGATCATGTATGACTAAACTCTTGCTAGTCCTCACGTTTTGTAACGACTAGCTTCATGATTAGCTGAATATGTAATGTTTGGGATGCCTTACTATTGTATATTTGGTGATCTTATATCTTATGACATCTGCTTACTTGCTTGTGATTGAGACACTAGGCTTGTTCATGACCATAAGAGACTATTGGCTTGTAGTTAAACCCTCATGTATCTAGATAGCCGTGACCGTATAGCGAGCACGAAGGGAAAATAAGGATAATGATAGAAGGAATCAAGCAAGATGCAATCGATAAGTCAAAAGGTAGATCGAAGAAAAGTGGTCAAGTATGTGGATGAGATCCTAGACTCTAATCCTATACGCAAGCTTGTTTGGTACGGTAAAGTAACCAAACAATTTATCTTGACTTGCATGGGCCACCACAAAAATATGTAAAGCTCCAGTCCCAAAATACGTAGGACTAGGAACGTAGACATGCCAGCTGTATACATACGAAGTACACTCCAATATACGAAAACCTCGTATGAATACATAAGCTGTAAAATGTAGTAGAACCATAACTAATCTCATCCACACAAAAATAAATGAATAAAAGATATCATATAAAGATAATGAATTGTCTCGATACAATATGTTGGGCGGAGACAAATCCACTACCAACAAGTAAAGAAAAAATACATGAGAAAAGAAATAAATTTGGCGAGCGAAGCGAAGACGATCCAAGTACAATCATCCTCGAATAAATAGCGATGATCACGGCTAGAGCTAGAACACCTGCGAAAGGCAAGATCACACACCTGGCGAGATAACTGTAGGAGCGTAAAAAGTGCTTCAAAGAAAGGGTCATCTCATTCATAAGTGATCTGCTTTACGCCTAGCAGAACGGGTAATCTCTATACGCCCAAGACAAGGCTAATCGCTTTACGCCTAAACAGGCTGATGATTTTACGCTGGGGTTTACACCCATGATTTTACGCCAAGGACAGAGCAGCATTTTTTACGCTGGACAAAGTTGTCAAATCTCGCATTTAATGCAAACTCTGACATGGCGATATTAATGATGGCATATATCACAAAGGGATTTGTTTTTACACAGAGACCAATGTTGTCGTTTAATGTGTGGATTGAGCTACTTTACGCTCACACTACGGCTTCTTTTACGCACGAAGACTATACGAGCTTTTACGCTCAACAACTGACGTGTGCGTAAAGTCTATTTGAGCTATTTTACGCTCAAGGTTATTTAACAACCACTTTATGCGGGAAGTCTATGTCAAGGCTATTTTACGCCTAATCTACTGCTTTACGCTCAGAGTACATTGGGGCTATTTTTACGCCCTATTCTCCTCCACCAGCTTGGAACGTGGTCTGCCTACGTGGCTTTCATGCCATTCTTCTCGAAGAATGTGTGTACATGCATCCTATTCTTACTGAAATGATGGGACACATGTCAACATATGTAGAGGTTGGCTTCGATCGTGGATGGCAGTTATTAGCGTAAAGATGGAACTTTTGCTAAGTTTTTACGCACAAGAGCCCAAGTCTATAAATAGACTTATTTTTCTCATAACACAAGGACAAAGACATGAGAGAATACAGAGATCAGAACTTAAAGATTTTGATTCTCCAGAGCATTCTTCTTCAACCTTTCTTTCAGAACAGAGTGAAGCAAAGCAGGAAAGCATTCGGCCTCGCCATCAGTGCCCAAGTGCGTCGATACCTTTCTGGTGACTTAGTTCTTCCAGTTGTTCTACTTCATGCAGTGATCTTCATCATCATCATATGGTCCAAGGAACAAAGTGATCATTTACAAATCTGACTTCTACAGCAATACTTCCCCAGAATCAAATTTGTACGTCTTGTACTTTTTCTCGTTTTATTTTCAAAAGCCAATTCCTCCAAGGCATTTTGTTAAGTGAAACAAAAATGGCGACTCTGCTGGGGACGACCTTCTCCTCTGACGAGGAGGAAATTGCTCAATATGATGATGTTTCGGTCGGTTCGACCAAGAAGACTCTGGTTGTGCACTTCGACCAGACTGCCTACGAAGAAATGCTCCGAACTGGGGGTGGTTCTCGCTGCTCCAATGTTCAAAAGTCTCGCAAAGCACGAAAAGTTTGGATTCCTAAATCCAAAATAGCTTCTGATCTCTCTGTTGCTGTAGATAACAAGGGAATTCTTCCCTCTCCTGTCGTAGGGGCTTCCGTTCATAACGAGGCAGTCCTTACTTCGGCGTCGCTCTCTAAGTGTGACAATTTGTCTCCCGTCTGTGACGGTGTAGATGATCGGGTTCCACGTCCACTGCGTAAGAACCAGGTTTTACGCCCACTGGGTAAAAACCAAATTTTACGCTCAAGGCATAAGAATGAGTCTCCCATTTGTAATGTGGCAGATTCTAATGCTTCTGAGTGTAAAAATAAGTCTCCCGTCTGTGACGTGGTAGATACACACAAATTACGCTCCTCGCGTAAAACAAAATCTCCCGTCTGTGACGTGGTAGATAATCAATTTTTACGTTTTACGCGTAAAGGTAAGTCTCCTGTCTGTGACAGTGTAGATAAAATTCACAACGATGTTTGCACATCTAATATGAATGTACCTAAACGCATACAGCGTAAAAATGTTGTTGGTAAAACTTCTGTCCTACACCAACAATCTTCTTATACTGCTTTACGCAAAGTACCAAACTTGTAAATCATGCGCCATGAAGATGGAGTTCTTCGTGCTAAAAAATCTCAAGATTTACGCACACAACTCCAAACGCGTAGAAATGTACAATTTGGTTCTGCGAATGCTGCTAGTAATCTTCTTTACACACAGGGTACTAAACGTTTTTCTACCCCTAATGTGATAAAGAAGAATACTCCCTCCATTCCTTCTGACTTACGTGAATTGCTCATACAAAAGCGTAAAAATTCACAATCTCCGGTGACGCTCCCCCAAGAAAAACATCATTATGAATATCACCAGGTTGTGATCAATTGTTGTTGTTCGGCTTCAAAACGGTCAGTTTTTGATCGATTGAGTTTTTCGCTTCAACATCAAGCTGAAGACCAAGAAGATGAGCTGTCATATGCATCAGTCAACATGGCATCTCATACTAACAGAGGACGGCGTCCAAGACGGAACATGTCCCAAACTCCAGGTCAACAACAGTTCAACAGACTTCTTGATTCCTTTGAAGGAGTATATCAGAATACTCGATCAAGAAGACAAAGGCAATTACAGACTTCTGATTCAGAAGCTGGGGGTACTCAATCTTTTGAGTCTGATACCGATAGTGTGGATTCATACTTCTATACAAATCCTTCCGTATCTTCACGAGAGGTTGAATCCTACGCTGTTAGAGATGAACCAGAGACGTCATCTGCTAATACAGAACAACGTCTCACTGCCGTTGAGCAATTACTGAAAGATATGCTTAACATGGTGCAAAGTATGCATCAGATAATTTTGAATCAGCAAACTACTCAACCGACGGTAATAACACCAGTACCAGTAGCAGCACAAACTCAAGATAGTCAAGGGGCTGAAATACCTTTGAATACTCAAGAGCCGGCTGTTAATCAAAATTCTGCATCTCCAGATCCCATCATCCCTGAAGATGTACCACCTCTAGTAGGGATTACGGTACATCCAACAACCATTCAATCAAATGTGCTTCCCCAAACCAGTGAAGCCATTCAAGCAGTGCATGAGCTCAAAGCACAGTTTGAAGTTTTGAGGCACAAAGATCAACTCCAGAGGTTAGGGATCAAGCAACCTTATCCTCCTCATTGGAATGATGTACCCTTTCCACCGAAATTCAAGCCACAATCTATGGTTTTGTTCGATGGAAAAGCATCTCCCAGTCAATATATCAATTACTTTAATATTATGACTGTACACTTGCAGAAAGATGACGCTCTTCTCACTCGAGTGTTCATCGGGTGCCTGACGGGTTCGGCTTATGATTGGTATCGAAGTTTACCCGACAATTGTATTTCGTCTTTTGACGAATTTAAGGCAATGTTTCTCTCCCGCTTCTATGAAGGAGGTATGGACATGAACATGTTCTCCTTGATAGAAATCAAACAAAAGGAGAAAGAAGATACTCGGACGTTCATCGAACGTTTCCGACAGGCTAATTTAAAGATGCCTCCTGGTATGCCAGATTCAGCATTGATTGATACATGCAAGATGAATCAACGACCATCCATCGCTGTTTTCACGGGTTCCCAATTCTCAGATTGGGCTTCGTTCATCATAGCAGCGGTTTCTGTAGAAGCATGGAATTTTACAACCAGAAAGACCATGCGCCAGACACTACAGGCACCAGAACTCGAACAGGACACTTCACAGCAAGATCAATAGCCATAGACATCTGAAGAAGGACTTTTTATTTATATATATAAAAGTCTATTACATGTCTAGAAAACATTGTACAAAGGAGAATTTCTACAAAGGAAAGATCCTAAGTCTACAGCCAGCGGCCACCATGCGCCTTCAGATAGGCGCAGCAGTTACCATGCGCCTCCAGATAGGCGCAGCAGTCACCATGCGCTGCCAGTTAAGCGCAGCAGATACCATGCGCCTCCAACCAGGCGCATCCCACCATCTCTTCAGTAGCTCAGTTATGTGCATCCAGCTCAGTTATGTGCATCCCTTCAGCAGCCCAGTTATGTGCCACTCTTCCAACCAGGCTCACCTGGCCGAGCAGGAGTGTGCCGCTCTTCCAGCCAGGCTCACCTGATAAATGCTTCGATACACAAAGCATTTAACCCTCTGGCTGAAACCAAGGAAGAGAAGAGCACCACAAATCTGTGGCCAGGGGAGGCTTCGAAAGAGCCTCCAAAGGCCAAGGAAGACCGTGATCGAAATATGGTTAAAGGAGCAGCTTTCAGAGTGGGCGACACCCACTTTGAAGGAAGAGAGAGCCTAGCACCGCCATTCCGATCTACGGCTCTTCCGGAACAATGGAGACGAGGCCCGAGCATCCCTATCTTTGGATGCAACAGGCACCTTCCGCCTGCCTCAGAAGCCCTCGACTCCGTCTTTTGGATGTAAGAGTCACCTTCAGGAGCATTAACGACGACATGGCGTCTCATCTTCACCCTCGGGAGCACTCTGTCAACAGAATGCACCTGATAACCTGAGTTCATATTGGAAAGACGTGAGGGAATGAGAGGCCAACCTTCTCTCCATGCCACTATTTATAGGCCGGGCAGATCAAACCCATGTGCCAAGTGGATGGCTCTCCGAATTCCGTGCAATGAACTCACATTAAATGGATAAACCAGACGCCTCGACTTCAGCCAAACGGCTATTAAAAGCACTCAAGAAACGAAACAGCCGCATCATGTGTCGGATGCGCCGGCTGGTCAGCGCATCATACCTCTTCAAACATCAAACAGATGCGCTCTGTACCGAGCGCATCAAAGGGGATGCGCCCTCATACGTCCCCATACGCCTAGTGGAACGTCAACCGACGCGCCCACTCAGCTGTCCATCGAATGTCACCAACATTAAATGCTGAACTAACGGAGTTGGCAGCACGCCTTCCCAAGTCTGAACGGCTGACAGCTTTTATAGAAAACGAAGCGTCCACAACGTCAGCATCATCATGACTCTATCCCGACGGCTACTGCCACGTGGCCACTCGACCACCCGCATGCGCCTCCGCGGCCAAGCGCCCAAACCTGCATGTGCCTCAAAAGCCATGCGCCTCAGACCCTTCACTGATCCCTAAAGACAGAAGAAGAGTCTCCAGTTGAAGCTTTGCATGCGCCTCAAAAGCCATGCGCCCCAGACTGATCTCTGATCCCGAAAGACAGAAGGAAAGTCGCTCGCATGCGCCTCAAAAGCCATACGCCCAGAACGGCTCGTGACTCCTAAAGGTCATGAGCCAAAATCTCATCATGCGCCCAATCTAAGGCATATCCCACCAAATAATCCCCCCACCAAATCAGAGATCTCCGAGCACATGGGTCGACGACACGTGTCCTTTGACTCAACTCATCCAAGATCTCAGCAACAAAAAGATCTTCTCCTCTGCTACGTGCCGGCTCACAACAGCAGTATGAAGAATTCAACCCCGCGAGTAGGGCGCATCATCCATGCGCCTCCATCAGCAACCTCCACGTGGCGTCCCCACGCACCGGCGCATCCTATATATGTGCGCATGGGCAGCCAACCTGCCCAGCTATAAATAGAAGGACCATTTCCTTCTGACGGACACACGGAGACATATATACGAACAATCCAGACAGATATCACCAGAGAGGCAGTTACAGACACTCAACGTCTTCCTCCTTTCAGCCAGCTCCAGCACCCAGAGCAATCTACACCTTCAGAGAACCGATAACCGTCGTCAGCCCGTCAACGGAGTCAACGCATTACCACTCGCTCCATTGGCACTTAGGACCCAGATTAAACAAAAGTGTACTCCTAGGACTACATCTAAGTCCTATATTGTAACACTGTTCTGTTTGTATTAAGATTTGCAATCAAACGATTTTAATAGCAAACAAGCTGGCGACTCTGCTGGGGACGCACGGTCTCCACCTGCTTCTGCTTATTGGCTGCTGGCGACATATCCGAAGGTACGCTCTACCTCCAAATCAAAAGGCAGGAAGATCAAGTCTTGCCGTACGGTCTCTTCTTCAACAGAAGAGGTACTTCCAGTGCAGACGCGTGCACAACAGAACGCTCAGCCCGGCGAAGCTGCCGCCGAGGTAGTGCCTCTTGGCACAATCCCTGAGTAGGGCCCGTCTAAATCCTCAGCAGCCAATAAGCAGAAGCAGGTGGAGGCTCGTTTCGACAGACCTCTACGAAAGGAGAATGCTTCGGGGCTAGCCAAGCCCCACAACTTTGACATTCTGGCACAACTGGCCAGTACTCCTGTGCGCTTGTCTTTGTTTGAGCTCCTGCGTCTTTCCAAAGACTTCCGAGAAGCTCTCTGCGAAGCTCTGAAGGACGTTGAATCCTTCCTCAGTCAGGTTAAGCAGCCTGAAGACCTCCCAACTACTTGTGCGTACTGTCATTGTACGGATGAAGTTATCCCAAACATAACTTTCACCCAATAAGACATGCTGCTCAAGCACCACCGACATAACCGACCGCTGTATTACACAGGGTACATCGGTTCAGTCAAGGTGAGCCAAATTCAGATCGATCCGGGGTCTTCCCTCAGCATTATCCCGAAGGCGCTGCTATCAAAACTGGGAATCCCAATGTACCGGCTGGCGCCCTCCAACACAACCATCAGTGGCTTCAACGCTAGCAAAAGCGAGCCACTGGGCAAAATCCGACTGAAGTGTCATATCGGCAACCTCAAAACTGAGGTGACTTGTTATGTGGTGGATGCCGAGGTCAACTACAACATCCTGCTTGGCCGACCATGGCTACATGAGTACATGGTGGTGCCTTCCACGCTCCACTAATGTATGAAATATGTATCCACCAACGGCGTCATCCGGACGGAGTTCGCAGACATCGATCCTTTCAAAGGGATTGAGGCTTACTTCACCGATTTCGACTTGTACAAGCCACTTGACGAGGAGGAAGCCAACGATGCTGATGATGAGGCAGAGACGACAACTGAGCCGGACACGGAGCCGGAGATGAATCCAGATGCCCCACTGAAGATCCGACTGAAGGATAAACCACCCCAGAAGGTGCCTCCAATGAGCATCAAGCTATCAGGAAAAGCATCGACTCCTGAGGCTCCCCTGAAGATACGCCTCAAGGGAAAGCCGCCTCAAACATCGGCTCCCCTGATGGCAAAATTACAGGGGAAGGCACCACTCACAGGAGGCGTAGTTGAGGCACCTTTGAAGGTGCGTCTTAAGGGCAAGCCCCCGCAGTCATCCAAGATGCCAGAAAGGGCTCACATCGCCCTCTCAGACCCCAAAGTCAAAGCTGTGGTGGATTCTCCTGATCCGACCCCAGTGCTTACAGATGAGGAGCTTGGCAAATATATCTCTGCTGATGTAGATGCACCCTCCTTAGACAATGTAATCCCGCGGGATAAAATCTCGTACTTCATCAATAATAGAGTGTCTTTTAATTATTCTTGTCTTCCACATTGGAATGCCATGTATACATTAGATCACGTTCTACGGTCGTTGCAAACACAAATAACGACCGTCCATAATATAAACCGAGTAGTCCCGTCTCAAGGAGTCTGTTTCATAAACTCTCCACGAAGCCGAGACGAAAGATCCGTCATTTTTGGCAAAGTCGAGCGTCATCAAGACCTCCCGCCACTCGAGCCTGAACCTGATACCGGCAGAGTACAAGTCTATCGGTATACGGATACAGCAAAGCACATCATCCAGAAGATGGGCTACGACCTGAAAAGCAACAAAGGCCTAAACTATGGCAAGGGTCGACCTCTCCCTCTCCAGCTTTCAACACCCAAAGGAAGGCCGCAAGACTACTACAATAAAACTCGACGGGGATATGCTATGTCACGCCGCCATCAACCCTAGAGAGTTCAGACGTAGAAGACGTAGAACATTCCCACTCGCCCGAAGCGTCGACTTGGGATTCTGATACCAGTATCGGATCAGTCTTCAGGAAAGTACTGTCAGCTAACATGACGTCAGCACAACCTCAAAAAGGTGAAGGCGAAGACCAAACGCCGGAACCCTTTGAAGAAGAACCCTGGGCTCAACGCCTAGGAGAGCAATGGGAGTCTCGTTTTGAGTTACGTGAACCTCCCACCGAAGACGAAGTCGAGCAGATCGACCTTGGGGACGGATCTTCTTCCAAACCCATCTTCGTCAGCAAAAGCCTAGAAGGAGAAGACCGAGAGGCTTTAATCCAGCTGGCTAAAGAGTATATCGACGTCTTTGCCTGGAGCTACGAAGACATGCCAGGACTCGATCCACAGATCGCAATGCATAGGTTGAACATCTTACCTGATGCCAAACCTATCAAACAACAACAACGACATTTCCGTCCGGACATCATGAATGCCATCGATCAGGAGGTGGACAAACTCTTGACTAGCGGCTTCATCCGTGAGGAACAACACCCAGATTGGGTAGCCAACGTCGTACCTGTCACCAAGAAGAACGGGAAGATACGAGTCTGTATCGACTTCAGGGACCTCAATTCTGCTTGCCCAAAGGACGAATTCCCGCTTTCGATCACCGATGTGATGATCGATAACACATGTGGCTTTGAACGCATGTCCTTCATGGATGGGTATTCAGGCTACAATCAAATCAAGATGTTCCCCGATGACGTGAAAT
Organism: Iris pallida; assembly: GCA_029216955.1. Lineage (NCBI taxonomy): Eukaryota > Viridiplantae > Streptophyta > Magnoliopsida > Asparagales > Iridaceae > Iris > Iris pallida. The sequence goes on from JANAVB010020400.1 coordinate 29,143,053, forward strand.
ACACGTCATTCAGGACTCCAAAGGGTGTTTTCTGCTATACAGTAATGCCCTTCGGCTTGAAAAATGCCGATGCAACATACCAACGAGCTATGAGCACCATCTTCCGTCAACATCTTCGCAAAACAGTCGAATGCTATGTTGACGACATCGCAGTCAAGAGCCGCCTCAAAGGAGATCACCTACAAGATTTGAAGACAGTCTTCGATCTCATGCGGGCACATCAACTCAAAATGAACCCCGCTAAATCCTTCCTGGGGATTTCTAGCGACAAATTCTTGGGCTTTGTCATCACGGCGAAAGGCATTCATGTTGATCCCGAGAAGACCAAAGCCATCCTCAATATGGACCCTCCGAAGAATCTTCGAGAACTTCGAGGCTTGCAGGGACGTCTAGCATACATCCGGAGGTTCATAGCAAACCTTTCCGATAAATGTCAACCCTTTACTCAGCTCATGAAGAAGGGAGTCTCTTATGTCTGGACAGAGGAGTGCCAGAAGGCTTTCGACGACATCAAAGCCTACTTGACGAGTCCACCAGTCCTGGGAGCACCTGTCGCGGGAAAACCATTTCTTCTCTACGTCCGTGCCATGGATCATTCCCTTGGCGCTCTGCTGGCTCAAAACAGTGATACAGGCTATGAGCAAGCAATCTACTACCTCAGTCGAATGCTCATCGGGGCCGAACACCGGTACAATCCCGTTGAAAAGGAGTGCTTGGCTTTGGTGTTTGCCATCCAGAAGACTCGTCATTATGTCTCAGGCCAGACAATTTAGGTCATTTCTCGAGTCAATCCACTCAGAGTCCTCATGACGAAGCCAGGATCATTAAACTCCCGGCTAGCCACATAGGCGATTTTGCTAACACCATATAATATGGTGTTTGTCCCACAAAAAACAGTTAAAGGTCAAGCTCTGGCTGACTTTTTAGCTGCACACCCCATCCCAGAATCCTCAAAACTCTATGAAGACATCCCGGATGAGGTCCAAGAATCCAACGTCACCGAAGGAAGCTCCGTTTGGCGGATGTTTTTCGATGGCGCTTCGAAAACAGGCCCCAAAGGCCAAATCATCGCAGGAGTGGGGGTAATCTTAGTCTCCCCCGATCAGCTGGTCATCCAGCGTGCTTACTTCCTTTCGAAGCCGTGCTCCAACAATGTTGCCGAGTACAACGCACTCGTCATGGGACTCCAACTCGCACAACAGCTGGGGGTGGACCATCTGGAAGCCTACGGTGACTCAAAACTCGTCGTGAACCAGATTCGAGGGTAGTACGAGGTTCGCCATGAAGATCTGATCCCTTACCATGAAGTTGCATTGAACATCATTTCAACCTTTACCGGGTTCTTCATCGAACACGTGCCTCGTCTACAAAACTTGGAGGCTGACGCTCTGGCTGGCCTCGCAGCCTCATTGGCAGCGCCCTTTGGGACTCAACACTATGTCACGGTAACAGACCGAGACTTGATTTGTCCCAGAAATAACCTGTGCTTGCAAGTGGCCTACGCCATGCCGACGAACACTGGTGTTAATGTCCGAGACTGGAGGTTCCCGTTCATCGACTTTGCTGTCTACGGAATTCTTCCAGAGGACCCGAAGGAAGCCGTCTCAGTCAGGAGACGCTCTCTTCGATTCTACTACGACACAGCTACCAAAACGCTGTACCGACGTTCCTTCGATGGGCTCCTCCTTCGATGCCTGTCCAACGAAGAAGCAGCCGAAGCCCTCCGAGAAGCTCATGACGGAACTTGCGGAGCTCATCAACCCGGTCCTAAGTTGCAGGATCGACTACGACGTATGGGCTACTACTGGCCAACCATGGCCACCGACGCTGTTGAATATGCTAAGAAGTGTCACGCATGCCAACTCCATGCTGACTTCATACATACACCGTCTGAACCACTACATCCTACAGTCACCTCCTGGTCCTTCGAAGCCTGGGGCATGGATATTGTGGGACCTATCACCCCTCCTTCATCAAGAGGACACCGCTTCATCCTGGCCATCACCGATTACTTCTCCAAATGGACAGAAGCAGTCCCACTGGCGGAAGTAAAGAGCTCCAGGGTGATCAGCTTTATCAAATACCATGTCATTTACCGTTTCGGAGTACTCCGGCGGATCATTCATGACAACGGTCCTCAGTTTATCAGCCACATTTTTAGCAGGTTCTGTGACAAGAACCGCATTCAAAATGTGGCATCCACCGCCTATAATCCGGCAGCAAACGGGTTAGCAGAGGCGTTCAACAAAACCATCGTCAGGCTACTCAAAAAGGTCGTGTCATCCAATAAACGCGACTGGGATGAAAAGCTTGGCGAATGCCTTTGGGCCTACCGCACAACGGTACGGACCCCGACAGGCAACACACCATTCTCTCTGGTCTACGGGAGCGAAGCGGTACTGCCTCTCGAGATCCAGATACCCTCACTCCGTGTAGCAATAACAAACAAACTCACAGAAGAAGACAATCAACGTCGTCGTCTGCGGGAACTGGAGGCACTCGATGAGAAGCGTCTCCTAGCTCAACAACGCATCGAACTCTACCAAGCCCGTATATTACAGGCTTTCAACAAGAAGGTCAAACAGAGGACTTTCCAAGTTGGCGACCTGGTTCTAGCAGTCAGAAGGCCAATGGTGTTAACTCACAAGACACCAGGAAAGTTCGAACCCAAGTAGAAAGGACCTTTCATCATAGAGACGGTATACTCAAACGGTGCTTACCGCCTCGCCAAACCCAATGGAGACTTGTTTATGATGCCCATCAACGGCAAGTTCCTAAAGAAGTACTGTTCTTGACATCCTTCAGACATGTACTTCCTCAAAGGGATCTGTAGGCCCAATCATCGGGATTCACAAACAATCTCCTTCCACAAACTCATCCGCTTCTGGAACCCAGCTGTTCCGTGGCTTCCTTCAGTAGAAAGACAACCACGTCCACATTACCTCTGAGTTGTTCCTCTACACCCTACAAAGCGGAATCTTACACTACGTAAGCCGATGCTACCCTTCATGTTTACCACGTCCATATTACCTCTGAGTAAACATCTCGTACAAACAACCCCTGCGTTGTCGTACATTGATCACAGAACTTCCACGTCCACATCACCTCTGAGTTGTTCAGCGTATCCCCCAGGATCATTCCTACCACGTCCATCACACCTCTGAGTAGGATGAATTCTATCATTTGAACCCAATGATTGCCATATCCACATCACCTCTGAGCAAACATGTTGGTTCCTTCAAACTTATTATCTGTGCCTAAAAACCAAGGTGCACAAAAGATAATAGGTCCACACAAATCATCAAGTTCATAATAACAAAAATGAACACATCACAAAAAGTTGCGTACTTCTTTATTTTTCTGAAAGAGAGAGTACAAAAACTACACTATCCCTCGGCAAAGGGTTGCAAAAGAACATAAAAAAGAGGAAAAGCTACAGTCCCTGAACCTCCCCAGGGTGGGCTGAGAGCTCCCTGACTCGAAGTCTTAGGTCGGCTGTACGGGCCTCCACAGTCGCCAGGACTTGTCGCTCAGCTTCTTGACGCATCAATTCAACAGCCTCAGTGGAAGTATCGCTCTCATGCTTCTCATCAAGCTGTTGTCGCTGCTGCGCCAAGGCAAGAGTCCGCTGAGTAAAAGTCGCTTCTTCCTTCTTGAATGCTGCGTGTTTAGCCCGAACACGCTCGACATCTAACTGGAGTCGGGCCCGTTGGTCCTCAAGGTGGCGCATCTGGGTGTCGATCTCCGCGATATCAGCATCCAATGCAGCTCGAGTTTCCGCCGTCGTCTTCATGGACTGAGATAACTGCTCTACCGCAGCCTCAGTCTCAGCCACCTCGCGCTCCCAAAGGCCCACAGTGGCCTGGTATGAAGACTCGATCTCGACAATCAGCTTCCCCTTCTCCGTATCTATCAGGACGGAGAGGTCGTCTCGCTGGATGCGCTGAAGTTCCGCGAGCCGCTCGTCCAGCTCGATCACCAAAGCCTCCAGAATTTCGGCTATATGGTCGTGGCCTTGGTGAATACGGATCAGCTCGATACAGGGCATTACCAGAGTTCTTGCCGTCGCAAAGCTCCCATTGGCATCCATTACAGCAGATACACCCTTCTGCAGCATTTTGTACACCCCTTCGACGAGGAATTTCATATATTCGTCTGCATCCGCCAGGACCTGCGGCATCATAGTAGGAGTTGGAGGAGCTACTCTAGTTTACGGACCGGAAGAAGATCCGCCAACCTCAACCTGCGAGGCTTGAACCTCAGTATCAATGGGCTCTTCATCAACGGGGGCTGGACTGCTAGCCCGAGGAGACGAAGGAACAGAGGAAGCCCGCACAGGCGTCGAAATAGTACCCTAAGTAGGAGGGGCAACAGAGGGTTCTACACCCTCGCCCTTCTCAAGCCCGGAGGAACCACCGACGTCAGCGGCCACCTCTTCTACCCCCAACATCCTATCAACAGCTGGTACCTCCCTCGGCAGAATAGGGAGATTATCACTTGTCTCTTGACCCACCTTAGCAGTTGTGACCGGCAGACGGGTCTCGTCATCAAGTCCCTCCACAGGGACAGAATCTGTCGCTACCTCCTGATCGGTAGCCGCCTCAACTACCACGGTTGAAGCCGGGATAGGACTCGGCAATGATTCAGCCGACCTCCCCTCATCATGATAAGGAGGGGAATCAACCCTCTCCTCTATCTCAACCATATCTGTTGCCCCCGCAACAGACTCTTGCGGGTCTGCGGCAACGTCATCCAAGGCCGACGCTGTGGCCTTCACCTTCTCGGAAGCTGCTACATCCTCAGCTTCCCGTCTGACATAATCCGGAGATGCTGGAATCTCTACAACAACATCCTCGGTATTCTCCTCCATGGGAGATATCATAGTAGGCAGAATACGCATGTCAGACGAGCCCGCCATCTCCTTTGGCCTGCTCCTACCAAATTTTGGAGTGCGAGGCTTTCTTATCAGCGACTCCTACACAAAAAGGGGAAAAGCATGATTACATAAGAAGCTGAACTTGAAAAAAACCTTACAGGACATCTTACCTCTGTAGATGCGGAGTTCGAGGACACCGTCGGTGACGATGCCCTCTTCTGCTTTTTCGATACAGGAGAGTCGACTTTTGTATCTGCACCCCTTTTCGTTTGATCAACCGAAGGTTTTGCCTGACCCCCGATAGATACGGCGGGGGTGCCACGACCCGGCTCGGGCGGACGGTACGACCGAGCCTTCGCCAAAGTGTCTGCACCCGCGCTAAATGGGTGCCTGCAATAAAACTGGTCTCCCTATCATATCCGATGGGCGGAGCAGCCATAACATAGTAAAATCTGGCGGCTGAGTAGAGAATCGGCGGCCACGGATTTTGGACAAGGAGCGTAAAGCGGGCTCCAGTACATCCGACATTATAGTAATGCCAAGCTCGTGCACCATCCAGCAAACTTCTAGCGTACCCCAAGGTAATACTGGGATTATCCAACATCAATTGGGCGTACCCGAATTGCCTCGTAAAGCGGTTAGGCAGATACGGGTCCAGGTAACACTGGTTCCTGTTCTGATATACCAAATGGGACGACCGGATACTTTGTAACCAGCGGAATCCCCATGGAGACAGAGTGGTGGCATCCTCACCCGAGTCCACCAGATCTTCGTTGGCCTCAAAATCGGAGAAGACAGGACCAACTTTGGCGATCTTCCACCCCTGAAGATGGGATAAAACTTTCCTGCAAACGGGAACACCGGTGTGCGACCAATTCCTCCGGTGGAAACGCCGGAGGAACGCATCTCCGGACCTGTGGTCTTCCTCCGAACCCGGGCTCATCACATTGGGATGGTGTAAAATTAACCACCCCATCAAATAATGAAACGGCAGTTCGGCACGCGGGAAGTTGTTGTTTTTGCCCCGCTCGTGAATGACATCTCCCGTAAACTCTCGAAGACCCCGCAACGGGTTACACACCATTGCGGGGAGTAAAGCTAAAGGACGGCCGAAGGCCAACTTCACGGCCGGCAGAATTGAGTTCCGAGTCACCCTCTCTACAGAGCCAGACCCGCCTGAAAAGACGTGGTCCCGGAGCCAAATCATAAGATACGCGACTAATACTGCTTTTGGCGACATCCGATAGGGGAGATGCCAAAAACAGCTATAGGAGCGTTCATCCGACTGCTGGTTCTCGTTCTCCAAGGGATTCTTCTCACCCAACCTGCTCATTTCAGAAAGCACCTCGTTGCGAGAAAGTGCCGGTAGAGTAGAAAAATGGGAAGGATCCTCCTTGTCCTGCCTAAAGATGTGATCTCTCCAAGCAGTCACATGAGGCTGCGTCCCGCCCCTATCCTTCTTCTGCATATAGTAGTGATGACTCGCTACTTCTTTGAAGACAGCCATCATCTCATCAGCTTTGTCTCCCAAGACCTGGAATTCTTCATTGATCGGGAAGTATTCCTCGTAAGGTTCCGATCCCCAGGGGAGTTTTGATACCTCGTACATCTTATGAAGCGCGAGCCCTAGCTCCCCCACTGGAGTAAAGAAGGTCTCGGTATGGGTATCAAACATCTCCAAAAGCACAAGGAACATGTGCCTGTTAATCTCTACACCTGCCAGAGTGGCACGGATTGCGGCGGTCAGCCCAATCTCTTGGAGCTCAGTCTGAAACCGCGACAGGATCCAGTGTGTCAGTTTGTCCCATTTTGAAACATAATGGCACCAACCCTCTACCCGAAATTCTTCCTTGGGGTATGATTGTTCCATCAACAACATGCGACGAGCAAAAGTCGAGGCACCCAAGGCAAAAGTATTGACGGGAACATCGCTATAAATACTCCCAGGACGAATAGTCCGCCAGGTGTAAGAGGTACCAGCTCGCGAGGCGACCAGAGTATCCCTCTGATCAGAAGAAGAATCAATTCTGATGACGCCTGTTACCGCTCCTCCTTGAGATGGAGTAATGTCCCAGGACATTCTCCTTTTAGAAGCAAGTCGACAGAAAGTTAATAAAGGCCATTGACGTTCAAACTGCCTGACGGTCATATGCACGCCCCTGGCTGTAAAGAACCAGTCTTCTTTGACCTTCAGCACCTGGGCTTCAGAAGAAGAAAGGCGGTCCCCGAACAGGAACTCAGGCTTTAAGAATGTCACTTTATCGGAAGTGGCAGATTTCAGAACGCCACGTTCCATCATCCGTTTAAGGAACCCGTGATGTTGTTCCCAAATTTGAATCATTCTTTCGGGATGCTGATCCAACATAATAGCCGCTTGAGCAGGGTTTATCACCTCTTCATCATAATCTACTTCCATCTGACAGAGTACAGCGTCCAGGAGCACTTCGTTCTGTTTGCCATTAAAATCGTTTGATTGCAAATCTTAATACAAATAGAACAGTGTTATAATATAGGACTTAGATGTAGTCATAGGAGTACACTTTTGTTTAATCTGGGTCCTAAGTGCCAATGGAGTGAGTGGTAATACGTTGACTCCGTTGACGGGCTGACGACGGTTATCGGTTCTCTGAAGGTGTAGATTGCTCTGGGTACTGGAGCTGGCTGAGAGGAGGAAGACGTTGAGTGTCTGTATCTGCCTCTCTGATGATCTCTGTCTGGATTGTTCGTATGTATGTCTCTGTCTGTGTGTCTGTGTAAGGAGGGGATGATTCATCTATTTATAGCTGGGCAGATTGACTGCTCATGCGCGCATATGTAGGATGCGCCGGTGCATGGGGATGCCACATGGAGATTGCTGATGGAGGCGCATGGATGATGCGTCCTACTCGCGGGATTGAATTCTTCATACTGCTATTGTGAGCCGGCACGTAGCAGAGAAGAAGATTTTTTTGTTGCTGAGATCTTGGATGAGTTGAGTCAAAGGACACGTGTCGTCGACCCATGGCTCGGAGATCTCTGATTTGGTGGGGGATGATTTGGTGGGATGCGCCTTGGATTGGGCGCATGATAAGATTTTGGCTCGTGACCTTTAGGAGTCACGAGCCGTTCTGGGCGCATGGCTTTTGAGGCGCATACGAGCGACTTTCCTTCTGTCTTTCGGGATCAGAGATCAGTCTGAGGAGCATGGCTTTTGAGGCGCATGCAAAGCTTCAACTGGAGACTCTTCTTCTGTCTTTAGGGATCAGTGAAGGGTCTGAGGCGCATGGCTTTCGAGGCGCATGCAGGTTTGGGCGCATGGCCGCGGAGGCGTATGCGGGTGGTCGAGTGGCCATGTGGCAGTAGCCGTCGGGATAGAGTCATGATGATGCTGACGTTATGGACGCTTTGTTTTCTGCAAAAGCTGTCAGCATTTCAGACTTGGGAAGGCGTGCTGCCAACTCTGTCAGTTCAGTATTTAATGTTGGTGACATTCGATGGACAGCTGAGTGGGCGCGTCGGTTGACGTTCCACTAGGCGTATGGGGGCGCATCCCCTTTGATGCGCTCGGTACATGGCACATCTGTTTGAGAGGTGTGATGCGCTTACCAGCCGGCGCATCCGACACGTCTTTGATGATGCGGCTGTTTCGCTTCTTGAGTGCTTTTAATAGCCGCTTGGCTGAAGTCGAGGCGTCCGGTTCATCCATTTAATGTGAGTTCATTGCACGGAATTCGGAGAGCCATCCACTTGGCACGTAGGTTTGATCTGCCCGGCCTATAAATAGTGACATGGAGAGAAGTTTTGCTTCTCATTCCCTTACGTACCTCCAACATGAACTTGGGTTTTCGGGTGCATTCTGTTGACGAAGTGTTCCCGAGGGTGAAGATGAGACGCCATGTCGTCGTTGATGCTCTTGAAGGTGACTGTTACATCCAAAAGACGGAGTCGAGGGCTTCTGAGGCAGGCGGAAGGTGCCTGTTGCATCCAAAGATAGGGATGCTCGGGCCTCGTCTCCGTTGTTCCGGAAGAGCCGTAGATCGGAATGGCGGTGCTAGGCTCTCTCTTCCTTCAAAGTGGGTGTCGCCCGCTCTGATTGTGTTGAAAGCTGCCTTTTGCCGTGATTTCGATCACGGTCTTCCTTGGCCTTTGGAGGCTCTTTCGAAGCCTCCCCTGGCCACAGATTTGCGGTGCCCTTCTCTTCCTTGGTTCCAGCCAGAGGGTTAAATGCTTTGTGTATCGAAGCATTTATCAGGTGAGCCTGGCTGGAAGAGCGGCACACCCCTGCTCGGCCAGGTGAGCCTGGTTGGAAGAGCGGCACACCCCTGCTCGGCCAGGTGAGCCTGGTTGGAAGAGTGGCACATAACTGGGCTGCTGAAGGGATGGCGGGATGCGCCTGGTTGGAGGCGCATGACATCTGCTGCGCCTAACTGGCAGCGCATGGTGACTGGCAGCACATGATGACTGCTGCGCCTATCTGGAGGCGCATGGTGGCCGCTGGCTGTAGACTTAGGATCTTTTCTTTGTAGAAATTCTCCTTTGTACAACCTTTTCTAGACATGTAATAGACTTTTATATATAAATAAAAAAGTCCTACTTCAAATGTCTATGGTTATTGACTTTGCTGTGAAGTGTTCTGTGCGAGTCCTGGCGCATGTAGTGTCTGGCGCATGGTCTTTCTGGTTGTGAAATTCCATGCTTCTACACTTTCAAGAGTGGGATAGTCATCGACACTGACACAAAAAATGCAAAGATATTAGAGACAACACAAAGATCAGAGCTTCATGACTCGTCAGATGCGCGTATCAAGCGCATCTGAAAAAGGAGCCTCAGCGCATCATCAGGGTATGAACCCATGCGCGTTAGCAGTAGAGCCTCGGCGCATCGTCAAGGCATGAGCCCATGCGCGTCAGCGAAGGCTTCGGCGCATCATCAGGGTGTAAAATCCATGCGCGTCAGCAATTAAAGCCACAGTGCATGATAAAGGCCTGAGCCTATGCACGTCGGTGGAAAAGTTTTCCACATCGATAGGAGACAATAAAGCTCACCGACTACCGTCGGCCGAACTTCGACAGGCGGGCGAGGAATGTCACTCACGACATCCTCTACCGGCTCCTTCTCCTTCCCCTTTCCTTTGCCGGCACCGCCGCGAGGAGTCTTGGGAGCCATTCTAACAGAGAGGAAAAAATTAAGGTTTTCAGAAGAACTCTAAAGGAGGCAAAGGCACAGAGTAGAAAGAACTCTCTCTCTCTCCACCTCTCACCTATTTATAGGCCGTGGTCGCACGCGTGAATCGATGACGAGTGATCTCAGCCGTCGCCTCGGGTCTTGTGAAGATAACAGCAGATAAAACCAAAAGATCATCATTAATCTTTTCGGTTACCGAGGTATTATCAAATTCATTAATTGAGAAGAGCATGCGGCTGAACAGCCATGCGCCCCAACAGTCATGCGCCCTGATCGCCATGCTTCTTATTCAAAGTATTCCAAAACTTATTCAAAAGTTTTGAAAACTTTGAAGGGGGTCTTGTAGAAGCATAGAATTTCACAACCAGAAAGACCATGCGCCAGACACTACAGGCACCAGAACTCGAACAGGACACTTCACAGCAAGATCAATAGCCATAGACATCTGAAGAAGGACTTTTTATTTATATATATAAAAGTCTATTACATGTCTAGAAAATATTGTACAAAGGAGAATTTCTACAAAGGAAAGATCCTAAGTCTACAGCCAGCGGCCACCATGCGCCTTCAGATAGGCACAGCAGTTACCATGCGCCTCCAGATAGGCGCAACAGTCACCATGCACTGCCAGTTAAGCGCAGCAGATACCATACGCCTCCAACCAGGCGCATCCCACCATCTTTTCAGTAGCTCAGTTATGTGCATCCAGCTCAGTTATGTACATCCCTTCAGCAGCCCAGTTATGTGCCACTCTTCCAACCAGGCTCACCTGGCCGAGCAGGAGTGTGCCGCTCTTCCAGCCAGGCTCACCTGATAAATACTTCGATACACAAAGCATTTAACCCTCTGGCTGGAACCAACAAAGAGAAGAGCACCGCAAATCTGTGGCCAGGGGAGGCTTCGAAAGAGCCTCCAAAGGCCAAGGAAGACCGTGATCGAAATATGGTTAAAGGAGCAGCTTTCAGAGTGGACGACACCCACTTTGAAGGAAGAGAGAGCCTAGCACCGCCATTCCGATCTACGGCTCTTCCGGAACAACGGAGACGAGGCCCGAGCATCCCTATCTTTGGATGCAACAGGCACCTTTCGCCTGCCTCAGAAGCCCTCGACTCCGTCTTTTGGATGTAACAGTCACCTTCAGGAGCATTAACGACGACATGGCGTCTCATCTTCACCTTCGGGAGCACTTTGTCAACAGAATGCACCTGAGAACCTGAGCTCATATTGGAAAGACGTGACGGAATGAGAGGCCAACCTTCTCTCCATGCCACTATTTATTGGCCAGGCAGATCAAACCCATGCGCCAAGTGGATGGCTCTCCGAATTCTGTACAATGAACTCACATTAAATGGATGAACCAGACGCCTCGACTTCAGCCAAATGGCTATTAAAAGCACTCGAAAAGCGAAACAGCCGCATCATGTGTCGGATGTGCCGGCTAGTCAGCGCATCACACCTCTTCAAACATCAAACAGATGTGCCCTGTACCGAGCGCATCAAAGGAGATGCGCCCCCATACGTCCCTATATGCCTAGTAGAACGTCAACCGACGCGCCCACTCAGCTGTCCATCGAATGTCACCAATATTAAATGCTGAACTGACGGAGTTGGCAGCACGCCTTCCCAAGTTTGAACGGCTGACAGCTTTTACAGAAAACGAAGCGTCCACAATGTCAGCATCATCATGACTCTATCTCGACGGCTACTGCCATGTGGCCACTCGACCACCTGCATGCGCCTCCGCGGCCATGCGCCCAAACCTGTATGCGCCTCAAAAGCCATGCGCCTCAGACCCTTCTCTGATCCCGAAAGACAGAAGGAAAGTCGCTCGCATGCACCTCAAAAGCCATGCGCCCAGAACGGCTCGTGACTCCTAAAGGTCATGAGCCAAAATCTCATCATGCGCCCAATCTAAGGCGCATCCCACCAAATCATCCCCCCACCAAATCAGAGATCTCCGAGCACATGGGTCGACGACACGTGTCCTTTGACTCAACTCATCCAAGATCTCAGCAACAGAAAGATCTTCTCCTCTGCTACGTGCCGGCTCACAATAGCAGAATGAAGAATTCAACCTCGCGAGTAGGGCGCATCATCCATGCGCCTCCATCAGCAACCTCCACGTGGCGTCCCCACGCACCGGCGCATCCTACATATGCGCGCATGGGCAGCCAACCTGCCCAGCTATAAATAGAAGGAACATTTCTTTCTGACGGACACACGGAGACATATATACGAACAATCCAGACAGATATCACCAGAGAGACAGATACAGACACTCAACGTCTTTCTCCTCTCAGCCAGCTCCAGCACCCAGAGCAATCTACACCTTCAGAGAACCGATAACCGTCGTCAGCCCGTCAACGGAGTCAACGCATTACCACTCGCTCCATTGGCACTTAGGACCCAGATTAAACAAAAGTGTACTCCTAGGACTATATCTAAGTCCTATATTGTAACACTGTTCTGTTTGTATTAAGATTTACAATCAAACGATTTTAATGGCAAACAGTTTCTGCCGAGACCAATGGTAGGTTGGCTCGTGAACATGGGATATTTTCGCCTAAGATGATAGAGGAAAGAAAAGTAATCCTGGTAATAACCCCGACAATCGTAATATGAAGGGGAAAGATACCCTCATGGTTAATCTTTCCAAGAATAAAACGATGCCGAATAGTCAAGAATCTTCCAGGCCAAAGGAATAATACTCTTTTGATGAGAGTGATATCCCAAGGATATTTCAGTGTCTGATAAAAAGTGGTAAACTTCAGATTCCAGAGCCAAAGAGGCCTAATGAGGTGAATCTAACTGATAATCCCAAATATTGTATCTATCATAGATATATTAATCATCCTACCAGTGCTTGATATGTCCTGAAGAAGAAAATCCAGGAGCTGATAAATGGCGGTGCTATCGCTTTAACCAATGATGACCATACGGTTACAACCAATATGGTTTCTCTTCAGTTCGGAGATTTTCCTCCACAGCAGGTCCCGGATGGAATTATCCCAATTCCAAAGGCGACGATGAAGATCGTGAATATCCCGCCTGCCAGAGAAGAAGATGCAGGATTACTGCCGCTTACACTAAAGAATGGTAAAATTATGTGGGTACATCCTGACTTAGTACCTGAGTTGGAAAGTGAAGATAAAACTTCAAAATCCAAGAAGGGCAAGAAAGTCAGAACCTGCAACATGATTTTCTATGTTATTCTAGATCCCGATGACTTGGATCACCTATGGGATGGCCTTCCTTTAGAAGATAGACTGAAAGGACTGAACATCTGTCCCCCAAGTCTAGCTCCTTCTACTAAGCTCAAGCTTACTCATCAGCAGTGGTTAGCCATGAATAGTGTTCCTTTATATCGGGCACAACAAGTCTTTGCGGCTTATGAAAAAGCTCCAACAGGGATTCTTCCTCGTATCCCGAATCTTTCTCCTTCTGTGGCCACAACGACACCTATTCTCCACTCTCCTGAGGTTACAGAAGGTCTTGCTTCTTCCTCTTCCTCTATTGGAACACCTGTCAAAAGTCTGCTGCCCACTCACTTGTATTGTCAACAATCTGTCCATCTTATGAAGAAGATGGATTATGACTTTCAGAAGGCAGAAGGTTTGAATTATGATAAAGGAATACGACTTCCTTTACAGATTCAAAGTCAAAATTCCACTCTTGGATTGGGTTCTGAAGCTCCTCATAACAATCCACACAAGAAGAAGGCTAAGAAAGGGAAGACAAAATCCTGTAATATGGTACTTCCTTCTTCTGAGTCTGAAGAAGAATATTTTGTTGGTACAAGATCTGGAAAGGAGTACCATAAAGACCATGAGGGATCCTCCAAAGAAGCTGAAGACGTAGTGGAGACACTACCATCTCAATCCTCTTCTGTTCCTGCTAAACCTTCTGTGGTTGAAAAGGGGAAACAGAAAGCAGTACGCTTCGACGTCCCATTGAAGTCTGCTTCCAGTCAGGGGGTAGTAATGAAGCCTTACAAATTCGATATTCTAGCTCAGTTAGCCAATACTCCGGCTAGACTATCTATATTTGAGTTGCTTCGCCTTTCCAGAGAAAGCAGAGAGACTTTGTGTGAAGCTTTACTTCAAGCAGATTCATGCTTGGCTCAACTCAAGACTCCTGATAATATACCAGTGTCATGTCTACAATGTCATAGTGTGATGGAAGTAATTCCCAACATCACCTTTACACAAGAAGATATGCAGTTGAAGCATAACAAGCATGACAGGCCTTTGTGCTACACCGGGTATATTGGATCCACTGAAATTGACAGGATTTACATTGATCCCGGATCCTCAATTAGCATAATTCTTCAGAGTATGCTAAGACCCCTGAGGATCCCTACTAGTGATTTGACTTACACTAGTACTACGATAGTCGGTTTTAACTCTGGCAAGAGCAAGCCATTGGGGAAGATTCGTCTACAGATTCAGATTGGTGATCTTCGAACCATGGTAACTTTCTATGTTATCAACTCAGACGTCTCCTATAATATCCTTTTAGGGAGACCGTGGATTCATGAGCATAATTTTGTACCTTCAACTCTCCACTAATGCTTCAAGTATGTGGATTCCCAAGGAGTTGTGAAAACTGAGTTTGCTGATATCAATCCCTTCAAGGGTGTCGAAGCCTATTTTTCTGATTCAAGGCTTTATAAACAAGAGCATGTGAAAGAGATATCAGATATGGCTGAAGATCAATCACCTACCGAGGATCAATCTATTAATGAAGATCTGCCAGAGGAGCAACCTTGGAAGATCATAGTCAAGGGACGAATCCAATCCCAATCTGTCAATGATCAACCTCTGATAATCAAGGTTAAAGGAAGAACTCAAACTTCATTTGAGGAATCAACAAATATTCCTGCTAAGAGCCAAGTTCAACCTTTCATGATCAAGGTCAAAGGACGTACTTCTTGTACGAATGATCCAGAACCACCATTGATTGTCAATCTTGGCAAATCTACGCAGAAGACGGATAATGGTCCACTGATGATTAATCCGAGGCGTAGCAGTCAAATCGTAAATGATGTAAATATTGATCATTCTGTACTTTTTGATATCAATAAAGATTTCCTTTTCGAGTATATGGCTGTCAAGTTTATCGAAAGAATGACTTTATCTTCTGATAATCAAAGTCATCGATATAAAGACGACATCGAGCCAGAAGAAACTTTATACATCGATCATAAGGAAAATTCTTTCCCTCCTCATATAGATGTTGGACCTTATGCTCAAAGGTTCATAACATCTTCTTCTTATCTTCTACCTGTGGCCGCTCCATCACAAGCTTGCGTAACTTTTAGACATCACGAAGAATCTTACTTCGTGGTTCCGTCTGATAAGAAAAACAAGCGCCAAATTGTGTTTGGCCTGGCTAGAAATATCCCTGTTGCTCAGGCAGATGAGCTGAAGGATAAAGACAAGGGAAGAATCTGAATTGACAAGTATAGTCAACAATCTATCAAGATTATCCAGAACATGGGATATGACTTGAAGACTATGCAAGGTCTCAATCAAGGCAATGGTAGACGGCTACCATTATATGGCGATCCATTTTACCAGAAGACTCGTCATGGGTTGGGATATGATCCGTCCCACATGTTTTATGACGATATACAAGAAGAATTCTCTTCTAGCTCTTCGCAATCGTCGAATTCAGAAGAAGTCCAATCCATTGAAACTGATATGTCTCGTTCCTCATATGATGAATCTGGACAAATACTCTCAGTTAATATGGTTCAAACTGATAATGAATTAGAACCATTTGAGAATGATCCTTGGACACAACAGATGGATACTCAGTAGGAACTCCGTTTTGAACAACAACAGCCACCTATAGAAGACGAGGTCATCCAGATTGATGTTGGGGATGGAGCTACGTCCAAACCAATATTCATCAGTAAAATTCTTGCTGAAGATGAAAATGAAGAGTTGATAAAACTTATCAAAGAATATATTGACATCTTTGCATGGAGTTATGAGGATATGCCATGGTTAGATCCTAAAGTTGCCACTCATAAACTCAATATTCTGCCCAAAGTCAAGCCTGTAAAACAACAGCAACGACGTTTTAGACCAGACATGATGGATGCAATTGAAGCAGAAGTCAAAAAGTTGATCACATGTGGATTTGTTCGTGAAGAGCAACACCCGGATTGGGTTGCCAATATTGTTCATGTCATGAAGAAGAACGAAAAAGTCCGAGTTTGTATAGATTATCGAGATCTTAATGCAGCTTTTCCAAAGGACGAATTTCCACTTCCAATTACTGATGTCATGATAGACAATACATGTGGTTTTGAACGCATGTCTTCCATGGACGGATTTTCAGGATACAATCAGATTAATATGCATCCAGAAGATGAGAAGCACACCGCTTTTCGTACACCTCTTGGGGTCTACTGCTATACAGTTATGCCGTTTGGTCTTAAAAATGCTGGTACCACGTATCAACGGGCTATGAGCAACATCTTTCAAGAACATCTACGAAAGATAGTTGAATGCTATGTAGATGACATCGCTATTAAAAGTCGATCAAAGGATGATCACGTTCAGGACTTGAGGACAGTATTTGAATTGATGCGCCAGCATCAATTGGAAATGAACCCTACTAAGTCTTTCTTAGGGGTTTCCAGTAGCAAATTTTTAGGATTTGTCATTACTTCTCAGGGTATCCACGTTGATCCTGATAAGGTTAAGGCAATTCTTGAAATGCGTCCTCCTCGTAATCTGAAAGAACTCCATGGCTTTCAGGGTCGTATTGCTTATATCAGAAGATTTATATCTAATCTTTCTGGAAGATGTCAACCTTTCTCCCGTTTATTAAAGAAAGGTGTATCTTTTGTTTGGGATGAAGCATGTCAGAAAGCCTTCAATGACATTAAGCAATACCTGACGAACCCTCCTGTCCTGGTACCCCCGGTGGTAGGAAGGCCATTTTTGCTATATGTTCGAGCCTTGGATCATTCACTTGGCGCTTTTCTTGCACAGAAAAGTGATGTGGGTCATGAGCAGGCAATTTATTATCTGAGCAGAATGATGGTCGGAGCTGAACACAGGTATACTCCTGTGGAAAAGGAATGTCTAGCTTTAGTTTTTGCCGTCCAAAAGACAAAACATTATGTGACAGGGCAGACTATTCATGTCATCTCCAGAATAAATTCCATTCGGGTATTGATGAGAAAACCTAGCATTCTTAACTCCAGGTTGGCCACTTGGGCGATGTTGCTTACTCCTTATGACATGGTTTATATACCTCAGAAATCAATAAAGGGTCAAGCATTAGCCGATTTCTTGGCTGCTCACCCTATACCTGAAATATCAAAATTATATGAGGACATTCCAGATGAAGTCGTGGATTGTAACCTGACTTTGAAGAATGATATATGACAATTATATTTTGATGGAGCATCACGAGTAGGACCTAAAGGCAATATTGTCTCTGGGGTAGGAATCGTCTTGGTTTCTCCTGACAAAATAGTTATATACCGTGCCTATTCTCTCAATGAACCATGCTCCAACAATATAGCAGAATATAATGCTCTATTGATTGGTCTCCAAGTTGCAAAACAACTGGATATTGAGTTCCTAGAAGCTTATGGAGATTCCCAATTGATCGTTAATCAAGTTAGAGGGACTTATGAAGTCAGAAATCCCGATCTCATCCCTTATCATCATGTGGTAGTTGAATGGGTCCTTTCATTCAAAGGATTCTTCATTGAGTTTGTACCACGCTCTCAAAATGTGGAAGCTGATGCTCTTGCCAGTTTAGCTACAGACCTAGCTATTCCAATCCGAAGACAAAATACAATTACTTTGTTGGATCGAGACTTGTTCTGTGTTAAGAATAATTTGTATATTGAACAAAGTTATACTACAGAGTCAAGTTCCCAGCAGAAAGATTGGAGAACTCCATTCATTGATTATGCAGTCCATGGGATTTTGCCTGAAGATCCGAAAGAAGCTGCATCAATCAAAAGACGATCGTTTCAATTTTATTATGATTCGTCTTTACATATGCTATACCGTCGTTCTTATGATGGACTCTTGCTGCATTGTCTCTCAGAAAGTGAAGCTAAACAAATACTACGAGAAGCTCATGATGGTATTTGTGGTGCTCATCAACCATGTCCTAAATTACAAGACCGCATTCGAAGAATGGGGTATTATTGGCCTTCTATGATAGCAGATGCTGTAGACTATGCCAGAAGATGTAAAGCATGTCAGATTCATGCTGATTTTATTCATCAACCGTCTGAATTTCTACATCCTACAGCAGCCTCTTGGCCCTTTGAAGCTTGGGGTATGGATGTCGTTGGTCCTATTAATCCACCTTCTGTCAAGGGACATCGGTTTATATTAGCTATAACCGATTACTTTTCTAAGTGGGCAGAAGCAATTTCCCTTGCTGAAGTGAAAACATCTAACGTGATCAGCTTCATCAAACACCATGTCATTTATCGCTTCGGGATCCCTAGACGAATAATTTATGACAATGGTCCACAATTTGCCAGTCAGGCATTTTATCGATTCTGTGATCAGAATCGAATCCAAAATTTGGCTTCTACGGCTTATAATCCAGCTGCTAATGGTTTAGCCGAAGCTTTCAATAAGACGATTATTAAACTTCTCAAAAAGTTTGTCTCTTCTAATAAACGTGATTGGAATGAGAAACTTGGAGAGTGTTTATGGGCTTATCGAACAACAGTCCGGACTCCTACTGGTTTTACACCATTCTCATTGGTTTATGGATGTGAAGCTGTCCTCCCATTGGAAATCCAGATCCCATCTCTACGAATAGCCATTGCTAATGAGCTAACTACAGAGAATAATGACCGCTTACGACTCTAAGAACTTGAAGGATTGGATGAGAAGCGTCTTCAAGCACAACAACATATTGAACTATATCAAGCCCGTATATCTCGAACTTTTAATCGTAAAGTAAAAGAGAGGGTATTCAAGGTTGGCGAACTTGTATTAGCTGTTCGAAGACCGATGGTAATGACTCATAAAAGCAAAGGAAAATTCCAAGCAAAATGGGAAGGCCCTTATGTAATTGAGTCCGTCTTTTCCAATGGCGCCTATCGGTTATCAAAGCCCAATGGAGATCTACTCATGATGCCAATCAATGGCAAGTTTCTTAAGAAATACTATGTATAAAAAAAAGAGAGACAGAATGAAAATAAAGCTCCTTTATTATTTTTGTTCAAGACAAAAGATTAAGGACGAGGGCCACTCCCTCCCTTATGGAATACATAGTCAGTTAATGTCTCGAAGGCGTCGTTGCCTGAGCTCATGAAAAATTTGCAGATGGCCATCCTCAGTGCTTCTTCTTCAGGAGTTTTTTCTGGCTCTACTAAGAACGCAAGGATATCTTGTGGTGGCTTGGGCGTAGAAGAGCTGTTGCCTACTTGAGTCGGGCCCGCCACTGTTGACTCAAGGGGACACATCTCAGTGACGTCCTCAATTTTCCTGGAAACTTCATTCTTTTGCTGTGCATCCTTGGAAGACATTTCTAATAGAGGAGTGGAAATAAGAATGAAATGTTACAGAGAGTTCTCGCCTATTTATAGAAGAGGACTGTTGATGAACCGATCTTTGAGATTGAGAACAACTTTTTATTCCCGAAAAGACCTGTCCATTCGTTCTATCGGGTTCGTTCATTTAATTACGGAATCGAATCAATGCTTTCTTTTTCCGAAAATTATGATTCATTCATACATTAAGATGGACTTATATGTTCATGACATCTGTCTCCTTAGTCCCCAGCTACCAAGGTTTGGTTAAGCTGATTTCTTGTCTCCTGGGAAAAGGATCTTATATCTTCTATTTTATCAATTGATTAGAAAGTGGGATTCGCTATTTATCATGTTTCCATGACCTCTGAATAAATACTAAATCTACTTACTTTTCCAATCTATCACCTCTATTTGACCTCTGCATAGATATTAATCTAATTTTCTTTTGAGTATACTATTATGTCCATATTACCTCTGATAGTATTATATACTCTAAAACAGAAAATAAGATTTTATTTATCTATCATGTCCATATTACATCCAGATAGATACAAATTATTGATCATAGAAGAATCATCATTTCCATTTCCATATCATCAAAAAAGTCTATTACATTTCTTAGACTTTCTTACAAGTTATAATAGAAATCTATTACATTCTTGGATTTTCATTCTATACACACAACGATAGCCTAATAGAGATCTGTTTCTTCTTTGGATCTTCTTCGTCGGATTCGTTGTTGGTGTCAATTCCTTGCTGTCCAAGCCTTTGTGGCAACCAGAACAGAAGGAATCAAACTCTGGTCTTCTCTCTCAGACGAGAGGAGAATCCCAGAGTATGGCAGCCCGAAGACGTGTTGCTGCCAATACAACTGGTGGATTAGGGACGGCCTTCAAGAGGAGATAGGAACGCATCCAGCATTGGGATACGATTCCTAGTTCTGCCGTGAAAGGAACTCTACTATCCGATTTCTCGGGGTAGAGTTAACTCCACCATCCAACTCTTCGTGTATAAAGGCTCTTCCTACCAACAGAGGAAGACCCTTCTATCCCACGAAGAGTTCTGAGTTGTTTGATTTGCGCGTCAAAAGCGCATGAGCTTCCTGATGTTGATGTCAGAAGAATGCTCCTCACAGCGTCAAAATCGCCAATTCCGGTTCTGGAAAAGCTGCTCAGCCAAACTTCTGCAGAAAACAACAAAGAAGATGTGTTTTAAAACAAAAGTATTATCAGAGGCGTATTAAACGCTAACTAAAAACAGATCGCAAGGCTTTTACGCCAGTAATTCAGCAAGGCTTTTACGCCTTTGATTCAGCAAAGCTTTTACGCCAGTGCTTCAGCAAGGCTTTTACGCCAGTGCTTCAGCAAGGCTTTTACGCCAGTGATTAAGCAAGGCTTTTACGCCAGTGATTCAGCAAGGCTTTTACGCCAGAACTTCGGCAAGGCTTTTACGCCAGTGCTTCAGCAAGGATTTTTTTTACGCTCGTCAAGAATTTACGCTCATAAATACCTGTTCCCAACAGAAAATTCGAAGACGGATATTTGCTTACAGTCGGACTTACCACTTAAGTCAAATGGTTTGGCTCTAATGATGGTTGAATCTACGTCTAATGACCGTGCGTACAAAGGAACACCATTGGATAGCTTGGCCATTGTCACTTGTTGGAGAACGACATTGCAGAAAGTTATCTTCAGAAGAACAAGAATGAGAATATATGAAACATTCTCGGCTATTTATAAAGGCTGAAGAAACTGATTGGTATGAGTCTATTTCGGGAGAAGATCCTATTTAAAGGCTCTCGTAACCCCAAGACAGATGCCACGTGTTGGTTTGTTTCTTGGAAATTAACAACCATAGAAGCAGTCAAAATAAGTGCCGAACAGTTCTATATACCAACAGACGAGATTAACATCAGACTTTATTTATAAAAAAAGGGGGGAGTGGCCCCCTACAGATAAAAGATTCGCAAAAACATCATTTTTTCTCTCCCTCGTCGGGCTGACGAAGGGAAGTACCTAGTTCGTGCATATTGCGAATCCCAGAGCGACGCATCAGATTAAGAAATGCTTCTGCATCTCCTGGCCCTTCGTACGCAGTTGGGGGACCACCATCGATGCGACTAAAGACTGCAGGAGTCAGTCCAAAGCACTCTAAAAGGTTGCATGCTCGCTCAAAGTCAAGCCTGGAGCTCGAAGCCTCTTTGTTAGTAATCTCGTTCTTTGGCGCCATGTCACTATGAGGATGAATGACAAGAGTGAAAAATTTCTTCTTATTTATACAATTAAACCAACTCTTCATATTCCTCTTTGGAAACTGCTCATTATTAATGTAGAACTCGGGAAAATGAAAAGGCATTCGAAAGTCTCAAGAAAAGAAATTCATTGTGACGGTTGAGTGTTGACCGACACTATTACGCTGACTGTTGGATATCTCCGCTTTTACGCGGATGACGGTTGCGTATCCCAAATTTTACGCTGGCAGATCAAATCTCAACTTTTACGCTTCTGTTCAAAGTGTTTCAAATTTTGGAGATATTTGAAAACTTTGAAGGGGGTCTTGTAGGAGCGTAAAAAGTGCTTCAAAGAAAGGGTCATCTCATTCATAAGTGATCTGCTTTACGCCTAGCAGAGCGGGTAATCTCTATACGCCCAAGACAAGGCTAATCGCTTTACGCCTAAACAGGCTGATGATTTTACGCTGGAGTTTACACCCATGATTTTACGCCAAGGACAGAGCAGCCTCTTTTACGCTGGATAAAGTTGTCAAATCTCGCATTTAATGCAAACTCTGACATGGAGATATTAATGATGGCATATATCACAAAGGGATTTGTTTTTACACAGAGACCAATATTGTCGTTTAGTGTGTGGATTGAGCTACTTTACGCTCACACTACGGCTTCTTTTACGCACGAAGACTATATAAGCTTTTACGCTCAACAGCTGACGTGTGCGTAAAGTCTATTTGAGCTATTTTACGCTCAAGGTTATTTAACAACCACTTTACGCGGGAAGTCTATGTCAAGGCTATTTTACGCCTAATCTACTGCTTTACGCTCATAGTACATTGGGGCTATTTTTATGCCCTATTCTCCTCCACCAGCTTGGAACGTGGTCTGCCTACGTGGCTTTCATGCCAATCTTCTCGAAGAACGTGTGTACATGCATCCTATTCTTACTGAAATGATAGGACGCATGTCAACATATGCAGAGGTTGGCTTCGATCGTGGATGGCAGTTGTTAGCGTAAAGATGGAACTTTTGCTAAGTTTTTATGCACAAGAGCCCAAGTCTATAAATAGACTTATTTTTCTCATAACACAAGAACAGAGACAGGAGAGAATACAGAGATCAGAGCTTAGAGATTTTGATTCTCCAGAGCATTCTTCTTCAACCTTTCTTTCAGAACAGAGTGAAGCAAAGCAGGAAAGCATTCGGCCTCGCCATCAGTACCCAAGTGCGTCGATACCTTTCTGGTGACTTAGTTCTTCCAGTTGTTCTACTTCAAGCAGTGATCTTCATCATCATCATATGGTCCAAGGAACAAAGTGATCATTTACGAATCAGACTTCTACAGCAATACTTCCCCAGAATCAAATTTGTACTTCTTGTACTTTTTCTCGTTTTATTTTCAAAAGCCAATTCCTCCAAGGCATTTTGTTAAGTGAAACAAAAATTGTAGGAGCGTAAAAAGTTCTTCAAAGAAAGGGTCATCTCATTCATAAGTGATCTGCTTTACGCCTAGCAGAGCGGGTAATTTCTATACGCCCAAGACAAGGCTAATCGCTTTACGCCTAAACAGGCTGATGATTTTACGCTCGGGTTTACACCCATGATTTTACGCCAAGGACAGAGCAGCCTCATTTACGCTGGACAAAGCTGTCAAATCTTGTATTTAATGCAAACTCTGACATGGAGATATTAATGATGGCATATATCACAATGGGATTTGTTTTTACACAGAGACCAATGTTGTCGTTTAGTGTGTGGATTGAGCTACTTTACGCTCACACTACGGCTTCTTTTACGCACGAAGACTATACGAGCTTTTACGCTCAACAGCTGACGTGTGCGTAAAGTCTATTTGAGCTACTTTACGCTCAAGGTTATTTAACAACCACTTTACGTGGGAAGTCTATGTCAAGGCTATTTTACGCCTAATCTACTGCTTTACGCTCAGAGTACATTGGGGCTATTTTTACGCCCTATTCTCCTCCACCAGCTTGGAACGTGGTCTACCTACGTGGCTTTTATGCCATTCTTCTCGAAGAATGTGTATACATGCATCCTATCCTTACTGAAATGATGGGACACATGTCAACATATGCAGAGGTTGGCTTCGATCGTGGATGGCAGTTGTTAGCGTAAAGATGGAACTTTTGCTAAGTTTTTACGCACAAGAGCCCAAGTCTATAAATAGACTTATTTTTCTCATAACACGAGGACAGAGACATGAGAGAATACAGAGATCAGAACTTAGAGATTTTGATTCTCCAAAGCATTCTTCTTCAACCTTTCTTTCAGAACAGAGTGAAGCAAAGCAGGAAAGCATTCGGCCTCGCCATCAGTGCCCAAGTGCGTCGATACCTTTCTGGTGACTTAGTTCTTCCAGTTGTTCTACTTCAAGCAGTGATCTTCATCATCATCATATGGTCCAAGGAACAAAGTGATCATTTACAAATTAGACTTCTACAGCAATACTTCCTCAGAATCAAATTTGTACTTCTTGTACTTTTTCTCGTTTTATTTTCAAAAGCCAATTCCTCCAAGGCATTTTGTTAAGTGAAACAAAAATGACGACTCTGCTGGGGACGACCTTCTCCTCTGACGAGGAGGCAATTGCTCAATATGATGATGTTTTGGTCGGTTCGACCAAGAAGACTCTGGTTGTGCACTTCGACCAGACTGCCTACGAAGAAATGCTCCGAACTGGGGGTGGTTCTCGCTGCTCCAATGTTCAAAAGTCTCACAAAGCACGAAAAGTTCGGAGATTTTCCTCCACAGCAGGTCCCGGATGGAATTATCCCAATTCCAAAGGCGACGATAAAGATCGTGAATATCCCGCCTGCCAGAGAAGAAGATGCAGGATTACTGCCGCTTACACTAAAGAATGGTAAAATCATGTGGGTACATCCTGACTTAGTACCTGAGTTGGAAAGTGAAGATAAAACTTCAAAATCCAAGAAGGGCAAGAAAGTCAGAACCTGCAACATGATTTCCCATGTTATTCTAGATCCCGATGACTTGGATCACCTATGGGATGGCCTTCCTTTAGAAGATAGACTGAAAGGACTGAACATCTGTCCCCCAAGTCTAGCTCCTTCTACCAAGCTCAAGCTTACTCATCAGCAGTGGTTAGCCATGAATAGTGTTCCTTTATATCGGGCACAACAAGTCTTTGCTGCTTATGAAAAAGCTCCAACAGGGATTCTTTCTCGTATCCCGAATCTTTCTCCTCCTGTGGCTACAACGACACCTATTCTCCACTCTCCTGAGGTTACAGAAGGTCTTGCTTCTTCCTCTTCCTCTATTGGAACACCTGTCAAAAGTCTGCTGCCCACTCACTTGTATAGTCAACAATCTGTCCATCTCATGAAGAAGATGGGTTATGACTTTCAGAAGGCAGAATGTTTGAATTATGATAAAGGAATACGACTTCCTTTATAGATTCAAAGTCAAAATTCCACTCTTGGATTGGGTTCTGAAGCTCCTCATAACAATCCACACAAGAAGAAGGCTAAGAAAAGGAAGACAAAATCCTGTAATACGGTACTTCCTTCTCCTGAGTCTGAAGAAGAATCTTTTGCTGGTACAAGATCTGGAAAGGAGTACCATAAAGACCATGAAGGATCCTCCAAAGAAGCTGAAGACGTAGTGGAGACACTACCAACTCAATCCTCTTCTGTTCCTGCTAAACCTTCTGTGGTTGAAAAGGAAAAACAAAAAGCAGTATGCTTCGACGTCCCATTGAAGTCTGCTTCCAGTCAGGGGGTAGTAATAAAGCCTTACAAATTCGATATTCTAGCTCAGTTAGCCAATACTCCGGCTAGACTATCTATATTTGAGTTGCTTCGCCTTTCCAGAGCAAGCAGAGAGACTTTGAGTGAAGCTTTACTTCAAGAAGATTCATGCTTGGCTCAACTCAAGACTCCTGATAATATACCAGTGTCATGTCCACAATGTCATAGTGTGATGGAAGCAATTCCCAACATCACCTTTACACAAGAAGATATGCTGTTGAAGCATAACAAGCATGACAGGCCTTTGTACTACACTGGGTATATTGGATCCACTGAAATTGACAGGATTTACATTGATCCCGGATCCTAAATTAGCATAATTCTTCAGAGTATGCTAAGACCCCTGAGGATCCCTACTAGTGATTTGACTTACACTAGTACTACGATAGTCGGTTTTAACTCTGGCAAGAGCAAGCCATTGTAGAAGATTCGTCTGCAGATTCAGATTGGTGATCTTCGAACCATGGTAACTTTCTATGTTATCAACTCAGACATCTCCTATAATATCCTTTTGGGGAGACCGTGGATTCATGAGTATAATATTGTACCTTCAACTCTCCACCAATGCTTCAAGTATGTGGATTCCCAAGGAGTTGTGAAAACTGAGTTTGCTGATATCAATCCCTTCAAGGGTATCGAAGCCTATTTTTCTGATTCAATGCTTTATAAACAAGAGCATGTGAAAGTGATATCAGATATGGCTGAAGATCAATCACCTACCGAGGATCAATCTATTAATGAAGATCCGCCAGAGGAGCAACCTTTGAAGATCATAGTCAAGGGACGAATCCAATCCCAATCTGTCAATGATCAACCTCTGATAATCAAGGTTAAAGGAAGAACTCAAACTTCATTTAAGGAATCAACAAATATTCCTGCTAAGAGTTAAGTTCAACCTTTCATGATCAAGGTCAAAGGACGTACTTCTTGTACGAATGATCCAGAACCACTATTGATTGTCAATCTTGGCAAATCTACGCAGAAGACGGATAATGGTCCACTGATGATTAATCCGAGGCGTAGCAGTCAAATTGTAAATGATATAAATATTGATCATTCTGTACTTTTTGATATCAATAAAGATTTCCTTTTCGAGTATATGGCTGTCAAGTTTATCGAAAGAATGACTTTATCTTCTGATAATAAAAGTCATCGATATAAAGACGACATCGAGCCAGAAGAAACTTTATACATCGATCATAAGGAAAATTCTTTCCCTTCTCATATAGATGTTGGACCTTATGCTCAAAGGTTCCTAACATCTTCTCCTTATCTTCTACCTGTGGCCGCTTCATCACAAGCTTGCGTAACTTTTAGACGTCACGAAGAATCTTACTTCGTGGTTCCGTCTGATAAGAAAAACAAGCACCAAATTGTGTTTGGCCTGGCTAAAAATATCCCTGTTGCTCAGGCAGATGAGCTGAAGGATAAAGACAAGGGAAGAATCCGAATTGACAAGTATAGTCAACAATCTATCAAGATTATCCAGAACATGGGATATGACTTGAAGACTATGCAAGGTCTCACTCAAGGCAAGGGTAGACGACTACCATTATATGGCGATCCGTTTTACCAAAAGACTCGTCATGGGTTGGGATATAATCCGTCCCACATGTTTTATGACGATATACAACAAGAATTCTCTTCTAGCTCTTCGCAATCATCGTATTCAGAAGAAGTCCAATCCATTGAAACTGATATGTCTCGTTCCTCTTATGATGAATCTGGACAAGTATTTTCAGTCAATATGGTTCAAACTGATGGTGAATCCGAGCCATTTGAAAATGTCCCATGAGCCACCATCGGTTCATTTATTTCTCTTATATATATCTTCAACGACATCTGTCTTCTTAATCCCCAACTACCAAAGTTTGGTTAAGCTGATTACTTGTCTCTTTGGAGAGGGATTTTTGGTATATAAAGTTGGATTTATTATTTATCATGTTTTCATAACCTCTGGATAAATACTAAATCCACCTTCTTTTCTTATCTATCATGTCCATTTGACCCCTGCATAGATATTAATCTACTTTTCTTTGGGTTCTTACATACTGTCATGTTCATATTACCTCTGATAGTATTGTACACTCTAAACAGAAAACAAGATTACATTATCTATCATGTTCATATTACCTCTGGATAGATATAATGTTTTGAGTTTAGAAAACTTGTCATGTTCATATAACCTCTGATAAGTATTTTCTATCTCATACAAAACAAGATTTCATTATCTATCATGTTCATATTACCTCTGGATAGATATAATACGTTGAGTTTAAAAGACTTATCACATCCATATTACCTCTGGTAAGTGCTTTCTACCTCTTACCTATTGTTTAAATTTCAAATAAACAATAGGATCACAAAATAAATCTTTCATTCATTTCTGATAGAATCACTACAGAATGAATAAGACAAAAAGATGACAAAACACTCTCTTAAGGTGGAATGGAAACATCTTGGAGCAACTTCTTTAATTCTTCCAGCCGTCTGCCACGAGAACTCATAACCTTCTTGGTAGCCTCTGAACGTCGAGCTTCAGGAGTGCAAATACAGGAAAGTTCAGCAAAGGTGATTATCAAATTGTCCTTGGCTTCATCAAGGGTTCGGATGGTCGACTCAGCCCCAAAAGCTTGTTCTTCTAAAATTGAGCTTTGGGTGAGGTGCAGATTTCGAGCATCGATCATCTTCTCCCTTTCAGCCTTCAAGCAAGCTAGCTCTGCCTCGACTTCGCAGATTCTGTCATTTTTGCTCTGAATATCTATGTTCAAAGCATCATAAGCCACTCTGTGACCATGCAGTACAGGTTTTATGCCAGTCAAAAAGGCTTTCTCTTTGGCAACCTTCAGACTGTGTTCATGGAGAGCTGTATTATATGTAGTCTCTCGAGCAAGATAATCAGCTGTTAAGGCTTTATACTCCTCCTGAATGAGGCCTTCAACAGTCTCATTTGATAGCTTGAGATATTCTCCAATCGGCTGCTCAAGGTCCTCCACAATTTTCTCTAATGTGGCAGCTCTCTCAACATCATTGAACATGGCAACATTCTTGATAGTCAGAGCCATTGCCGTCTTCAAAATCTCATAGCTAAGACCTTTATTTAGGACCATCTTTATCAAAGTTGCCAGAGTTTTATAAAAAGTTTCAGTATGAATCTCAACCGGGAGATTCATCTCTACGCTGGAGCTAGGTGTGGCGGCAATATCTAATAAATCTTTTCTTTGGAGATCGGGAGCAGATGTGGTTGGCATGACAGTAGGATGAGACGAAGTCGTTGCTGTTACTGCCGTCATAGCCAATTGATTCTCAGAAGTTTTGGGGATTGTATCTCCAATATCTGCAGATATTGTTGGTGTAGCAACAAGCTGAGATGGAGCCATTGTTGTTACTGCTGCTTGGTTTCCAGGATTTTCAGAAGCAATATTTTCAATATTTGTCACCCCAGCCGTTTCTGGAGTTCTGGCGACGGTAATGTTGGTGGATATGGTGACAACTACAGGAGCTGATTCAGATTCTGGCATTGGCTTATCAGAAACTGGTACTGGATCAGTAACGACAGTGGAGGATGTTATTATAATTTTCCCAGTTTCTGTTGGAAGTTCGAGCATGCCTCCAGCATCTTCTTCAATTGATTGCTCTGCAGGATTTTCCGCTGCTTCAGTTGTGGTGAGACTCTCTACAGCTGATTCTTTGTTAAAGTCTGGTTCTCCTCCAGCAGCTCCATCATCACCTACAGTGGGGTCGACTGTAGTCTTCTCTTTGTGTTGGTCCTCAGCAGGAGAGGACACTTCAGATTGTGTTTGTTGTGCCACAAATGATGGAGGATGTTCTTCTTGAGGCTCCATCTCATGCTTTTGCACTTCTCCCTTCTCGACGTCTGCGTCTTCTGAAGAAGAAGATCCCTCTTCAGATTCCTCATTTTCCTCATAAATGTCTTCTTCTTGAGGAGGAGCTACAGGCTTTGGTGCGATTATGACATCTGCAAAACGAACAGAATAAGTTAGTATACAAAATCATGATATATAATTCCGTATAGGTTTTGTATAATACTTGGAATATGTGTATTTTTTTCAAGATATGTATCATAATCACCATCCCAGTCATCATCCTCAAAGTCAAGAGCCGGTTCGTCTGATGGAATGCGATCTTGATCAGCAGTGGATGCAGTAGTAGTACCCTCCGTAACTTGTGCCTTGGACGGCAAAGATAAATGGAGTAAGGTGCTAAGACGTCCAGGAGACAAAAGTGTTACAGCTCCTGATCCAACTATCGGTG
Organism: Iris pallida; assembly: GCA_029216955.1. Lineage (NCBI taxonomy): Eukaryota > Viridiplantae > Streptophyta > Magnoliopsida > Asparagales > Iridaceae > Iris > Iris pallida. The sequence continues at coordinate 29,172,920 of JANAVB010020400.1, forward strand.
GAGGGGCTGAAGATCCTTCTCCAGGATGGATTGAGGAAGAACCGACAAGAGGATCTTCTTCAATCAAAATGTCCTCTTCTAGAGTGTGGGCTCTTGGTTTGGAAGGCCCTTTTGTGGTAGACCTCTTCCTCTTTTCCAGAGTTTTCGTTGGAGATGTGACGGCTGTACTTTGTTTTCTTTTTCGGCCTTTGCCAATGATGATAGGTTCTGCAGCTGGTTCTCCAACTCCTGTTGGGATAACTTCTAAAAATGGATCTGGAATGCCAGTATCGTCAGGGATGTCTGCTGGTACCCTAACCTGCTCCTCAATATCTCCTTCTTTAGGCCACCTCAGACTACCCCTCATATTGTAACCGTGGGCAAAAGAACGAATTGAAGCGTAAAAGTGGGCATACGTATGGAGTATACGTAGTTCTGTAGTGCTGGTGGCGGTCGAAATTCTAAATTTAGCACCAGTCCGAGCAGTACCGAAATACCTCCAACCCCTAGCTCCGTCAAGTAATTTCCCATAGTGATGGAAATTAGTCAAAGGATTACCAACATGAAGTTGGTCGTACCCAAATTGGCGAGCAAATCTACTGGGTAAGTATGGTTCAAACGCACAATTATCTTCATTTCTGTACATCAGATGAGAAGGTCTGATGCACTGAAGCCATCTAAAGACTGACTGTGGCAATACAACTCTTCCTTCAACTTCATCTTCAAACTGAATACCGAAGCAATCTGCTGGAACTTGCGGCCGGGTACAGAAGAAGTTCCAACCATAAGAATAGTTCAGAACTGCTCGGGTATCCGCCACAGTCGTAGCGATCCATGTAGCTTTGCTGAATTTTTGGAAGAAGACCTCCGCATCATCACCTGGGCCTGGCGGTAATAATCTGCAGTTGTGATGCAACAGCCAGCCCATCAGATAAGTGTAGGGCATTTCTACTCTAGAGAAAATATTTCGATGAGGAGCATTGTTGATTAACTCCTCACCGAAGGTCCTTAAACCTGTATTTATTCGACACACCATGGCTGACAGCAGATTAATCCTGACTTTAAAAACCAGACGTACTGCCGACCATAGCACACTACGGTGGATTCTGTCAACAGTACCAATACCCGGTACAAACCATCTTCTCAACCATAAAGAAAGAAAGCCTGCCAGCAAAGCTCTCCGAGAGATTTTCTGACTACCATATCAAAGGAAGCTCAAGGCTTCAGTTCTGGCAGGAAATTCCCCAGTCTTCGTAGACAGATATTTATTCGGGAATTTGTAAGTAATCATCATATCCCGAACTTTGTTAGAGGGGATTGTCGAATCTATGTTGATTACTGGAGCTTTGTTTTCCTGAAACCTTTCTTTGTCTTCCTTGGATATCTTATCTTTATGGAAGAAGAGATAAGTCGTCCACTTGTTGATATACGCCAAATGGGATGTACTTTCATGTATCGTAGTACAAATCAGGTAGTGACACATCAGTTCTTCGTATACCTCAATTAACTGAGGGTTAACTCCTCTGATTTCAGCAAGCTCCCTATTGGAGGGAACGTATCTTCATATGGGGCTTCCTCCATTGGCAGCTTCGAGATAAACTGCATCTCATGAAGGGCAAGACCCATTTCACCTTTCGGGGTGGCAAAAGTTCCAGTTGAACTTATATATATCTCCATCAAGGCCAGAAATAAGTTTCCATTCGGAGGAATACCCTGACTGGTGGAAGCTACCGCTTCATACAAGCCAATATCTTTCAACTCTGCCTCAAAGTTCTTCATCATCCAAAGACTTATCTGGATCCAACTCTGGTTGAATGGAGTCAACCATCCTGGCAGTCTGGGGTTTGTTTGGGGATATAATACAGCAGCCCTCATAAATTTATTGACAAACATCTGGGTTTGTACTGGCTGTATCAAACCCGAATCTTCGCTAGGATTAGAGCCTGGCATAAGGCCAAAGATAGAAGTAACACCTCCATTGGGAACACTAGCAAAGTATCCCATATCATTGGCACGCTCTCTCTTGAAAATAATTCTACCCGGTCGTCCATGATTGCTGGGAGTCAAATTCCACAACATTTGTCGAGGATGAGTAGCATGGACGAATGCTGACAAAGGATAATCTCTGTCCATATCCGGAAGATACATGGCTCTATCTCCAAATTTGAAAACCCAAGACTCCTTCTTGGGGTGTGTCTGGGATTTACAATCAATGGCATCTCCAAACAGAAATGTGGGTTTTGCGAAGTGTTGTCCATCTAGTGAACTCAACAATTCTCTATTTATCATGGATAGCAACATCCTATCCCCTTGAGCTGCTATCAACTGAGCCCTTTCTTTAGGGTAATCTGGGTTGGATTGGGGAAATCGGACATGAGACAGATCCTCCAGATAATTTGAACCCAACATGCCGACCGAGGAGCCAAAAACTTCTGCGAGAGGGTGAACTTGCAAATCCACTGACAGAAGGACAAAAGAGATTAAATTAGTTCAAAGTTTTTTATGATTGAAGATATTGACTTTTACGCTTACTAAAAGTTGATAAAAGTTTATGAAGTCTGTGTTCTACAAAGTCTCTCAGTGGTTGATGAGTTTTACGCTACCATATAGTAAAGTGAGCGTAATATAACTTTTTACGCTGGCATGTATGAACATGAGCGTAGTTAAGTTTTACGCTAGCACATTAATTGTGGGCGTAAATCCAAATTTTACGCTAACACGTGTAACGTGGGCGTAATATTTTTTTTATCTTTTACGCTAACACGTACAACGTGGGCGTATGTTGTTATTTCAGTTTTTATGCTAACACGTACAACGTGGGCGTAAAAAGCTGAAAGTTTTCTTCTTCTTCCTCGACGAATTTTTTTTTCCAGCCAAAGAATAGGGTTTTACCCATCATAGGCGGAGCTACGGCCGGGTTGGGATTTCGTTGTGGTGTTGATGACTGAGTAGGGGTTTTCATATGATCAGCCGATGACGAATCAATGGCAGGTTTCTTCCCCTTGCTACCGACGGCGGATGATTTCTTAGGAGCCATCAGATCAGAGTTTCGAAGAAAGAAAGGGCAAAGGAATTTAAGAAGATGAGTAAAGTGTTTTCACTCTCTGAAAAGACCTATTTATAGAGAGATTCAAAACCGACTGTTGGATATCCCTATAATTATGCCGACTGTTGGACATCCCCGCTTTTACGCGGATGACGGTTGCGTATCCCAAATTTTACGCTGGCAGATCAAATCTCAACTTTTACGCTTCTGTTCAAAGTGTTTCAACTTTTGGAGATATTTGAAAACTTTGAAGGGGGTCTTGTAGGAGCGTAAAAAGTGCTTCAAAGAAAGGGTCATCTCATTCATAAGTGATCTGCTTTACGCCTAGCAGAGCGGGTAATCTCTATACGCCCAAGACAAGGCTAATCGCTTTACGCCTAAACAGGCTGATGATTTACGCTCGGGTTTACACCCATGATTTTACGCCAAAGACAGAGCAGCCTCTTTTACGCTGGACAAAGCTATCAAATCTCGCATTTAATACAAACTCTGACATGGAGATATTAATGATGGCATATATCACAAAGAAATTTGTTTTTACACAGAGACCAATGTTGTCGTTTAGTGTGTGGATTGAGATACTTTACGCTCACACTACGACTTCTTTTACGCACGAAGACTATACGAGCTTTTACGCTCAACAGCTGACGTGTGCGTAAAGTCTATTTGAGCTACTTTACGCTCAAGGTTATTTAACAACCACTTTATGCGAGAAGTCTATGTCAAGGCTATTTTACGCCTAATCTACTGCTTTACGCTCAGAGTACATTGGGGCTATTTTTACGCCCTATTCTCCTCCACCAGCTTGGAACGTGGTCTGCCTACGTGGCTTTCATGCCATTCTTCTCGAAGAATGTGTGTACATGCATCCTATCCTTACTGAAATGATGGGACACATGTCAACATATGCAGAGGTTGGCTTCGATCGTGGATGGCAGTTGTTAGCGTAAAGATGAAACTTTTGCTAAGTTTTTACGCACAAGAGCCCAAGTCTATAAATAGACTTATTTTTCTCATAACACGAGGACAGAGACATAAGAGAATACAGAGATCATAACTTAGAGATTTTGATTCTCCAGAGCATTCTTCTTCAACCTTTCTTTCAAAACAGAGTGAAGCAAAGCAGGAAAGCATTCGGCCTCGCCATCAGTGGCCAAGTGCGTCGATACCTTTCTGGTGACTTAGTTCTTCCAGTTGTTCTACTTCAAGCAGTGATCTTCATCATCATCATATGGTCCAAGGAACAAAGTGATCATTTACGAATCAGACTTCTACAGCAATACTTCCCCAGAATCAAATTTGTACTTCTTGTACTTTTTTTCGTTTTATTTTCAAAAGCCAATTCCTCCAAGGCATTTTGTTAAGTAAAACAATAACCAGGTCCTCAGGGGGACGTAACAAGACACATAATATCAACTGAATAAATATTGCTCAAATAAATAAGGGATTCATGCAATAGGGTACCTAACCGTACTATAGTGAATATGCAATAAAGAACAATCCTCCACATATGGGCACTCGGGCTGTATAGCAGTGGCATCGTCCCTCTCATCGAAAATCAGTACAATCCGTCCATAACGTTCGGAGAACGTCAGAGGAAACCAGTAAGGAAACGTCCATAACGTTCCATGAATGTCAGAGGGAACCAGTACAATAGGGTGAACCTGCGTCTCCAACGGAGCTTCAGGTACAATAGCAGTATGTAAATGTGGCCCATACATCAAGGAACTGTTCTTTCCTTTCAATGTCTAATATGTTGTATCCACAACAAAACCTCTATAACCGCTAAGTCAAACTAGCATGCAATTTTATTAGCGGTTAATCCTATCGCACGGCTTATACGTACCGGTGGCCAGCCAGTCACGCATGTCCGTATTCTACATGCGACACACAACTTTGTGTTACAACGTGTCAAAGCCAATGAATGCAACACACAAGGTGGTCCCTTAAATCTAGGTTGAATGTGTAAGAAAAATAATACATAGCAGGAAATATAAATGAACAGTAAGTTCTAACAGGTTATGCCATGTATCAGAGTTTATTTTGCATAAAGAAAATAATAATAATGCATGAAATATGAGCTAAAATAAATAAACAGCAAATGGCAAGGTGTCTTGCCTGATTGACGCCTGAGGTGGTGAGGTGTAAAACCCCTATTTTTTTAAATTATTTTTTATTATTTTATTAGACTTCAAATTTAATTTATACAATTTATGGTTTTTATAAATTATTAAAAATGACCTTAGCCATTGTTGCGTTTTGAGCACAAGGCAGCCATGAATTTTGGCACGAAAGATGTAGCAGTGTGCTTTGACCAGTATATTAGCCATGTCGTGGGAGGCCTAGCTATAGTTCAGTCCGAACTAGAAAAACCAGGCCGAGTTGTGAAATAACGCATTTAAAATATTTTATTTAGATATTATTTTATATATTGATTTTTAGATGACCCGGTTTGTCCAAACCAGTCCGAATTGGGCCCGAACCAATTTAAGCCCATGTAAGCATGTAGTGTGACCAAATGTGGCCATGTAGGCATATTTTATGTATATACAAATATTTTCTAAATTATTTTAGAATTTTATGTGCAATTTCAAATTACTTAATTATTCGTACTAGTACTGGTATTTTATTATTAAATAATATCGTGCAATATTTGTACAAAATTTTTGGACCCGGATAAGGGTGTGCGGTATAAGTTCATCCATTGGAAAGATTTTTATTAATTTATTATTATTAAAATTTATTTTGCGAAGATTTAATAAACATGATTTTTCTATAGAGATATTATTATTATTTTTAGTTGATTTATTGTGATTTGAATTTTATATATGTAGATATGTTTAAATATATTAAATAATTGGGTAGATAATATTTAATTTGGTATTTAAATTTTTAAATAAGATTTATGGATATATGCATATATATATATATACATGGTTATAAATATATAGAAAAGATTTAAAGAAAAAAAAGAAAAGAAAAAGGAAAAGAAAAGAAAAAAGAGAGTCAAACCCACCCCTTAATGGGGCGGGCCCCACCCCCTCCATGTTTGCTGCGTACAGCAGCAAGCCTCGAAAATTTTTCGTGAGTGGGCCATTGGGTTATTAGTATTAGTAATAATAGTAGTGTTAGGTTTTTACCTAATTTGTTTTATATATAACTTTCTCCGTAGACCTCAAAACCCTAGACTTCCAAAACGAAAATTGCAGCAGAACATACCCTCTTCGTCTACGAGTTCGTTTCACCAGCAATGGAGTTTTGTGCGCGACGAACGGAGCATCGAAAATCAGCCACTCGTCATCCACGCAACAGTTTTCTACTTTAAGGTATCCCACTTTCCCGATCGATATCTCCCTCATTTTAAATCCGTTTTTAGATCCGTAAATTCGTGTAGAAAGCCCACATGACCCTCTTCGAGATTCCCTAGGTGGATTTCGACATCGCCATCCAACTTTCTTGAAAAATCGAGGCAAAGTTGGAGAAAAACTACTTTTTTCTGGAATATTAAAAACTGTTTCAAAATACCAACTTGTCGGCCACTTTTCTCGCTGTCCATTAAACTTTCATAAAACTAATTAAAGACAGTAAAAGACAACATAATCGAGATTGAAACACACCTTCTGGATTCACTTTTCATCTAGTGTGTAAAAAGTTGCACGTTGTTAAAGTTTCACAAAAAAATTATAAATTCTGTTTTCAAAAAGTGGAAAAACACCCGATACGGCGTGCGTTCCGACAAACCGGGCGACGTGGTCGCGCACTATAGGCATCAAAAGGCGCGTATGGATGTTGTCGACATGTGGGAACTGACGGAACCGATTTTGTTGCATATGCGCGACGAAATCAGTACGTATCCGTCAAGATACCCCGTATCGACCCTTTGTAAATTAAGTCACAACTTTGTGCACACTCATCATATCGCGATAAAACTTATGCCATTGGACTCAAAATATTTTTCTGGTCTTGTGAGCCAAGTTTGGTTTGATTCTGAGACCGTTGATCGGAACGCTATTTTGGCGGGCCCACAATTCCACTCAACGGACGATTTTGTGCACGTCCCACCGGAATCCAAAATTGGACATACCGTTGGGTTCGTCTCATCAAAATAAATTCATAGATATGTAGTTTGATGACTTTAGAGACCGTAGGTTCTGGCGTGCATTTCGGTGCAAAGCGGGTCCAACGACGGACATCATTTTGACCCGAAATTACGATTTTGCCCCTGTTCAAGAATTTAACTTTTGGACAGGCGTTTCCTAGGCATATCTTTTATTCAAAACTCGTTCGTGATGTTTGTTGCAGCATCCGGAGTCATCTGCGGCATTTGGCTTTTCTTGCTTCGTTTATTGGTCTGTTCGAGCTACTGGATTATTCTCTTTTGCACATAACCTCAGGCAAGATACCTTGCCATTATACTTTTATATTTAGTTTGCATTTTATTACATATTATTGTTCATTTATTTCCAGTTCTTACTGTTCTTGATTTACTGTCTGCTCAGTGATATTAGATATACTTTATTATTATCCTTTGATTGCATATGGACTTAGAGTTAAGAGACTACCATTTGTAGTGTATTACATATACCTTGACACAGTTGTACCATGAGGATATGTGAGATGAGTAGCATGTAGAGGTTCTTGCGTGTAGGCTGATCTCCCATGCGCATGCGTTAGGACTAACTTTTAATAGAGGCATGTTAGGAGACTTAGCAGTTATTAGAGGTATATGAGTCATGGATGTGACTCTGTTAGGCATTGGATGGAAAGAACAGTTCCTTAACGTATGGGCCATGTATGCACTTCCCTATTGCCGGTTATGTCCGCGGGAGATACGGTCCTGGATCCTGATTTACTGCTGGCCTCTGACATTCGATGAATGTTATGCTTTGAGGTCCCTGGTATCCTGATGGGACCATACCTGAGATTGCTGCTACTGAGCCAGAGTGCCCATGCGTTGAAGGTTTGTTCTTATTGCATAAACACATTAGATGGTTAGGTAACCCTCGTCAAAATGTCATATCACCCCGTCCCATTAGTAGCTTGGGACAATGTTTTATCGCGGCATAGTGTGCTACCCCTTGTCCTTGTTTGGTTGTAGGAGTAGTCCACTGTTTCGATGGTGAGGTATTGGATCTTGTTACGCATGGGACTATTTACTTTACTTGTGATTTATGACATAGTATATATATTCAGTTATGTGGCATGTTCTTTATGTATCTTGTTACGTCCCTCTGAGGACCTGGTTATCTCTCCAAGTGTGTGCTTCTGTGATATTGCAGGTGTTCTAGACGAGGTCGTGATCTTCTCTATTCATTCGGAGATGATGTGTCTTGGGTCTTCCTTTGCTACTTCCGCCAAATCATTTCTATTTCTATGTATATTTTTTCTTACTTGTTGGTAGTGGATTTGTCTCCGCCCAACGTATTGTACGAAGACTTATTACAGTTGATTTTATGATATCTTTTATTCTTCATTTATGGATGAGATTAGATTACTCTTGGTTTACTGCATTTCACAGCTTATGTATTCATACGAGGTTTCCATATATTGGAGTATACTTCGTATGTATACAGTTGGCATGTCGATGTACCTAGTCCTACGTATTTTGGGACTGGAGCGTTACATATTTTTGTGGTGGCCCATGCAGGTCGAGTTTTTCACTTCGGTTACGTAATTGTACTGATATGAGCCTGCAACATAGGATTAGAATCTAGGAATCTCATCCATACAGCTTGACCTCTTCCTTTGGCTTCAAATTCTGAACTCTCATTCGACTTCCTTGAATTGCATCTTGCTTGATTCCTTTCTACCGTTGATTCTTATTTTCGTGTTTAGTGTCAACTAGGAAGATGACTACACTAGTATATGCTCATAGGTCAAACACATGGCTAGAATGGTTATATTGGCAATTGGAATACATTCGAGACTCTAATTGAGTTAAAAAGACTTTTTAGTGTGATTTAATAATTAGTAATTGGTAAAGTAGGATATTACCACGGAAAGTTGTAACCTTGAGATTTCTAAATAGTAAACACCAGAGGATTTATAGAATTTTATACTTGGTTTAAGAAATTGATTGATTTTAAGATTTGATATTTGTGATTTATTGGATTATAGTTATACATCCTTGAATAGATATAAAGTTAGTTGAAAAGAATTTTTGAAATTTAAATGCTGCTGTAAGATTATGAGGGCGGTTGATAAAGCTTGGTTTTAAATTGGGTTGTATGGTTCCCAATTAATAAGTTCGTAAAATTTTGAATTTTAAGTTTGGAGTAAGGCTATTAACAATTTTGGTTAAAAATATTTTGAAGGATATATAACCAAATTGAGGATCTACTTTAAACTTTTGTATGAATTACGATTGATAACTCCTATTTAAAATTTTGAGTTTCAGATTTGGATTAATGATAGAAGAAGAAAAATATATAGATTTGATTTGTGACACAATAAAGGTTTATTCGAGATTGATTGGAAATTTTGGAAAAAAAAAAGATTTGATGACTGATAAGATCATTTGAATATTGAGTTTAAAGTTAGATTGCTAATATTACAATCTTTGGGAAAAGTTACTAAAGATGTGGTGAAAAGTTATTTTGATTGATTAAAAGAATTTACCATTTAAAAAGTTATGATTTTGTTTGAATGACTTAGAAATAGAAGTTATGTGATGAGTGCGTTAAAATATTGAGCTGTATATTTTAGATTATTCGTGATATGTTAAAAGTTTATCTTGGGGGTTATTGGAGAAATTTTTGGAGTTTTAAAGTTATGAAGTGATATAAAAAAAATTGATTCATGAGTTTCTTGAGTTTAAAAGTTGGAGTGGAAATGTAAAATTTTGAAAAAAGTCAGTAGTAACATGAAATTTTTTTTTTGCTTTGAGATTTATGAAAGTGATTTAAATTTTTGTCATGATAAATTTGAACGGCTTGGAGTGAGTACAAATTTTGGTGGTTAAATTTTTATATTTATTCAGAAATTGTTGGAGGAAACACGAGTTAAAATATTAATGGTAGGCCACAAAGGTAGCCCTAATGAGTTAGAAGTATTTCACACTAATTGCCATGTCACTCATGACCATGATAGTAGTATATACACAAGCGTTGCTAGTCATCTACCAACTATATTCTATCTCAATCTTTACTTACTCGACCTTCCTTCAATTCTATATCTTTTAATTATGACCTTCTAACCCATTTGCAAATTGAATAATGAGTTAATGGTTCCTTAACTGTATTCATCTAGGAGACTATCTTCTCTCCGGAATTGTGTTCCTAAATTATTTTTACTGGATTCTCTAATCAATTTTATTTCATGTTTTAACTTGATCTTCTTTATTTTTGTGCATTAATTATCACCTCGTGAAATCCCACTTTCTATTTTTGATCTTCTGGCATCCCTTACCGTGACTTGTATATTTGGAGTACAACACTAAACTTTTTCTCTCAATAAATTTCATATGTAAGACCTAGACAAGCCCACCTTCATGTAGATATATCATGTCCCACTAAAACACGTCTCCTTGTGCATTATTTTCATGATATGACCTTCTGGTCAAAATAGCTAAACTATAATCTTTACCATGATACCGATATATTTTTGACCACGGATAGGGATTCAACCTCGACTCAATTCTTTCGACCCGATATGTGATTTTGTTCTACTTAATTCCTTAAATGCTTAGATTTGTGCTTTATCTTGATTGCTTAACCCATTGTCCCATCACACTACTAGCTTAACTCTTGTAAGTTGGGTAGAATACCTCACCACCCAACAAACCTTTGTCCTTGTGACCCATATTGATAAGTTTACTTAGACTAGGGAATCTGAAGGATTCTAAACCCATTTAGCCAACCAAGCCATAAGCAAGCAAACACTAGGACGATTGCATAGGCCCACACTTTGGGCGAGACTTGATTTTTAAAAGATCTTGGACTATTTAAAATTTCCTTTATCAGTACCTCCCTTGCTCATATTTTGACTATCTCTTGCTGCTAATGTAGTTTCAGTTTTGCAAGCTTATTTCGTTATCAAGCTTGATCATGACATATTTTATTGGGTGCACCTACTAACATATTGTCTAATCAGAACTGGTGCATGATGGTCGGATCAATCTATTGCACTTTGGTTCGCTTTTCATGAATTATTCTACATGGATGGAGACATAGTTAAACTTGCCTTAGAGTCTCATCCACGACAGCATTGACAACTCTCATTTGGATTATTTATGTCGCCTATGACCCACGTATTCGTACTCGATAACATCGTCCTTGAACTCTTTATTGTTTTTTTACTTTACTTATATTAGAAAGACCAGACAATGTACATGATAGATAGATGTAAGATATCACCTTTAGTTTTCCTATTAGTTATTTCAACACGAATTTAGATAGCCACCGACCAACTCATGTGGCTATATCCTCACCTTAAACTCTTCTTCTCCCCAATCCTAGAAATTTTATTGTGCCCTTCCAACCCCTCTTGAACACACGAGAGTGATTCTAATCATCACTTAATTAAACCCTCGACCAAGGCAATTATTATCCAGTTCTCCCTTAAGGAATCACATCTCCTAAATGTCTAATTTATTTTCTATGGTCTACTCACTTCCTTACTATTCTCTAAAATTGGATATTCAAAATTTTGTTACCTTCACTAGCAATCCTTATTCAATTCCATAACCATGATATATTTTTGTATATATCGACTCCACAATTTTCTATTGCACGGTGGTGTTGAACGACGTTTTATCGCCTCCTCAAAATTTTAATTGCATTTTGGTATTGACGAACTCTTCCTATCCCTCAACCCTATCTACCCTATTAATCCTAAATTTCGAGGACGAAATTCTTGTAAGTTGGGTAGGATGTAAAATCCCTATTTTTTAAATTATTTATTATTATTTTATTAGACTTCAAATTTAATTTATACAATTTATGGTTTTTATAAATTATTAAAAATGACCTTAGCCATTGTTGCATTTTGAGCACAAGGCGACCATGAATTTTGGCACGAAAGATGTAGAAGTGTGCTTTGACCAGTATATTAGCCATGTCGTGGGAGGCCTAGCCATAGTTCAGTCCGAACTAGGAAAACCAGGCCGAGTTGTGAAATAACGCATTTAAAATATTTTATTTAGATATTATTTTATATATTGATTTTTAGATGACCCGGTTTGTCCAAACCAGTCCGAATTGGGCCCGAACCAATTTAAGCCCATGTAAGCATGTAGTGTGACCAAATGTGGCCATGTAGGCATATTTTATGTATATACAAATATTTTCTAAATTATTTTAGAATTTTATGTGCAATTTCAAATTACTTAATTATTCGTACTAGTACTGGTATTTTATTATTAAATAATATCGTACAATATTTGTACAAAATTTTTGGACCAGGATAAGGGTGTGCGGTATAAGTTCACCCATTGAAATTTTTTTTATTAATTTATTATTATTAAAATTTATTTTGCGAAGATTTAATAAACATAATTTTTCTAGAGAGATATTATTATTAGTTTTAGTTGATTTATTATGATTTGAATTTTATATATATGTAGATATGTTTAAATATATTAAATAATTGGGTAGATAATATTTAATTTGGTATTTAAATTTTTAAATAAGATTTGTGGATATATGCATATATATATATATATATATATATATATATATATATATATATATATATATATATATATATATATATATATATATATATATATATATATATATATATATATATACATGGTTATAAATATATAGAAAAGATTTAAAGAAAAAAAAAGAAAAAAAAGGAAAAGAAAAGAAAAAAAGAAAGAAAAAAAAAAGAAAGTCAAACCCACCCCTTAAAGGGGCGGGCCCCACCCCCTCCATGCTTGCTGCGTACAGCAGCAAGCCTCGAAAATTTTTCGTGAGTGGGCCATTGGGTTATTAGTATTAGTAATAATAGTAGTGTTAGGTTTTTACCTAATTTGTTTTTATATAACTTTCTCCATAGACCTCAAAACCCTAGACTTCTAAAACGAAAATTACGGCAGAACATACCCTCTTCTTCTACGAGTTTATTTCACCAGCAACGGAGTTGTGTGCACGACGAACGGAGCATCGAAAGTCAGCCCCTTGTCATCCACGCAACAGTTTTCCACTTTAAGGTATCCCACTTCCCCGATCGATATCTCCCTCATTTTAAATCCGTTTTTAGATCCGTAAATTCGTGTAAAAAGCCCACATGACCCTTTTCGATATCCCCTAGGTGGATTTCTACATGGCCATCCAACTTGCTCGAAAAATTGAGGCGAAGTTGGAGAAAAACCACTTTTTTGGAATATTAAAAACTGTTTCAAAACACCAACTTGTCGGCCACTTTTCTCGTTGTCCATTAAACTTTCATAAAAACTAATTAAAGACAGTAAAAGATAACATAACCGAGATTGTAACGCACCTTCTGGATTCACTTTTCATCTAGTGTGTAAAAGGTTGCACGTTGTTAAAGTTTCACAAAAAAATTATAAACTCTGTTTTCAAAAAGTGGAAAAACATCTGATACGGCGTGCGCCCCGACAAACCGGGCGACGTGGTCGTGCACTATACACATCGAAAGGTGCGTATGGATGTTGTCGACGTGTGGGAACTGACGGAACCTGATTTCGTTGCATATGCGCGACGAAATCAGTGCGTGTCCGTCAAGATACCCCGTATCGATCCTTTGCAAATTAAGTCACAACTTTGTGCACACTCATCATATCGCGATGAAACTTGCGCCATTGGACTCGAAATATTTTTTTGGTCTTGTGATCCAAGTTTGGTCCGATTCTGAGATCGTTGATTAGAACGCTATTTTGGCGGGCCCACAATTCTACTCAACGGGCGATTTTGTGCACGGCCCACCGGAATCCAAAATTGGACATACCGTTGGGTTCGATTCATCCAAAAAAATTTGTAGACATGTAGTTTGACGAATTTAGAGACCGTAGGTTCTGGCGCACATTTCGGTGCAAAGCGGGTCCAACGACGGACATCGTTTTGACCCAAAATTACGATTTTGTCCCTGTTCCAGAATTTAACTTTTGGATAGGCATTTCCTAGGCATATCTTTTATTCCAAACTCGTTCGTGATGTTTGTTGCAGCATCCGGAGTCATCTGCAGAATTTGGCTTTTTTGCTTCGTTTATTGGTCTGTTCGAGCTACTGGATTATTCTCTTTTGCACATAACCTCAGGCAAGATACCTTGCCACTATACTGTTTATATTCAGTTTACATTTTATTATATATCACTGTTCATTTATTTCCAGTTCTTACCGTTCTTGATTTACTGTCTGCTCAGTGATATTAGATATACTTTGTTATTATCCTTTGATTGCATGTGGACTTAGAGTTAAGAGACTACCGTTTGTAGTGTATTGCATATACCTTGACACAGTTGTACCACGAGAATATGTGAGATGAGTAGCATGTAGAGGTTCTTGCGTATGGGCTGATCCCCCATGCGCATACGTTAGGGCTAACTGCTAATAGAGGCATGTTAGGAGACTTAGCAGTTAGTAGAGGTATATGAGTCATGGATGTGACTCTGTTAGGCATTGGGTGGGAAGAACAGTTCCTTAACGTATGGGCCACGTATGCACTTTCCTATTATCGGTTATCTCCGCAGGAGATACGGTCCTGGATCCTGATTTACTGCTGGCCTCTGACATTCGATGAATGTTATGCTTTGAGGTCCCTGGTATCCTGATGGGACCATACCTGAGATTACTGCTACTGAGCTAGAGTGCCCATGCATTGAAGGTTTGTTCTTATTGCATAAACACATTAGATGGATAGGTAACCCTCGTCAAAATGTCATATCACCCCGTCCCATTAGTAGCTTGGGACAATGTCTCATCGCGACATAGTATGCTACCCCTTGTCCTTGTTTGGTTGTAGGAATAGTCCACTGTTTCGATGGTGAGGTATTGGATCTTGTTACGAGTGGGACTATTTACTTTACTTGTGATTTATGACATAGTATATATATTCAGTTATGTGGCATGTTCTTTATGTATCTTGTTACGTCCCTCTGAGGACCTGGTTATCTCTCCAGGTGTGTGCTTCTGTGATATTGCAGGTGTTCTAGACGAGGTCGCGATCTTCTCTATTCATTCGGAGATGACGTGTCTTGGGTCTTCCTTTGCTACTCCCGCCAAATCATTTCCATTTCCATGTATATTTTTTCTTACTTGTTGGTAGAGGATTTGTCTCCGCCCAACGTATTGTACGAAGACTTACTACAGTTGATTTTATGATATCTTTTATTCTTCATTTGTGGATGAGATTAGATTACTCTTAGTTTACTGCATTTTACAGCTTATGTATTCATACGAGGTTTCCATATATTGGAGTATACTTCGTATGTATACAGCTGGCAAGTCGATGTACCTAGTCCTACGTATTTTGGGACTAGGGCGTTACACAAGGTGGCACAAACTGCGACTTTGGTACAATGACTATGCAAGGTGACCTCTGATAGTGTCATGGACAGTTCCATTTGGTCCGGGATAGTCAAGTTAGCTAAGGATGGTAAAGAGAGGTTCGAGATTTGTAAGAAGGTAGGAAGGAATTGATTTAGTCATGGACAAGAATAAATATTCGAAGAATTTGGTATATTAAAATAGCTATAACTATTTTTATAAGTACTTTTTATTTGAAAACCAAATTTGAAATCAATTATAGATAAGATTATATTTTTCTTGTATTCAAAAAATGCAAATAGTTACTTGAAAAATATAGGAAAACAATTTATGACAAAAACTAATCTTTATCAAATATAATTTTTAAACTAAAAAGCCATATACTAATAGAAGACAATATAACAATATTTTAGGGCTCATAACCCAATTTGGAAAATAAGTATTAGCACAATACAAAATTTTGTTATAACATAATTTAGAAAATACTAATAAATAGTTTTCAAAGTAAATAATAATTTTAATAATAATAATAATAATTGAAATAATAGCAACGTTAATGCTTGTAATAATACATATATACATGTAGCTATATACTTGATATTTAAAAAAAATATTAATAACAAAACAACAACTCAACTATTATTTTCCTACATACACTTAATTAGTATAATAATAAAAAGTGTAACAATAATAATAATAATGATAATAATAATAATGATAGTAATAATAATAATAATGATGATGATAAACTAATAATAATAAAAATATTAATAATAATAATGATAATAAAATAATAATACTGATAAGAAATTTACATTTACACAGTACATGAGTACTGCTGTTCTCATTAAGAGGGAGAGAGAGAGGAGAGATACGGGAAAGGGGAAAGGAAGCGGCGGAGCTGCTCGGCGCAGTGCGACGGCGCCGGACACGGGGGCGACGCGGTGCGGTTGGCCCAGGATTCGATGGCGGTCGCGCGCGAAAGTGATAGCTCGGGCGCGGTGGTCAGACGCGTGGGTGCGGCTGAAGGCTGCCGCCACGCGCGGCGGAGAGGCCCGAGCTCGCGGACGGCAGCGGCCAGGCTGGGTGGAGGCGCGATTGTGGCGGCGGGAGGTCGGCAGTCCACGGGAGGCGGAGGAGATCGAGGGACAGAGGAGGCGAGGGTTTCCGAAGGGGGTTTCGGCGGAGGCGGCGGGTCCGTGAGGCTCCCAGTGGCGTCGAGTGGAGGCGGTGACCGGCGGCTCGGCCTAGCACGGTGGCGGATGGCGGCCGGAGATGAAGGTTAGGGTTTCGAATTATTTCTTTTTTTTTCTTTGGTGGTAGCGACGGTGATGTTGATGATGGTGGTAACGGTGGTCCGGTGATGGCGATAGGGGTTGTAGCGTTGCCGGTGGGTTGGTCGGGATGGTGTCTGATGGTTGGCGGGTTTGGCCGTTGATGGCCGAGAGTGATGGCGATGATGATGGATATGGTGGTCGGCGGCACAGGTCTGTGGGATCGATGGTGGACGGGAAGCCGGGAGTCAAGGACGCTGTGAGAGGGGTTGGTAATGCGTCGGGGTATCGGGGATACGAGGATGGTGTTGGTGGTCGAGATGCTGATGGTGGCCAGGGGCAGGGCCGAGGCTGGAGGTGGTGATGGCGGCAATGGTATTGGCAAAGGCGAGGCCGAGGTGGACCGTAGGTTAGGATTCTAGATTTTTAGTGTCGGTTTGGGTTGCGTTGTGTCGGAGGTTGTGTTCCGACATGGCTGGGTGGACGTCCGGGATTGTCGGACGGAACAGAATTATTGTATGTGTAAAAATTATAGTGGATGAGAGGATGAACATGGGCATGGACACGATGCACGTTTTGTGTTGTGGAATTTGTGGAAGATGAATTGTGGAGAAAATAATATGGAGGAGTACCTGCCTATTTATAGGATGTGGGAATTTCCAGTTGGATATGGATTAGAATTGATTTAAAACCCAATAGATAATTATTAAATTTAAATCAATGAAATCAAATCTAAATTCAAATTCAAATTCAATTTCAATTTAAATCTATAAATTCTACCTTTATATTATTTAAATTAAATCCATAAAATTAAATCGAGATTTAAAATGGCCACAATAATTTTCAAATATATTTTCCAAAAATACCAATAATAATAATTTCAAAAATAATAAATATTTTTAAATATTTTTTGAATAATAAAATATTGATATTAATAAATTTCAAAAATTATATTTTTATTTAAAAATAAACTAATAAAATATTTATGAAATATATGTATGCACTAAGAATATTATTTATTATTAATAACTGTTATAAACCAAAGGCTTTTTATAAATAAAATTATAAACTTAAAATTTTTGGTACTATAGCTAAAAATAATTATTACCTATATTATTTTGAAACTATAAAAATAGAAAAAAATATTTTTCTAAAAATATGCACGCTCGCACATATTCGCACTCGTCGAGCAATTACGAAAATAAAATTTTGCGCACGACGTACAATACAACTATGCGACGTACAATAGAAAATAAAAAAATCAGTACCAAATTTATATAAAAAATAGTAAAAATTTAGGGGTTTTACAATCACCAAAATAAATAGAGTTCCTTTGCTTCCAGATCTTCCATAATCCAGATGCGAAGATAATACTTCTGCTGATGACTGTCGGGAAGGAGAGCGAAGAGGAAGAAGAGTTTAGAAGCCATACCTGAGCAAGTTGATCGATCGAGGAGTACGAGGTGGGAATATTGAACTTGGTACCGAAGTGGAGCCAAACCATATGAGCCGTCTCTCCCAAGACGAAGAGGTGATCATTCATTTCAGTGTACGGGTTAGCACATCACACACATCTCAAAGCGAGATTGATTCCCATAGAAATAAGTCTGGCCTCTACAGGAATAGCGTTTCTGCGAAGATGCCAAAGAAAGGCGCCTATGCGCGGCTAAATATACTTGTACCAGCAGAAGTTACTCCAGGTATCGATCGAGTTTCTCCTACGTTGGTGGTCCCAGTAAGATTTCGTAGAGAACTGTCCGTAGTGGTCAGGAGTCTAAACCATCCTGTCCTTCTCATTATTGATAATAATCCCGTTCAGGCATGCATTGGCTTCTACAGTCAGGAAATTCTGAATATTAACCTCCTTCTCCAAGGATCTACACACCATCGGTGAGGCCATCACCTGACAGATGGAAGGGTTGTAGATGAACTCGGCCTATTTAGGGATAGAGGTACCGCACCAGTTCTGACCCCAGATGGGTATGTTGCCACGGCCTAGAACCTATTGGCAGTTGGAGTAAACTTTACGAAAGATCTTCATCATAGATCGCCATAGCGGGGAGGAGGAATAAGGTAGGGAGTATCCGGGAGTGGCAGGATCCCCATACTTCCTGATCATGTACTGGGTTCACACCGACTCGTCTTGAATCAACACCCCGCATCTTTTAGCATGTACAGCAGTCATCACCTGGTCAAGTGATCTAATGCCAAGCCCTCCCTCATTGATCGGACAACACATATTGCTCCATGAAATCCATCTGGTACGATATTGATCTTTAGAGTTCCAGAGGAAGGCTGTCATCAGTTTCTCTAAATTCTTGAGTAGTTTGTTGGGGGCTTTGATCACCGACAGGGCGTGAATAGGGAGTACAGTAAACACACTTTTGAGGAGGGTAATCTTCCTCCCGAAGGAAAGAAGTCTCCCTCTCCATTCCAAGATCTTTTTCTCAAATTTCTCACTCATGTTGAAGAAGTATTCCTGTTTAGCTTTGCCTTTAAAGAGAGGCACCCGCAGGTAGTGGATCGGCAAATGCGTGATCATAAAACCCGTCCTCGCAGCAATTTTCTCAGCCCAGACGAAAATGTGTCCTTCTGGGAGACGATAAGCGCTGGTTTTCCCATATTTATCTCCTGACCTGAAGTGTCCGAGTAGTCCTGAAGCGTCTTCAGAAGGTTGTCGATACTGTCGATGCCCCCGTTAAGGAATATGAGGCTTCGTCCGCATAGAAGAGGTGGGATATGGGGAGGCTATCTCTACGCCCAGAGAAGTACTTGATGTGGTCGTGGAGGCAAAGATTAAAATTTTTCCCGCTGAGGGCATCATGTGCTATAATAAATAAGGCATGAGAAATGGGGTCACCCTATCTCAGACCTCTAGCTGAGTGGAAGAATCCTCCCATTTTCTAGTTGATGGAAACAGAATACCAGCAATTAGATATATTTCTAAAGATGAGGTCGATCCATGTCTGGCAAAAGCCGAATTGGCGTATGACCCGGATCAGGAACCTCCAACTGACCCTGTCATAAGCTTTAGACATGTCAAGCTTAATCACCACATTACTACCGCTGATGTTGTTATTAATGTTCCCAATGACTTTGTGCGCCAGACCAATATTCACATGAATGCTACGACCTCTGACGAAACCCGATTGCTCCCTGGATATAATGAATGGGAGGACTCCCGCAAGCCTTTCCGCCAAATTTTGGAAATGATTTTGTGGGAGAATTTACTAAGGCTGATAGGTCTGAAATCTTGGATATTCGTAGGCTTGGACGTCTTGGAGATAAGAACCAGGTTCGTCGAAGTGGTGCCTTTGGAAAGTTGGATTCCTAAAAAGAAATCCTTGATAGCAGCCATAAGGTCCAGTTTAATGATATGCCAACATTTAGAATAAAAAACCCTTGTGAAACCATCCGGGCCAGGGGCTCCCTGCGGGTTCAGCGAATTGATCGCTTTCTCACCTTCTTCTTCCTGGGGAAGCCTAGACAAATCCAGGTTCTGCTCATTGGAGATAAGACTCGGGATACAATTGATGAAGTTATCCGGGTCCGTGGATGGCACAGGTTTAAAGAACTTGGAGAAGTGTAGGATCGCCATGTCCATAATAATCTGATCCTCCATCATGGTCCCATCTTGGTCGTACAACCGCACTCTGTTCGAATTAGCCCGCTCTTTAATGATGGCGTGGAAGAAAGTGGAGTTACGGTCCCCATTTTTGACACAATTAATTCTCGTTTGATCCTAAAGAAGTTGCTCTTCCAAAGCCAAAACAGGCTATGTTTAACACGGAGCAGATCGTCACCCCCAGCATCGCTCCATTTTACTTGAAGGGCCGCCTCCAGATCATCAATATCCGCTTGCATCTCCTAAGATCCCCAAAGACATTCCAGTTCCAGTCTCTCATGGCCGATCTCAGTCTCTGGAGTTTAGTATGCAAAGTAAGGAGGGGCGGACACTAGCAAGCCTCGTCCCAGCTTTTTTTAATAACGTCCATGAAAGTCGGGTGGTCGCACCATATCCTTTGAAATCGAAAATGGCCCAGGGTTGATAGAGTATCAGAAGGGGTGATGAGGAGGGGGGAGTGATCAGAGTTCATGCGGGGGAGGTGCAGAACGGAGGTAGGAGGTCTATTAAGAAGGTAGTCGATATTGTAAAGGACCCGGTCCAGGCGCTCCCAGGTGTTAGGGTTGTTAGTGAGTCCATTGCACTAAGTGTAAATCGACCCGAGATAGCCAATATTGAGAAGCCCTGTATCCGAGATAAATCTGTTAAAGTCTGCCATCGCGTTCGTATTGATGGTTCCCGGCCTAGCCTTTTCTGTCGTCGATGTGACAATATTAAAGTCGCCAGCCAGCATCCACGGACGGTTCATATTATTAGATATAGAAGTGAGATCATGCAGCAGCTCCCTTCTGGTACTTGCCATATAGCTAGTATAAACAACCGAAAGGTCCAACATATGCCCTGACCTATTATTCCGAATGTTATAGTGGATAAACTGCTTATTGGTCTCCTTCACCACCACATTGATATCATTGTTCCAGAATATCCATATATAGGTGTAAGGTCTCCTCCATGGAAGTAGAAAGGCATATGGATGTCTTTTGCAAGCTCCTGGATGTTCTCCCCATCGATCTTAGGTTCCAGAATGGCTATGAAAACTGGCGAGTATTTATTGTTGAGAGATTTAAGGTAGATTCTGGTAGGTTGATTCCTGATGCCCCTAGCGTTCCAGCTGATGGCCTTAATACCCATTCAATTTATAGTGGTATTGTTGGCGTCCTTATGTCGCTTAATTTGTATTGTTTTGGGCGTAGAGTTGAGGTTAGCGGACTTATTACTGGTCGACATAGTGGGGATCGATATATTGTCAAGCTCAGCCTGCCCCTTTAGGTACTTCGCCAAGTTATTTGCCCCAGACCCTGCAGCTTTCCTCCTAGCCTTTTTTTTCTTTTGCTTGGACCGGGCAATCTCCTTGTCGCGTAAGTTCTCCTGTTGATTAGCCAAAGCTATTTCTTCGTCCACCATACGTTCCAGGGAGCTGGAACCGACAGTGATATTATCCTCCTAGTCCGACATCGGGTCATAATCTGATCCATCCGATTCAGTTTTATCCCATAACTTTCTTTTGGTTTTGAATGCCATGATTCTATTGATATCTGTGTCTGTAGATTCCTCGGGTTTCAAATATTGTCGGCCTGCCAGGTCGGTCTGGACCTCGACAACAGTAGCAGAGATGCTGTATCGGCTGTGCTCACGAACAAATTCACCTTTCAGGGATGCTATAGAGGTCCCTGTCGGTTGTTTGGGAGGAATCGGAATGTACAAGGACGGCTATGGTTCCACACTCTGGGTATTATTCCCATCTCCTTTAGAGGGAGAGATCTCTGAGGTGTCCAGAAGACCAGCCCCTGAGGGCTCTACGATGGGTGCCATCTCCTGAATTCCACTCACGGGCACCTGAAGGTCGTCCACAAGATAGTTCTCCTCTGGTTGGGTTACCGCTTCCTGGTTACTGGTCTCCGTAATATTGGTGTAGGAGGCGGCCGTATCAGCAGTAGTAACCAATGGTTCCTTGGGGATCTGGGTCATCAGTTAGTTTTCGGGCACAAGGGGTTCTCCGGAATCTGTGTCACTATCCCCCTGCTCAGAACCGATGATACCAAATTTATTGGTCAGGTTTAGGTTGGATGTTTTGGTGTGGGAGTTAGCACTCTTCGGAGGGGAGGTGGTGATCTTCTGACTGCGGTCTTGGTCCCTGGAGCTGCCTGTGCTATCCTTGAACTGCACGTGGGAGTCAGAGAGAAAGAGCAGGGGTAGTTTATTATTTTGCTTTGTTGTCCGAGGAGCGGCTTCATTGTAGGTGGTTCTCTTCTTCGGGGTCAGGTGTGCCCTGTAGCTGTCACGCCCCGCTTCCGTAGGAGCGATCGTCCTCGCTAAGGCGTGATGCCGCACGAGCCTAGGTTGCGCTCGTGCAAGATGGGTTCCATAACGGCTGATTATAGCGGCTGTGACGGGGTCGTCGCACAGAAGTCCCAAGCAGAGATATTAAATAATAACAACGGAAATTTAGAGCAAAACACAAGTCATTCAAAAGATACTTTTTATTGATATTGGAACAACGATTACAAAGGACGCAAGGCCAAGATTACAAGTCTCTCAAGCTCACTCTTCTCATATTACAAGTCAATCAGCTCTCTCTCATCTTTCAATTACAATCTTTGAGCCAGCGGATGCTTCGTAAGGTGACATCCATACATTATGTCCCGTATAAGTCTTGACTCCATGCGGCCGCACGCTTCGAATCACCAAGGAACTCCATGCCTCGACGCATCCAAGTGAGCTCCCGAGCTTCTACCTGTGTCTGTACATGAAAATTATGTGGGTATCAGTACTCAACTGTACTGGTTGAGTGAGCTCCTCGCCCACCCATACGAAACCAACACGTTTGATTTACTTTGTGCAATATAGTCCCTTCTTATCAATTGTCTTTCTACTCTTTCCTTAGGATCGCTTTTTAGGACAAACGCTGTCACGCCCCAGTACCGAAATACGGGGACGGACTAGGCCAGCTACTCCATATGAGGTACGTAACGTCATACGGCAATCGTGGCTGTCGAGAGACTAGGGGGTACATGCTACAATCAAGTCTCCTATGGTCCCACAGAGTTCTATGTCTCAATCAATTAAGTCAAATCAGCAATTAAATGAACATTAAAGATAAAGCAGTAAGGCGTCCCTGACGCTTCATCAAAATGATCATGAGAGACTAGCTTTATAATTTAGCTATCTCAGAGAGTCAGGAGTACAAAATTATACACAGCTGCAGTCTGTTTAATTACAATTATGTACTGACACAAAATATCAAGTAATCCGGCTAACAGGTGCCGGTGGCTAAACGCCGCAAAAGCATAAGCAGGAGTGGTGGAGAAGAAAACCCACTCGAGTCCCCGAACCGCCATGCTTCTAGTATGCACCATGGATGTCAGGGAGGAAGATCGTGTCCTCTGGCTCTGCTACGAGATCTGGCCAAACAAAACCAGTGGGGTCAGCCCCGAATAGCAAGTACCGCCAAAGGGGCATAAGAGTTAAGATTAAAACCCAACTAATAGAATGACTGATAATAGTAATACTTATGCTACTATTATAGGGTAGCGCAACATCCTCGAACCCATATGGCACCCTTACAACCAAACAAGGACAAAAGGTGCCGCATGGAGTCGGGACGTGTCGTACTCTATAACTTTCACATAAGTTAAAAAGGTATAAACCATAAAATCTCCTGATCGTGACTTCGGTCGATAGCCTATCGCAGCACAATAACCAACCCAACAATCAAACAAGAACATGGGTTGGATCATGTACCATGATAGACCATGTTCCTCAGTCATTCACAGAAGTAGCATTTCACAACCAGAATAAGTCTTCCGTTCATAACTTCGGTCCACAGCCTGTCATAGTACGATAACCAACCCAACAATCAAACAAGAACATGGGTTGGGTCACGCACCATGACAGTCCGCTTTCCTCAGTTATTCACAGAAGGTAAATAGGAAACATGCCAGTCGTTTTTCACGGCCAATCAAGTCTACGAGTTTCTAGTGGAACGAGGTTATCCTCGCGTCATGTTATTAGAAAATCCTCAGATCGTATCTTTCCAGCAAGGCTAGCCAACCCAGGGGTTCGCGTAGTCAGGTGTCATGGAGCACAGGTCCCTCGTGAGGCCACCTTGCCAAGACATGTAATATATAGCAGGAATTAATCGGATACAGTCATCCACTCGTTGCGGATGACACAGTATCCGTGGAGACCAGCCGGCGTGCTAAGACAATATCTCAGGACGACTGGTGTAACACGATCTCGGGACTCTGCCCTCCCCATGCATCTAGTATATTCAGTTGCCTAGTTTAACCCTAGGTGAAATCTTGGACTCTCATGCTGTGACCTACATGATTATCCTCCTAAAGTTGTACTTTAGTACGAGTACCCTAAGTGAGGATCCATGTCAATCAGTATGTCAACATGTGCTACCCTTCTTAGTGTAATGCATCATTACAAATACGCCACGTGGAGTTACGAATCATTTGTCGAGCATGAACAAGAACTGGGACATTCAGGTACATGTATCAGGTAGGAACACTTTGTTCTCCGGGGGTCACATCAGTGCTCATATCATGCTCGGGACAAAAGGCGTAAGGATATAAAATGGGCATATAATATCTAATAAAATATCAAAAGCATACGCACAACAAGGCAGCGTGCGTGAAAAGTCACGCAGGCTCAAGGGAAAGAGCAGCGTGAAAAGTCACGCAAGCTCAAGGGAAAGAGCAGCGTGAAAAGTCACGCAGACTCAAGGGAAGAGCTGCGTGAAAAGTCACGCAAACTCAAGGGAAAGAGCTGTGTGAAAAGTCACGCAAACTCAAGGGAAAGAGCAGCGTGAAAAGTCACGCAAACTCAAGGGAAAGAGCAGCGTGAAAAGTCACGCAAGCTCAAGGGAAGAGCTGCGTGAAAAGTCACGCAAGCTCAAGGAAAAGAGCAGCATGAAAAGTCACGCAAGCTCAAGGGAAAGAGCTGCGTGAAAAGTCACGCAAGCTCAAGGGAAAGAGCAGCGTGAAAAGTCACGCAAGCTCAAGGGAAAGAGCTGCGTGAAAAGTCACGCAGACTCAAGGGAAAGAGCAGCGTGAAAAGTCACGCAGACTCAAGGGAAGAGCTGCGTGAAAAGTCATACAAACTCAAGGGAAGACACGCTTCCAACAGGAAGCGTGCTCAAACAGGAGCACACTGTTCACTGTCTTCTCCAAAACAGCAAGAACACCATGGCTGAACCCAAGCTTCAAAGTATCATAACTTGGCCATCCGAACTCCAAATCCAGATTTCCAAAGCTCCAACTTGGGTGAAACTGAATGCTCTTCTACATGGAAGCATCAAAAACCCATAAAATCCAACTAAAGTAGATCAAACCATACAAAATTCAAAAATGATTAAAACTTAGATCTACAAAAATCAAAGCTTCAAAATAGAAATTTCTAAGTTCTAAACTAGTATAGATTGAGGAGAAGAACATGTTTTGGCAAATAGTTTTGTAAGAATCATTAACAAAATAATGGATCCTTCTCTTGAGCAAGTTGGTACTTGCCTTGGTTGGTGGAGGAAGTAAATGAGAAGAAGTAAATGAGAGGAGAGAGAAGGAGATGAGTTATATATATAGAATTCTTGGACCCATGGGTTCATGATGAACCAAAGGATTCATGATGACCCATTGGTGAACCAAGAATAGGTTACCCAAATGAGCCAAAACTGTAGGCCCAAATGCAGAAAATAAATTAGAAAATAATATTTTGTCGAATATTTTTTGGAAATGCATGGAGAAATACTGCATAATAAATATCGTATAAATTCAAGGTAAATACAATTTATGGGTTTACGTATTAAAATACGTATTCCAGGATTGGGGAGTGACAAACGCCTTAGCCTATTTTGTGTCTCAATATCATTTCGTGCTTGCAATGCAACATCAACTCAACAACGTCAACCTATCAAGTCGTGCTTGCCTTACGGCTTAAAATCAGAGACGCAACTACGCGATAAGACTCCATTCCCGTGTGACCGTACTATAAGTCCTTGTTTGAGGTCGTGCCTCGCAACTCAACGAGACTCAATCATATCGCCGCCTCGCGGCCCTTGCCGCCTCGCGGCCCTTCGCTACAAAATCATCAACTGACCCAATCAAAACTTGTGGATTAAGTGTCACTCGACCAACTTTATCTTGCGATATTTCCTGACTTAAACTCAAGACAACTCACATCCAAACTATGCAACTTATATGTCGACAACTCATGACTCGACGCCACATCTCGTGTCGAAGTACGTCGCCTACGTTGCAACCAAAACTTAGGCCCAACATTGTGTTCTAACTGTACACACACATTCAACTTAACTCAATCCAAAGACACACATGCGGATTTGCCACCATGTCGACTCATCTATATGAATTTGGTTACTGGCTCCCAGAGCCATTGTGGACTCCCTTTTAGCTGAGTATAGGATGGACCGGTCAAAGCGGGTAGCTAACCCCAATGAGCGACCATCGAATACTTTGCCCTAGGCTCAGCTATCCCGTTCACATTCACCCTCAAGTTTTCTCCTAGGCCGGAACGGTCCTGCTGTGGTGTCACCCCCAGTTTTCGAATTAGGAGTATTTTTGTCATTTTTCAAGTTTTATAATTTTTAGGAATTTTATTTGATTTTATGTGATTTTTTGGGATTTATTTGGGTTGGTTTGGATTTTATCCAATTCGGACTCAAATTGGAGACCCGGGTAGCCTGGACCCTAGTGGGACCTCCATACTAGCTGGACTTAGCCCACATACCATCATAATTAGGCTAGAAATCTTTAACCCATCTTTCATGGCTTAATTAGTCATTATAGAGGCTAATTTAGTTAGTTAGAGCTAAACCGAACCAAACCGAATTCAAATTAAACCCAAACCAAGTCTAATGGGTTGGGGGCTTATTGGATCCCAACCCAATAGCCCCCCCAAGAGGTGGCCGGCCATGATAAGTCCCCCCCCCCTTTCTTCTCCTCTAAGAAAAGCTCTCTCTCTCTCTTTCAAAATCCCCTTTTCTTCCAAGCTTTCTCTCTCCCTCTCCAAGAACCTAGGTATGCATTTAAACCCTAATAAATTCCTCTTTCCCATTTAATGTCTTCACATTTATTGTAGGGAATGAAATTCTCTACCTTTTGCCCATGAATTTTGTAGGATTCCCTAGAATCTAGGTTAAGGAATTAATAGGGTTTTAATATATATAGTGGTATATGTATATATATATATATATATATATATATATATATATATATATATATATATATATATATATATATATATATATATATATGAATGTGTATTTGTGTGGGTAGAGGAATGGAAATGGTGGTGGTGGTGTTTGTGTCATGTGAGTGTGTGAGAGTGTGAGTGAGCTTGTGTGTGTTGTGAGAGTGTGTGTATATGTGTTATATATGTATATGTTTTTTTTTTTTTTTTTTTTTTTTTTTTTTTTTTTTTTTTTTCTTGTGTGTGTTGTGAGAGTGTGTGTGTATGTGTTATATATGTATATGTGTATGAGTGTTTATATATATATATATATGTGTGTGTGTATATATATATATGTATAAGGATATGTATATATGTGTGTTTATATATATATATATGTATGTGTGTGTGTATATAGATGTATATAGAGATGTGAGTGTGTTGTGAGTTATTTATGTATATATATGGATATGGGTATATATATATGTATAGATATTTATTTTTATGTATATATATATATATATATATATATATATATATATATATATAGATATGTATATATATATATATATATATATATATATATATATAATGATATATATATATATATATATATATATATATATATATATATATATATATATATATATATATATATATATATATATATATGAAGAGCAGAGGAAGGAGGTAGAAGAGGAGAAGAAGAAGAGATAAGACAGAGCAGCAGCAACAGCAGTAGAGGGCTGCAGCAGCAGCAGCATTAAGAGGCAGCAGCAGCTGCATATAGTTGCTGGAAACATCAGCTATTCCCCCCCCCTTTTTCCCCCTTTAACCCATTAACCCCCCCTATCTATATATATGTATATATATATATATATATATATATATATATATATATATATATATATTTTATATATATATATATATAATATATATATATATATATATATATATATATATATATATATATATAGATATATATAGATGTTTTTAGAGAGGGAAATGAAGATTAGAGTAGAAGGACGAGAGATTAGAAGAAGTTGGAAGAAATATGAGGAGAAGAAGTTAGAAGAAGAATAGGAATAGGAATGGGAAGAGATTAGAAGAAGAAGATTAAAAGGGAAGAACTTGAATTAGAAGAAGAAGTTAGATAGGAGAAGAATTTGAAGAAAAAGGGAAAGGATAAGAAGAATTAGAGGGTAAGGAAATTTAGAAGAAGTTAGGAGTAGAAGGGAATAGGAAGAAGGAAGAAAAGTAGAAAAGAAAAGAAGGGAGTTTAGGAGGAGTCGAGGTTAGAGGGCGAATTTGAGCCCGGAGTATCGGATCGCGATGAAACTTGACGTAGGCCTAGGATACGTGATTTAGATTTTGCGGGTAGGCTCCCGAGTGGAAATCGGAGTCGTAGGGCGCCGGTATCGCGCCGTATCGGTGCGTATCTTGAAATATTCAAGATTTTGGCAACGGGCCGTATCATAGACTAAACGTCCACGTTACCTAGGTATTTTGGTGGATAATATATGTATAGGCTAGTATCATACTACTCTGGGGAGATCGGGTCAAAATATCAAGCGTAGGTAGGCTAACTAGATAATCGCCGAAGTTGGAATTTTGCCCTTTTAAGGGTAAAATAGGAATTTGGCCTATGGCCAAGAAATGAGTTTCGAAGTCCAAGATGGACTTGGATATGGGTTATAGAGGTTGGTAATAGTTAGAAATAGTCGCCTAGACCTAGTCTTGACCCCGGTTGACTTTTGGACCAAAAGTCAACTATGGGTCAACACTTACCCAATTTAGTTCCAAATTCCTTTAAACTTGTGCAGTTGACCAAAAGTCAACTGTTAGTCACCAGTGACCTAGGGTTGACCAGAGTTGACCACAGTTGACCAGAGTTGATCAGTTGACCAAAAGTCAACTGTAAGTCAACTGTTGACTCAAATTGACCTAGATTAATTCCGTTTGACTTGCGTTGACCTAGTATGACCTAGCTAGACCTAATATGACTTAGGTTGACCTCGTACAGTCTAGCTTGACGCGTCTTGACCTAGAATGACTTAATAGGATTCAAATTAATTTGATTTTACTTCTTAAACATAGTATTGATACGTCTTGTTCTCTATAGGTCCTCGAGACGCTGCATTTGCTCCGGTTGACGTACCATATCATATTTCAGGCGAGTACATTCTCTGACACTTTTTTAATTTACGATAACTGTTATAACTCATGTAATTAGTGTAAATATGCTTGTTCTCGACACATTGGTCACACGGATTGGTATTCATGGATCCCGACATGAGATGTTATTCCTCG
Source organism: Iris pallida (assembly GCA_029216955.1). NCBI lineage: Eukaryota > Viridiplantae > Streptophyta > Magnoliopsida > Asparagales > Iridaceae > Iris > Iris pallida. The sequence continues at coordinate 29,202,794 of JANAVB010020400.1, forward strand.
TTATCTTGGTATATCCTGTGCAAGCCCCTTGTAGTTCTTGTGCAGTATATGGACACCGATTCTCGAGGAGACTTGCTCCCTTCTCGTGGAATCCCGTGTCGTAACGTGTCTTGCTTGGATCCACTCTACCAGTCGGGGACGGGGAGTACAAGTGTAGATGTGTGGTCATTATCCACCTTGTTATTCTTGTAGACCTTGTGAGTGTTAATCATACACTCCATGTATGATTAACCAGGCCAGTAGACCTTGTGCAAGACCCAAGCCGGCCACATGTCGTAGCTATTATTCACACACCTAGAGATATGATTCTTGATTCTTGTACATGCCATGATCAGTTTACTTGCCTTGTTCTAGCTCTAGATTTACAGCTTACCTTGCCATGATATTCACATGTATATTCCATGATTTCCTTGTATATACTATCTATTTACAGTCTTGTAGCTTTTATCGTATCTTGTGAACTGCTGTTAGTAGATTGTACTCGTTCCATCCTGACAGGATATGTTAAAAATATTACAGATGCAGATGAGGGAGACTACAATACCTACTACGGTCCGGATGACGTAGTAGGCATAGACTTGGAGACTTTGGTCCAGCAGGGCTTAGCTCCGCCTGACGAGACCCTATCTATTACTTAGTTAGAGTATATCTTTTGTACTAGACATTGTCTCCAGCTACTTTTGAGACTGTTATTATTATGGACTGTATTAGAGACTTGGACTGTATATATTCTTGTGTTGGACTTGACAGGTTATATATTATTTTATCGTCTTGTTGTCTTTTCATTTCAGTCTTTACTTTGTTATCTTAGAGTCGTGATTGAGTACTCGTATATATATTCATTGCTTGTCCTCCGTTCGGAGTTGACCATATTCTCGACAGGTTTTTGTTATATATATAAACTGTTTAGAGTAGAAAAATCCACAGCGTTCAACGCCGATTTTTCGGTGAGGGCTGGGCGTTGTCGCGTCACATGCCCTTTTAGCGGGTGCGGGGGCAGGCCATCAGTTGAGGGATTGTCCTGGGAACCCTCGCAGGGTAGCCCGTGGAGCAGTAGCAGCTCAGGGGGCACCGACGAGAGTACCTGCAGTGCAGCAGAGGGGTCCACTTCCGATCCAGCAGCAGCAGTTTGCACAGCACCACCAGCAGCGGGGTGTTCAGGGTAGAGCCTTTGCTCTTGCAGCCGAGGAGATCGAGCCAGTCGCAGATGTAGTTGTAGGTTCGGTTCTTCTTGATTCTTTTCCTGCCTTAGCATTGTTTGATTCAGGTGCTACGCACAGTTTTGTGTCAGTTTCTTTTGCACTTAGGCACAATATCATTGCTGAATATCTGGGTAGGACTTGCAAGATTATGACTGGGAATGGCATCATCCTAGTTAATAATGTTTGCAAGGGACGGAGAGTTTCTTTGAGAGGCCGGGAGCTGAGTGCATGTTTTCTCGTAATGCCACTTCCGAGTTACGATGTGGTACTCGGTATGGATTGGTTGAGCACGCACCACGCTAGCATCGACTGCAGAGGGGACAGGATTCTGTTTAGGCCGCCGAGAGAGCCAGAGTATGAGTTCACCAGAGGTGCAGTGGAGCAGGGAGATGGATTCTGCGGAGCGTTGTTGGCGGGGTCGGTGTTGCCACATCCACTTATTGCCGAGTTCTTGGATGTCTTTCCCGAGGAGCTGCCCGGGATGCCGCCAGATCGTGATGTTGAGTTTTCTATAGACCTAGTGCCGGGCGCAGAGCCTATCTCCCAGCACGTCTATAGAATCAACAATAGCGAGTTAGCGGAGCTGAAGAAGCAGGTCGACGCGCTGGAGGACAAGGGCTTTATTCGATCTAGCTCTTCACCTTGGGGCGCGCCAGTTCTTTTCGTCCCCAAGAAGGATGGTACAGTACGTCTGTGTATTGATTACAGGGCGCTCAACAACCTTACCATCAAGAACAAGTATCCTTTGCCAAGGATTGATGACTTGTTCGACCAGTTGAGCGGGGCGAGAGTGTTCTCGAAGATCGACTTGCGCACCGGGAACCATCAGTTGAAGGTGAAGCGGGATGACATTTCGAAGACTTCCTTTCGGACTCGCTATGGCCAGTATGAGTATACCGTCATGCCGTTTGGGTTGACCAACGCCCCGGTGGTATTCATAAACTTGATGAACAAGGTATTTCACCAGTACCTTGACAAGTTCGTGGTGGTCTTCATTGATGACATTCTCATCTATTCGAAGATGCCAGGGGAGCACGAGGAGCACCTGAGGATTGTGTTGGACACTCTTAGGAGGGAGCAGCTGTATGGGAAGCTGTCCAAGTGTGAGTTCTTCTTGGATCGCGTGGAGTTCCTAGGCCATGTTGTCTCTGGCGAGGGAATTTCAGTAGATCCGAAGAAGATTTCTGCGATGGAGTCCTGGTCGACGCCGAGCTCAGTAGCAGAGGTTCGGAGTTTTCTGGGTCTGGCAGGTTACTACCGGAGGTTCGTGCAGGACTTTTCCAGGATTGTCCAGCCGATGACCCGCCTTACCAGGAAGGACGAGGAGTTCGTTTGGTCCGATAAGTGCCAGGCCGCCTTCAAGAAGCTGAAGACGAGGTTGACTACAGCTCCTATCTTGACGCTGCCATCTGGATCTAGTGGTTATGCGATCTACAGTGATGCTTCAGGACGGGGTTTGGGTTGTGTGCTTCAGCAGCACGGGAAGGTAATTGCCTATGCATCCAGGCAGTTACGTCCTCATGAGAGGAATTACCCTACCCACGATCTTGAGCTGGCAGCGATCATCTTTGCTTTGAAGCTGTGAAAACACTATCTGTACGGAGAGCGTGTGGAGATCTATACTGACCACAAGAGCTTGAAGTACATGTTTACCCAGAAGGAGCTGAATATGAGGCAGAGGCGATGGTTAGAGCTGATAAAGGATTTTGATATATCCTTAAAGTACCATCCAGGGAAGGCCAACGTGGTCGCGGATGCTTTGAGCAGGTATCCCGTGGCCATGTGTTTGACGATGGATCGTCACCTTCTGGCTGATCTGGAGAGCTTGGGCATAGAGGTGATAGTTCCTGGGTTTGAGGCGCAGATGTGGGGTCTGCAGGTGCAGTCGGAGCTGATGGAGAGAGTTAGGGCAGCTCAGTTTGAGGATGAGGCTCTGAGGGTCATCAGGGAGCAGGTCCAGATAGGGCTATTGGATGAGTTCTCTTTAGCAGGGGATGGATCGTTGAGGCATGGTACCAGATTGTGCGTGCCGAACGGAGGACTTCGGAAGGAGGTTCTTCAGGAGGCGCACCGTTCTCAGTACTCTATGTTGGCCCAATGATTGTATCATGTTTTTGAATATGGTTAATATGTTAAGTTTAGCATTTCATTATCACTAATCTTCATACTATCACTATAGCATTTCTACTTATACTTATATCTTTGGTGATATGTGCCCATTGGTTTACATCTTAGTGATATGAGCTTATCTATCTTAAATTTAATTGGGTTGCCAAAATCAAAACTATGTTTTTGATTGTGGTCATTCAATTAAGTTTAATCATTCTGATATCACTAACATTTATGCCATCACCTTAGCACTTACTTAAACTTTGCATAGTCCTAATGTGCTTTAATTTATCATACTTGCTACTATGTATATTGCTTTGTTCGTCTAACATGTACATGCAGAAAAGCAATAAACAAGATAAATGTGGACATATGCAATGAAAAAAAATCATGGTGGGCCAAAGACGACGGATCCCACAAGATTTCTCTGAACCACCCGACGACATCTCTGGAGCCACGCACCGGGGGTTCCGCTGCCCGGTCAGCGGACGAGGGTCGAGGGGGCAGCGCCCCTCGTCGGGGGTTCGGGGGCGAAGCCCCCGAAAGGTATTCAGTTTTCACAAACTGGATATCTTTGGATAGCTGCCGCCAAGGGAAAAAGCCAGCTCCTATCAAAGAAAGAAGCCAAGCCATGCCATCTTCATTTCAAGACTCTGAAGAAGCCTGCACCTGTCTAAGTATATCTGGAGTCTGTAATGAGTCTTAGGAATAATTGTAAACACAAGAAATGGATGGCAAAATCGAAAGCTACGACAGAAATAAGCCCAGGATCATTTTTGGTGGATAAGCGGCATACCGACGGTATACCGGAGTATACCGACGGTATACCGGTTTTTGTTCACAGAAAGTTTCTGTTTACAAAACCGGCATACCGACGGCATACCGGATCATACCGACGGTATACCGCTTCCGAAACGTTAAAATTCCAACGGTCGGATTTCCAGCAATTAATGATCCCAACGGCTCTATTTCTAGCCGTTGCAATTCCAGACCGGTATACCGCCGGTATGCCGGATCATACCGGCGGTATGCCGGTTCGTGACTGAAAAGTTGCCTTTGGCTTCTTTTCAAGCTTTGGTTATAAATAGCCTTGAACCCCTTCATTCAAGGTTGATGCTTTGAGCCTAAAAATTTCCAAACCACCAAAGCTTATCCACATACAACTCTACAAAGCTTTCATTTGCCATCCACAAATTGTGTTAGAGTTATTGAGTTGAAAAGAAAGATCTTCATCCTATTGTAAGAAGATCAAAACCTTTTGTGAAAGGTTGAAGTTGGAGAGTCTTCGTATCCAAACTCTCGGTTGAAGTTGGGGAGTCTTCGTATCCAAACTCTCGGTTGAAGTCGGAGAGCCCTTCGGATTAAAGCTCTTGTGTAAGAAGTTGGCGAGTTCTTCGGATCCAAACTCGTGTGTAACTATTTGCTCAAATAGTGAATTAAAGCCGGAGAGAGTTCCGGGACTGGACTGCCTCTTAGGAGGATACCAGGATATATCGGGTGTCGGTATTGTGTTTGCTTCTTCTCTTGTACTTATATTTTTAAATTGCCAATTAGCTTGTGCTAAGTGCTTGATTAGTTAGCTTGACCCTATTCACCCCCCCTCTAGGGTTCCTACAATTGGTATCAGAGCAAGGACTCTATTGTTAGGCTTAACATCCTTAGAGTAGATCCTTGTTATTTTTCTATGGCAACCTATTCCTCATCCTCCGATAAAGAGGGTTATATTTCTAGTAGCATAGACAATCATGTTTCTTCTAAATGCAAGAAATGCTCTAAGTGGAAAGCCATGGCTAAACAATCCTTAGAGATTCTTGACAACCTTCATTCTACAAATGAAGAACTTTCTGAAAAGGTTATTCATTTAGAAGAAGCAAATGAGTTTTTGAGAAATGAAAATAATGTTTTATTATCTAGACTTGATTCTCAAAACTCATCTTGTGTTTCTTTAAAGAGTTTGAATGAGGCTTTAATTTTGAAAATCAAATCTCTTTCCTCATCAATAGAAGATCTTAAGAGGCAAACTCATGAGTTAAATCATTTGCATGATTCTTCTATTGACTCTTTAAAGAAACAAAATGATGATTTTATTTCTAGAATTGTTTTATTTGAAAAAGAGAATAATGCTTTAAATGTTAAATTTGATTCTCTTACTTGTATGCATGATGATTTGATATTAGAACATGATATTCTTAAGACCAAATCCATGCATGCTCACTCTAGAGACATTCATCATTCTAGTATGTCACATGTTCATAACCATGCTCATTCTGATACATGTGCACACACTAGCATTAGATGCTTCTATTGCTCTCGCATTGGACACATGAGCTTTACATGTCCTATTCGTAGGACCTTCACTACCAATGCTAGAGTAAGTGCTATATGGGTCCCTAAAGCTAATAAATGTGGATCCAAGTTTATTTGGATACCAAAGTCTTCGCCTAATGTTGTAGGTGGAGCTTCTTATATCGGGACATAGCACCGAGGAGCGTGTTGGTGGTTGCAAAGCTCAAAGGTCATCTTCCAAGCAATTGCACCAACACAAGTGTGGCCACTAGAGCCACTTTGGTAACATGCTAAACGATTCTCTTTTAATGGTTTATATTAGTAGAATCTAGCATGTTTCTCTTGTTGTTTTGCTACTAGCTCACATTGATATCCTTAGTTGCTTATTGTATAAATCAATGTGAGATTTAATACTAGCATGCTTAGTTATTTTTCTTATTATTTCTTTTATCTAGCATGACTAGTTACTTAGCTTAAATGTTTAGTTCACACTTGTAGTTTATCAATCATTTTCTATTAAGTGTGACACATTTAATTTATGCATGCTTGTTATTCTTAATCTTTATTTATAAAGCATGTATATCACTCTAGTCCATAAGTGCTTGGTTTTTTGAATTGAGTTAATATGATTTTAACTTTCCGTCTTTAAAGTTTTTGAAATAATTATTTCTTGCCGGTTTGTATTTAATGTGTCTTATTTATTTTAAAATCGGTATTTGCGAATATATGTGTTTAGCACAAGCTTGTTATTCTTAACAAGTATATACTTATACTTCTTTTTAATCTTGTGCTTACATAATATATTCATTATTGATTCTCATACTTTATCTTGATTATCTTCTTGAGAATCAATTATGTCTTTGCCTAATAAAGTTTATTTATACATGCTTTTGAATTTGTGATGGTTTCTCAAATATTCATTAAGGATACATGACTATATTCATTAAATTTTTCATTTACTTATAGTTCATGTATCTCTTATATTGATATCTATTTTTGTATAAATACCTTTATGTAGGCATATGAGTTAAGCTAAAGTTTTATTTATACTTGTTACTTCTAAACTTGTGCTTAACTCATACTCTAGCTATTGATTCTTTTGATCAAATTTGTGTATTTCTTTTTGAATCAATATGCTTCTTCCTTAAAGCTTTCTTTTAATGATGTCTTTTTAGCTTTTTGGTTGACTTTATGGATACATGTTCTTAATTGATTTTTGATCTTTTCATGTATGCCTATTCGTGATATATATATATATATATATATAGTTTCATATATATAAATGATTCCTAACTTTTGATATTTATTTGTTTTATACCCTTTAAGTTAGGATGTTGAGAGAAAATATTTATTAATGTCTTGCTCGTGACTAATTATGGATGTTCTATTAAGGATCACATTGTTTTGTGCTTTACCTTGCTTGTTTAATTCACCTCCTTAATTAGTGCACTTTTTCTAGTTTATATCTTCTTTATAACTTACTATGGTGCACTATGAAAGTTCTTTGAAAAATGTACTTCTTGATGTCTTTAGCATTTAGCTTTCTTGATCTTAATGATCTTTCTTTGCTCATTCCTTGGGTTTATACTTTTTTTTGAATTATTGTTGTCCAATAGTTTTTGTAGCACATGAGAATACATGTAATTGTTACATCATATTTCTTATGACTTTAGCTACTATGGTTTGAGCTTTTGTGTTGAGATTTTTCCACTTCTAGAGAATACACTTCTTTTAATGTGGCTATAGTATTTTGCATTCTCTAGATTGATCTATCATTTCATTATCTTTGGTTAATCTCAATACTTGGCAAAGAGATTTATTTTATTGTGTTTTCATGAACATCTCTTTTGTCCTTTACTTGATAAGAGTCTAATTCATTTATTTATCATCTTATGCTCTTATCCTTGCTTAGTAAAGAGTCTCTAAATCATTTTGATCATTCAAAATGTATTCCCTTAATTGAGAACTCTTTGCTTAAGCAAGTATTTGTAGTGTTAGTGACTTAAGATTTAATGAGCACTTTTATCTTGTTAATGGCTTCCCTCATTAATCGTATTTGGATTATATAGTTTGCTTATTTGTGATATATTATTAAGCTATATAATTTTGGCTCACTTTCACACATCTAGCTATATTCCTATATTTCAATCTATATATGATATGCTAGTTTACAAAAACAAGATTTGTGATATGCTTAATCTCTAAAACTAGTTTTACATATTCTTTATTAAATCTTGTTTTCTCTTAGAGGTTTGTGATTCCTTGTTTTAACTCTATTCCATAACTAGTCATTAGCAAGTCTCTCTTAAATTTCTCTCACTTTTGAGTCATGATTTTATCGTATTATCATTTACATCTCTTCTTTATTGAACTTGTAATTATTTAAATGAGATTGACTCTTTCCCATGTTAATTTGTGAGATTTTTTTTTGATTTGTGATTTTCTCTTGATGAGATTCATTAGATCATATTTATTCATTTGTTTTCTTTATGAATGATCCTAATGATTGAGTAGTCCTAAACTATCTAATTTTGTAAATGTCAAATCAATTTATTACTCTACTTTGACTACTCATGGTTTATCACATATGACCTTTGCTATTTGAACTTTATTGGTCTTTCATTTAGAAGTAGCAAAGTTTGGATATTACCCGGTTGATGGGTACATATGTGACAAAACATACCTAGTCCATGTAAAGCAATAAATTGGTTGATTATTTCTTAATTAGATAATCATGGACATGATATTTGAATTTCTTTTTTTTTTTTTTTTTTTTTATTTTTTTTATTTTTGAGCTATATTCCGTGTATCATCATGATTGTTCTTAATTGACTTTATTCTTTTTCATGATGACATTTTCTCAAAGGATTACATACATTGATCTATCATATTTAAATATGAGATTCTTCTATATAGACTAATGTATGCCATCTTTTGATTATATGTGCTTTATTGGAATATTCTTTTGATTTCTCATCTTTAGTGGATATTTATTGGTTATCTCTTCTTGACTAAAGATGATATTTTTCGTCTTTTGACGATATTGTAGCCTTATATGCATCGAGCAAGGGGGAGAAATCCATAGTTGATTTATCCCTAGATCTTGTAGTTATCTATTTTATGCTATAAGTGCATTGGAACTAGATACGCATATTTTGAGGGGGAGCAAATCAATTGATTCTATTTATTTATACCCTTTAATATGTCGTATACCTAGTTCATCATGGACCCATATTTTCTTCTATTTCTTATCTTGTTGATTGAGGTCATGATATTTTTATTTTGAAGGGTTTATGAGAGTGTATGTAATTGTCCTTATTATCTTATCTCTCTCTTTCATATGGTTTGAATATGTCATCTTGCTAATATTAACTTTCAGATCTTATCTTGATGAATATTATGCTTTCGTTGATTTGGCTTTTCTTTCATGCTTAATTGATTTGGCTTTCCTTGTTGAGGACTAATCCAAAATTCATGATTTTTTTATCAACCTTGGTAGTACTTTGAGGGGGAGCATTCAAGTCGACTGAATTTTTCCTTCTCAAGTATTTTTCTCCTTTACCTTCATGTTTATCTAAAGGGTATTCATATAGCATGATAAGGTAATTGAGTTCAAATGCATGAACTTGGATAAGCATATAGATCTTGCAAATAGTGAGACTACTTTATATCAATTGCAATATTTTACATTGATCATTCTTCTATTTTGTTCCACTATTTATTTGTGGACAATTGTGATTATTAATGGTTTCTTTGATCAATGTTTCAAGTTTACATCTTTTCAATTGGTATCTAGTTTACTTAATTTCGTATCTCTATTGGTATCTATTAGTTGCAATTATCTATTCCTCATGGCTTTTGTTTGAAATCCTTTATTTCTTAGTCCTCTTCCAAAACTGGAGCAATATTTCATATCCTATTGTGTTTTGGATTTATTCCTTGGATTTCAAGTTGGTAAACTTCTTTCTTGTTTTTCAATACTTTTAGTTTTACCAACCATATTGTGTTTTGACAAGCAATTTTCTAATTAGTACTCTACATTTGGTATGTAGTTTTATACACTTGTCTTTACACACTTCTCCCATTATTTTTCATTAGTATATCTTGCTCATGATTGTCTATGACTTCCCCATGCTCTGATTTCTATGCGTGAGATTGATTTCATTTTTATCTCTTAGTACGGGGGAGCCTATTTTTGATAATGTCAAAGGGGGAGAAGTAAGTTTAAGTATGCCTTTATAAGTAATCTACGTAGTATGCTTTTAGTGATATTGCTTATATCTTTTGTATATTAGTGATATATGCATCTATTGTGTTCATACTAAACTTAACCGATTTGCCATAATCAAAAAGGGGGAGATTGTTGGCCCAATGATTGTATCATGTTTTTGAATATGGTTAATATGTTAAGTTTAGCATTTCATTATCACTAATCTTCATACTATCACTATAGCATTTCTACTTATACTTATATCTTTGGTGATATGTGCCCATTGGTTTACATCTTAGTGATATGAGCTTATCTATCTTAAATTTAATTGGGTTGCCAAAATCAAAACTATGTTTTTGATTGTGGTCATTCAATTAAGTTTAATCATTCTGATATCACTAACATTTATGCCATCACCTTAGCACTTACTTAAACTTTGCATAGTCCTAATGTGCTTTAATTTATCATACTTGCTACTATGTATATTGCTTTGTTCGTCTAACATGTACATGCAGAAAAGCAATAAACAAGATAAATGTGGACATATGCAATGAAAAAAAATCATGGTGGGCCAAAGACGACGGATCCCACAAGATTTCTCTGAACCACCCGACGACATCTCTGGAGCCACGCACCGGGGGTTCCGCTGCCCGGTCAGCGGACGAGGGTCGAGGGGGCAGCGCCCCTCGTCGGGGGTTCGGGGGCGAAGCCCCCGAAAGGTATTCAGTTTTCACAAACTGGATATCTTTGGATAGCTGCCGCCAAGGGAAAAAGCCAGCTCCTATCAAAGAAAGAAGCCAAGCCATGCCATCTTCATTTCAAGACTCTGAAGAAGCCTGCACCTGTCTAAGTATATCTGGAGTCTGTAATGAGTCTTAGGAATAATTGTAAACACAAGAAATGGATGGCAAAATCGAAAGCTACGACAGAAATAAGCCCAGGATCATTTTTGGTGGATAAGCGGCATACCGACGGTATACCGGAGTATACCGACGGTATACCGGTTTTTGTTCACAGAAAGTTTCTGTTTACAAAACCGGCATACCGACGGCATACCGGATCATACCGACGGTATACCGCTTCCGAAACGTTAAAATTCCAACGGTCGGATTTCCAGCAATTAATGATCCCAACGGCTCTATTTCTAGCCGTTGCAATTCCAGACCGGTATACCGCCGGTATGCCGGATCATACCGGCGGTATGCCGGTTCGTGACTGAAAAGTTGCCTTTGGCTTCTTTTCAAGCTTTGGTTATAAATAGCCTTGAACCCCTTCATTCAAGGTTGATGCTTTGAGCCTAAAAATTTCCAAACCACCAAAGCTTATCCACATACAACTCTACAAAGCTTTCATTTGCCATCCACAAATTGTGTTAGAGTTATTGAGTTGAAAAGAAAGATCTTCATCCTATTGTAAGAAGATCAAAACCTTTTGTGAAAGGTTGAAGTTGGAGAGTCTTCGTATCCAAACTCTCGGTTGAAGTTGGGGAGTCTTCGTATCCAAACTCTCGGTTGAAGTCGGAGAGCCCTTCGGATTAAAGCTCTTGTGTAAGAAGTTGGCGAGTTCTTCGGATCCAAACTCGTGTGTAACTATTTGCTCAAATAGTGAATTAAAGCCGGAGAGAGTTCCGGGACTGGACTGCCTCTTAGGAGGATACCAGGATATATCGGGTGTCGGTATTGTGTTTGCTTCTTCTCTTGTACTTATATTTTTAAATTGCCAATTAGCTTGTGCTAAGTGCTTGATTAGTTAGCTTGACCCTATTCACCCCCCCTCTAGGGTTCCTACACTCTATGCATCCAGGAGCCAACAAGATGTATAGAGACTTGAGACAGCATGTTTGGTGGTATGGCATGAAACGTGAGGTGGCTCAGTTCGTTTCGAGATGCTTGGTGTGCCAGCAGGTGAAGGCCGGGAGGCAGAGACCCGGTGGATTACTCCAGCCACTACCCATTCCTGAGTAAAAGTGGGAGCATATCACTATGGACTTTGTATCTGGGCTTCCGCGCTCTCCAGGAGGGAAGGATGCGATTTGGGTCATTGTTGATCGATTGACCAAATCGGCCCACTTTTTGCCTTTCAAAGTGGGTTTGTCGACGGAGAGGTTGGCCGAGATGTACGTACGACAGATAGTCCGATTACACGGGGTGCCAGTGAGTATAGTCTCGGATCGGGACAGCCGATTCACTTCCCACTTCTGGCGGAGTTTGCAGCTTAGCTTGGGCACATCGCTCAAGTTCAGTACAGCATATCACCCCCAGACAGACGGGCAGTCGGAGAGGACGATTCAGACCCTCGAGGATATGCTGCGTACTTGTGTCTTGGACTTCGGAGGATCTTGGAAGGACCACCTTCACTTGGTAGAGTTTGCTTACAACAACAGCTACCAAGCCAGTATAGAGATGTCACCTTTCGAGGCTCTATACGGACGGAGGTGCCGTACTCCCTTGTCTTGGGATGATGTCGGTGAGAGGGTTTTGCTTGGCCCCGAGATGGTAGTGGATGCTGCGGAAAAGGTCAGGGTTATCAGAGATCAACTTCGGGTGGCGCAGGATAGGCAGCGGCATTGGGCCGATAGCCACCGGAGGCCATTGGAGTTTGAGGTATAGTTTAGATTTTTCTAGTATTTGAGTCTGATTGTGATTGTTTTAGATCAAGCTCTAAGTCTTGTGTTTTGTTCTAGGTTGGTGATCTTGTCTTTCTGCGAATTTTTCCGACGCGTGGCATGATTCGTTTTGGTGGTGGCGGGAAGCTTAGCCCACGATACATCGGACCATTCCGTATCTTGGGCAGGGTCGGTGCAGTGGCTTACCGACTGGAGTTACCGCCCGCACTAGAGGGAGTGCACAGTGTGTTCCACGTGTCGCAGCTGAGACGGTACGTGGCAGATCCCAGTCACGTCTTGGACCACTCAGAGATCGTAGTGGGACCGACACTCAGCTATCCAGAGAAGCCGATCGAGATCTTGGACCGAAGAGAGAAGGTGCTCCGGAACCAGGTCATTCCCTTGGTTCGCGTTGCATGGGGACACCACTCTCCAGGTGAGTCCACCTGGGAGAGGGAGGACGACATGCGGGAGCGATTCCCATATCTCTTCGAGCCTTGAGGTAAAATTCTATTTTTTTTCTTTCCTTGTTCTATTCATGATTGCTGTGTTAGTTCTCATTCAATTTCGAGGACGAAATTTTTTTAAGGAGGGTAGATTTGTCACCTCCAGTTTTCGAATTAGGGGTATTTTTATCATTTTTCAAGTTTTATAATTTTTAGGAATTTTATTTGATTTTATGTGATTTTTTGGGATTTATTTGGGTTGGTTTGGATTTTATCCAATTCGGACTCAAATTGGAGACCCGGGTAGCCTGGACCCTAGTGGGACCCCCATACTAGCTGGACTTAGCCCACATATGATCATAATTAGGCTAGAAATCTTTAACCCATCTTCCATGGCTTAATTAGTCATTATAGAGGCTAATTTAGTTAGTTAGAGCTAAACCGAACCAAACCGAATTCAAATTAAACCCAAACCAAGTCTAATGGGTTGGGGGCTTATTGGATCCCAACCCAATAGCCCCCCCAAGAGGTGGCCGGCCATGATAAGTCCCCCCCCCCTTTCTTCTCCTCTAAGAAAAGCTCTCTCTCTCTTTCAAAATCCCCTTTTCTTCCAAGCTTTCTCTCTCCCTCTCCAAGAACCTAGGTATGCATTTAAACCCTAATAAATTCCTCTTTCCCATTTAATGTCTTCACATTTATTGTAGGGAATGAAATTCTCTACCTTTTGCCCATGAATTTTGTAGGATTCCCTAGAATCTAGGTTAAGGAATTAATAGGGGTTTTAATATATATAGTGGTATATGTATATGTATGTATATATATATGTGTATATATGTATATATGAATGTGTATTTGTGTGGGTAGAGGAATGGAAATGGTGGTGGTGGTGTTTGTGTCATGTGAGAGTGTGAGTGAGCTTGTGTGTGTTGTGAGAGTGTGTGTGTATGTGTTATATATGTATATGTGTATGAGTGTTTATATATATATATATATATGTGTGTGTGTGTATACATATATGTATAAGGATATGTATGTATATATATTTTTTTATTTTTTTTTGTGTGTGTGTATATATATATATGTATAAGGATATGTATATATGTGTGTTTATATATATATATATATATATATATATATATATATATATATATATATATAAAATATATATATATATATATATATATATATATGTGTGTGTGTGTGTGTGTGTATATAGATGTATATAGAGATGTGAGTGTGTTGTGAGTTATTTATGTATATATATGGATATGGGTATATATATATATATGTGTATATATATATATATATATATATATATATATATGTATGTATATATATATATATATATATATATATATATATATATATATATATATATATATATATATATATATATATATAGATATATATATATATATATATATATATATATAGATGTTTTTAGAGAGGGAAATGAAGATTAGAGTAGAAGGACGAGAGATTAGAAGAAGTTGGAAGAAATAGGAGGAGAAGAAGTTAGAAGAAGAATAGGAATAGGAATAGGAATGGGAAGAGATTAGAAGAAGAAGATTAAAAGGGAAGAACTTGAATTAGAAGAAGAAGTTAGATAGGAGAAGAATTTGAAGAAGAAGGGAAAAGATAAGAAGAATTAGAGGGTAAGGAAATTTAGAAGAAGTTAGGAGTAGATGGGAATAGGAAGAATGAAGAAAAGTAGAAAAGAAAAGAAGGGAGTTTAGGAGGAGTCGAGTTAGAGGGCGAATTTGAGCCCGGAGTATCGGATCGCGATGAAACTTGACGTAGGCCTAGGATACGTGATTTAGATTTTGCGGGTAGGCTCCCGTGTGGAAATCGGAGTCGTAGGGCGCCGATATCGCGCCGTATCGGTGCGTATCTTGAAATATTCAAGATTTTGGCAACAGGCCGTATCATGGACTAAACGTCCACGTTACCTTGGTATTTTGGTGGATAATATATGTATAGGCTAGTATCATACTACCCTGGGGAGATCGGGTCAAAATATCAAGCGTAGGTAGGCTAACTAGATAATCGCCGAAGTTGGAATTTTGCCCTTTTAAGGGTAAAATAGGAATTTGGCCTATGGCCAAGAAATGAGTTTCGAAGTCCAAGATGGACTTGGATATGGGTTGCAGAGGTTGATAATAGTTAGAAATAGTCGCCTAGACCTAGTCTTGACCCCGGTTGACCACGGTTGACTTTTTGGACCAAAAGTCAACTATGGGTCAACACTTTACCCAATTTAGTTCTAAATTCCTTTAAACTTGTGCAATTGACCAAAAGTCAACTGTTAGTCACCAGTGACCGAGGGTTGACCAAAGTTGACCACAGTTGACCAGAGTTGACCAGTTGACCAAAAGTTAACTGTAAGTCAACTGTTGACTCAAATTGACCTAGATTAATTCCGTTTGACTTACATTGACCTAGTATGACCTAGCTAGACCTAATATGACTTAGGTTGACCTCGTACAGTCTAGCTTGATGCGTCTTGACCTAGAATGACTTAATAGGATTCAAATTGATTTGATTTTACTTTCTAAACATAGTATTGATACGTCTTTTTCTCTATAGGTCCTCGAGACGCTGCATTTGCTCCGGTTGACGTACCATATCATATTTCAGGCGAGTCCATTCTCTGACACTTTTCCAATTTATGATAACTGTTATAATTCATATAATTAGTGTAGATATGCTTGTTCTCGACACATTGGTCACACGGATTGGTATTCATGGATCCCGACATGAGATGTTATTTCTCGTTATCTTGGTATATCCTGTGCAAGCCCCTTGTAGTTCTTGTGCAGTATATGGACACCGATTCTCGATGAGACTTGCTCCCTTCTCGTGGAATCCCGTGTCGTAACGTGTCTTGCTTGGATCCACTCTACCAGTCGGGGACGGAGAGTACTAGTGTAGATGTGTGGTCATTATCCACCTTGTTATTCTTGTAGACCTTGTGAGTGTTAATCATACACTCCACGTATGATTAACCAGGCCAGTAGACCTTGTACAAGACCCAAGCCGGCCACATATCGTAGCTAGTATTCACACACCTAGAGATATGATTCTTGATTCTTGTACATGCCATGATCAGTTTACTTGCCTTATTCTAGCTCTAGATTTACAGCTTACCTTGCCATGATATTCACATGTACATTCCATGATTTCCTTGTATATACTATCTATTTACAATCTTGTAGCTTTTATCATATCTTGTGAACTGCTGTTAGTAGATTGTACTCGTTCCATCCTGACAGGATATGTTGAACATATTACAGATGCAGATGAGGGAGACTACAGTACCTACTACGGTCCGGATGACGTAGTGGGCATAGACTTGGAGACTTTGGTCCAGCAGGGCTTAGCTCCGCCTGACAAGACCCTACCTATTACTTAGTTAGAGTAGGTCTTTTGTACTGGACATTGTCTCCAGCTACTTTTGAGACTGTTATTATTATGGACTGTATTAGAGACTTGGACTGTATATATTTTTGTGTTGGACTTGACAGGTTATATATTATTTTATCGTCTTGTTGTCTTTTCATTTCAGTCTTTACTTTGTTATCTTAGAGTCGTGATTGAGTACTCGTATATATATTTATTGCTTGTCCTCCGTTCGAAGTTGACCATATTTTTGACAGGTTTTTGTTATATATATATAAATTGTTTAGAGTAGAAAAATCTACAGCGTTCCACGCCGATTTTTCGGTGAGGGCTGGATGTTGTCGCGTCACGTGCCCTTTTAGCGGGTGCGGGTCGTGACATGTGGCCCCAGGTTATCGTCCGAGGAAACAAATTTACCTTGTCAACAAGTTGTCCATGACCATGCAAGACTCGACTCAAACTAACATCTCACACAGTCAATCTACTTCTAGTGTTACCATCTCTTTCAGGGCCAAGTTTAATACTTCTCACATCTGAGACCTTGCCTCGACGACCCAGTCGCGAGCATTCTTCTCTCTTGCCTTGACGACCCAGTCGCGAGCATTCTTCTTTCTTTTTCTATCATTTCACTCAACTCAAGAACAACTATTTGAAACACTTTCCAAACTCAATAAATCAACCGTGGCCCATGCCTTAAAATAGTAAATTTGTGACATCATGTCTTAAACCAACTTGAAACTCTAAGTGACACCACCTCCCAAGTCATACTCCATATGACAGGTCTTATGATCGTGAGACCATGTGGTTATACCCAGCCGTTGAACTCATAGGACCATGCTTGCCACTACTCCTGATAGCTTAATATAACTTGCCTAACTTACTTTGCAACAACTTGACGAGCAAAGGCTGCGTCAAGCCTTGCGTCAGGGGAACGTGCCGTGCACACGTTCGACTTTGAACAACCAAGTTATTTGAGGTGCCTAGACTTATGCCACAAGCCGTCCAATACAACTTAACCCATCGGCGAGCAGAGGCTATGCCATGTCTTGGACGAAGAGACCGTGCATGCTTTATGAAGCATTTATGCGGGCGATGCCTATGGATTTGGATAAATCTTAGCTTGTGGCGAATACCAACTTTTCCTTCTCCAAGCCACAGGACGAAGGACCGAGTGCCATTTTCAAAGCACGCCGTGCACCAACTCTAAGCCGACCGTTGGACCTTTCAATATTCTAACTCAATTCGACCTGTCGGGGTTATTCCCTTTAGCTATGTTGATTCGTCTCTTTTATTATCAAGCCTACTTGTGCGAGTTGAAAACATGCGATTTATTATGTGAAAGCTAAGATGAGGCAAGTTCACGGAAACTACACCACCTGAGCGAGCGGTTGTCTCGACCGAGCGATGTCTTCGAACAGTCGTTGCAAGGCTAAGTTCGAACGCCGTTGGCGTTCCGATTCCTTCGATTGACTGAGCGGAATGGGGCACTACATCATACACCACTCAGAAAAAGTTTCGTCCTCGAAACTAACTGAGTACACTTATCGACTTATCACTTATTCAACATCCTACATTTCTCGCACACATTTCTCCTATGCATTTATTTAAATCCGAGCCACGCTCGTGTTACCCTCAATCTTTTCTTCAAAACTCTCGATCTCAAAATCCTCGATACTTTTCCATTCCTCAAGTCTCACTTAATTCAACGTATCACTTAGTTGGATCATGCACATATTCCAGGCATTCCCAAAATACATGTATTTCAGCCAAGCCTCGTGATAGAGAATCTGCCATTACCACTCGAGTCGGATCGTGCACATATTCGGGCGTCCCTGATATACGTGCATGTCAACCGAGCTCGCGAGTGGTGCCTCCATAATCCTACCACTTCGCACTCGAACGTCTGCCTAACTGCTAGGCTATGTCTTTCCGTCAGTATTGGAATCATAGTTCCCAAATAACAATATCAACACTGACCCCATCCTAAGGTCAAACCAAGTTGATAGTATGGGGTTTTCTACCCAAGCTTGCATCATTTCGATTTCTAAACATCGAGCATCGATTCCCTAACCACATCTCAACATTCGTCGCACGGGGTCCGAGTCATTCAGCAAAGCCATCCTATGACAACTCACGTTTCAACTAATTTCTTGACATATCAATATCACTTCGTTCATCAAGCCATTTTGCATAGTCTATTTCTTCGAACATGTTCGACATAATACGCCTATCAATCCTTCTCAAGTCAAACTCGCTACGACGCGATTCATTTCTAATCCATAATTCACATTCTGTACTCCCTAAGTTATTTATTCCAATTCACGAAATCGATCACAAGGTCATCTGACTTAACAATACGTTGTGTCCCGATCTTATGCGAGTCAGATTATCCACGATGGGCATGAATCACCATGCACGCTTCCGCGGGATAATCATCCTCATCGGGACGTAACTCTTGTTCGAGTCTAGACTAATTTATTCTCGATGTGCGGATTGGACCTACTCAATCCTCAAGTTTATTTCATTCATCAATCGCAAGTCCTAACATCCTCAATTTTTCCTTCGCATCAAACTGACAAGTCGAGACAATCAAATTTGCCGCATCCTGATTTTTCGAGTTCGATCATTCCTGCGACATGAATCACCATGTCAGCGCTCACGCGGAACAATCGCCCCAAATCCGACACAACGCATGTGCGAGGCTGGAGTTGCGCTCGTGCAAGATAAGAATGTCGACGTTATGGCTATCAACGTAACCATCAAGACACGATCATTTTCATCCAACATTCATCTTAATCAAAATCCTAAGTATTACATCCAACCGAACAATAACACTTGCACGATCGTCATTCGTCGAGTCAGAGTACTCCCGAGTTATCGCATATCGATCTTTGATACGCCTCAAAACCATCGACGATATGCGTAACCTGACGATCTTCCTTTGCAACCAATTTTGAGTCGTGCGAATGATGCTATCATCCGACTGGATAATCTCCTCAACATTCAAATTCAAGTTCGATCATTATCCCTCGAATCATTCACAATATCAATTTTCTCAAACCAATTTCACATATTGTTCATCCGTTTATCTTAAGTCATCGACCAACATGTTTTCTCAATTCGCATCATTCCTTGCTAACTCAAATCATCGAGCAACATTCAATCCAATCCTTAGAGTCATTACGTAACTTTAAAATTCAACTTTTCATGCACGCTATTTTTCTCTCGTGCTAACTTTTTCTATACGATCCACCTATCGATTGTCTTTATCATGTCATCCGTTCGCCACACCTTAACTTTTTTTCGATTTAATTTATCTACTCAATCATCTTTACGTTTCATACTTGCGTAATCCTCAGTCCCGTGCACGTTTCGTGCGCATCAATTTATTATTTTTGTTCAAATCCACTTATCAAACTTCAAGACAACAACTCACTCGATCGCACTCGATCTAAGGCTTTGCATACGTGCGGCGCTTGCTGATAGACTCACCGACACCCCGAATCCTCAATCAATCGATTTTACATCCCTAAGGCTATCGTATACACCACTCAGGGATGAAGTCATTCAACAAATCCTCAAACTATCATTCAAATTAAAATTGACTTCTTCAACTTTTTCGTTCGAACCATTCCTCGAATTTCCAAGCATGCTCATCTATATCGCACCGACGTTATCGTCACTCGATAGCACCCCTATCGATAGTCATCTCACTTTACTAAATCGAGTTCAACTCATTCTTGCTCGACACAATTCAATTTTCGTACTCGATTTTTCTAAGGTCGACATAACTTTGGTGTATATGCCCAGCCCGACTTAGCCAACCGTGCTTACGCGAACCATCTTTTTATTTTGTCAAAAACTGATCACCTACGTTTTGAAAATTATTTAGACTTATTGTATGGACATCCCGTGGGACATTTGAGAGAGAGCGCATCAACGATTTCAACTTTACGGAAGCAACAATTCAGAGTTTGCGAAATCAACGAAGTTAAAGAATTCAATCGATAGTCCAAGGACATAAAGCCATGCTCTGATACCATTATGTCACGCCCCGCTTCCGTAGGAACGATCGTCCTCGCTAAGGCGTGATGCCGCACGAGCCTAGGTTGCGCTCGTGCAAGGCGGGTTCCATAACGGCCGATTACAGCGGCTGCGACGGGATCATCGCACAGAAGTCCCAAGCAGAGACATTGAATAATAGCAGCAAAAATTCAGAACAAAACACAAGTCATTCAAAAGACGTATTTTATTGATATTGGAATAACTATTACAAAGGGCGCAAGGCTAAGATTACAAGTCTCTCAAGCTCACTCTTCTCACATTACAAGTCACTCAGCTCTCTCTCATCTCTCAATTACAATCTTTGAGCCAGCGGATGCTTTGGAAGGTGACGTCCATACATTATGTCCCGTATATGTCTTGACTCCATGCGGCCGCACGCTTCGAATCGCCAAGGAACTCCGTGCCTCGATGCATCCAAGCGAGCTCCGTGCCACGAGCTTCTACCTGTGCCTGCACATAAAAACTATGTGGGTATCAGTACTCAACTGTACTGGTGCAATGAGCTCCTCGCCCACCCTTACAAAACCAACATGTTTGATTTACTTTGTGCAATATAGTCCCTTATTATCAATTGTCTTTCTACTCTTTCCTTAGGATCACTTTTTAGGACAGACGCCTTGGCCTATTTTGTGTCTCAAGACCATTTCGTGCTTGCAACGCAACATCAATTCAACAACGTTAACCTATCAAGTCATGCTTGCCTTACGGCTTAAAATCAGAGACGTAACTACGCGATAAGACTCCATTCCCGTGTGACCGTGCTATAAGTCATTGTTTGAGGCCGTGCCTCGCAACTCAACGAGACTCAATCATATCGCGCCTCGTGGCCCTTCGCTACTAAATCATCAACAGATCCAATCAAAACTTGTGGATTAAGTGTCACTCGACCAACTTTGCCTTGCGACATTTCCTGACTTAAACTCAAGACAACTCACATCCAAACTATGCAACTTATGCCGATAACTCAAGACTCGACGCCACATCTCGTGCCGAAGCACGTCGTCTACGTTGCAACCAAAACTTAGGCCCAATATTGTGTTCTAACTGTACACACACATTCAACTTAACTCAATCCAAAGGCACACATGCGGATTTGCCGCCATGCCGACTCAGGTCTTGTAGGTCTGGTAGGTCCATTTCTAGCTTGTGCGTCGCTGGAGGGAGATCCAGGTCTGGTAGGTCCATTTCTAGAACCGTCAGGGTCTTCGACTTCATGCGGTCAGGTCTTACTATATCAGCGAAGGAGGGGGTCGGTGCAGCAGGGGAGCCCTGAGAAGTTTGGGGTCGACTGACCTTGCCCTGAGTTTGAGATGATGCCATAGCCTGTGTGTCACCACCTTGCGCTGTAGCGTGTACGGGAGGAACGACAAGAGCCGAGTGCGCTATATCATTAGCTACGAATTGCGCTTGGGGAATATGTTTTGCGTCGTGACCATGAATCTGGGTTGCACCTTATACTATGGGGGAGCTGATGGTAGTTGCGCCAGGAAATGTCGGTTGGATCTGGGTTGTGTCTTATGCCCTGGAGTTGATGGATGTGCCCATAGGTGAGCCGGTAATCTAGGTTGCGTCAAGGATAGGCGCAGGCTGTAGGGCGACCAAATGGCGGACGATATAGTGCGCCTTGTGCTGGGTTGCGCCAGTATTAGCTGCGTCCAATTGTGGTTGGGTTGTGCCCAGTAAGTGAGAGGGCTGCCCAATAGGGGCTCAGGTTGCGCTAATGAGGGCAGCCCAAACTGGTGCCTAGGTTACGCTAAGCAGTATGTTGCGCCAACCCATACGCCATACTCATGTACAACCTTGTCTAGTATAAGTACAATTTATACTATTACGACATTATGTCCAGTGACGACTTAGTGATTCAGCGGCATAGGGACGTGATATTAATTTTCTAGAACTCTGCTTCATAAAGTATGACTAATCTTATAGCAGTTGTAGAAGCATGTAATTTTAGGCGCATCAGGGGACTGAAGTTCCTATGCACCACAAACAGCATACGCCGAAGACATGGGATAAATGTCAGTACATCATTCAAAGACAGTAAAAGTCTACTGCAAAAAGCCTAGTTTAAACTCTACGGCTAGGCGCATCACTCTTAAGTCTTAGCATAGACGTATCTCTTCCTTGTCGCAAGTGAATCACTCTCTTGTCAATGAACGAATCACTTCCTCGTCAACGCACAGATGCGACTGCCAGCCTGTGGCTCTTACAGCATAATGAAAGTTAGGGCATGTCGACCCCAACCTCTGCAAACAATTTGGCACTTGATGTCGTTTCGTAGAAGAACGCTGTCAGTAAGGTACTTGAGCACGAACTGATTTATCTACAGATTACTCAGCGCATCTCAGTCTTCTGAAGGAGTTCGTCATCAAAATCAAAGTTTCTTTGAACGAGGAGATCCACAACCCGTAGTGCAATATTTTGCCAAGGAGGGGGATCGGTCGAATTCATTCTCAATGAGAAGTTGTGCGAAATAAAGAGCAAGCTTCTCTTTTATTTATAGGCCAGGGTAACCCATGTCACGCCCCGACCTTGGAAATCGCTCGTCCTTGCTAGATTTTATCCGAATCATCATTCTAGCTGGGGCATAATTCTGCACGAGCCTGGAGTTGTGCTCGTGCAAGGCAAGATAACAGGTTCATGTAAGTTTATCTCAATTAATAGCATAAGCAGCAGAAGGAAACAGAGTATACAATAAGAATCTATTTTATTAATAATGAATTAAAGATTACAAAGGCTTTGAATGGCCCAACTGAATATGCCAACTGGCTACAACGCTCATGATCTCTCTAGCTCACAAAGGATTACATTATTCCATACATTATGCCTCTTTATAGCCAACAAGTAGTCTTCAACCGAACATCTCCATGTTGCAAGTCCGAACGCCAATGCGGTAGCCTGCCTCAAAACACTAGGGACTCCATGCCTCGGTGCGTCCAAGCCAAGCTCCGTCCCGAGCAGAACATATCCTGAACTTACGAGCAAACTAGTGGGGGGATTAGTGCTTTCGTCTTCGCTGCACTGATCAATAGCCACTTGACTAATCCAACACTAAGTAAATTTAGTGAAGCATGTATCTTTATTTGGTGATCTTTCTATTTAGCCTTAGGATCTGTTTTATGACAATATTTAAGCTGTTATCGATAGCAACTGAATCATAATTGTGTCCAATATCATGTCCCTACAATAGATACAGTAACACATAATATGAACATAAACATGGTGATCGTGTCCATCTCCATCTCGTTTTGCCTAGCCTGCAATCGTTATAAATTTGCATAACCAATCATACAAATTACGCAGCCAACCAAGCAAACTTAACATAAGTATAAGGGTGGCAGGCTCTGCGCCAGCACCCAATGCTAGTCTTAGCCTACTGGTCCTATCTATATGAAGGTCACGACGTTCCATGCTGTAATGGACTAGTATCTTAAAGTGTAAGCTGGCGATCACTTTGGCACGGGTTGCTAGTCCAATATCCAAAGGATCCTAAACTTACTAGTATTATGGCTTATCACATCAATAGGAGGGCGCAACTCGTCTAAATGAAGTGCACCACCAATACCCCTTATTTCTCTCTACGGTCGGTGCCCCGGCGATTCTACGTTCGAGGGAAGCACGCCCGTGCATGGGCCATCCATCCAAGTCCATTGACCATGTAATATGTGCCTGAGTTTCATACAACTAAACAAGTTTACCTATTTATACTCCATTGGCATAATGCCCCGACTGAATGAATGTTCATCACTGATCGCCCCGAAGGCCATAAACATTTCGAAGGCACATGCCATGTCCGACAGTTTCGTCACAACATTCGTACCACAATTGTTCTATTCTCCATGAAGCCATCTTTTACAAGTCCCATGCACATACATACAGTTTGACACATATATCTTTTTTTCTTCGAGTCGTGTATTAGATGCACGCCTCGATACCGTATTTATATGTTCTAAGCCTTAGTGTTCAATGTTCTTCCGATTCGTACACTTGGTGCATATCTCAATATTTTCTTTCAATGTTCTAGCATCAATCTCCTATCGTGACTCGTGCACTTGATGTACTTCGCTTTAATTATTCAATGTTCTATCTTAATGTTCGACACACACTAAGACCTTTACTCGATTTGAGCTAATACTCGTTAACTTGATAGTAGCATACGCATACAAGGATACATATTATTAGACGTGAAGGAGTAGGGAGAAGAGTCATGACCCGCCCACCTTAGTCCGATACACCTTTTTGTTTCGTCGAGCCTATGTGGCTCGATTCCATAACTTGATTGCACGGCTAACTCTTCTGACTTAGCCCTTTCGTTGAACTACTCAACTGAGTCGGCCTACCATGCTCATGCCTTAGTTCGTTACATGGCAACGATTTGGTTTTACAGACCTTACAAATAAGGCAAAAAGCCAACCTCTTATCATTCAGCGTAAAAGCGTAGCCTGCACATGAAATCAACTAAAATCAGTACTTGCTCAAACGGGACTTATGCTTTGCATCATTTCGATTTATAGATTCGAATTGACTCAAGACTTTCCTTTAGGCCAACGTAACTCTTGCATCGATTTGCATCGATACTTCATCGGGTTAACACAACTCTTCAAGTCAACGACTCATCGTAATGTACCGTGTAGAGCGGGGCATTACATAATATACCACTCAAAACAAGATTCGTCCTCGAACCAAAATTAACACTCAATCCAAGTGTTTCGTAGATTGTTTTACAATCTCGGGCCACTATCGTTTGAATCATACAATTTAGTTTGGATCATACACATATTTTAGGCGTCCCACCAATATATGCATTTCAGCCAAGCTCAGTTGTAGGATATCGGGACAAAGCTAACAGGCTCACCTTAAACGCTCAAGCACCAGCCATTTCATACTCGACTTGGTCAGATCTTAGCATTTATTCTCAAAGTCCTTCTTGTATATATCTCGTTGTCACTACCACATTTCAAAAATAGGGATATTTTATCAATTTGTATTATTTATATTACTTGAATATTTATTTAATTTATTATTGTGAAGGTTTCTTTCATTGTTACTTTAGCCCATAAATTGAACCTTAACTTGTGAACCCAATTAGATTAGACATGACCACTTGAGCCCATAACCTAGGATGAACACAACTAGCCTCATTTAAGTCATGTTAGGCTTAGTTTAGGTTAAAAATTTAATTCCCCACTTAAAGCTAGTTTAACCCTTTAATTAAGAGATGGTTCATGATGACTTGAGGGGTAGAATTGATATTTTAGAAAGGATTTTAGGGCTACATACATGGCTGGTCATTATGGGGTTTTATCCCTTCTTCTTCATTCCATTTAGAGCCTCCATAAACTCTAGAAAGAGCCTCTTCAAGCCCCCTTCATTCCATTCAATCCCACCATCAAAACTCCACCAAATTTTTTTCAAATCCTTACCAAATCTTTATTTCACATGGCTAGAAGCTTGGAGGCCAAGGAGCTCGTGGGAAGGAGTCCAAGAGAGAAGGAAATTGTGTCCAACTTGACACAAGAGCATCCATAGAAGACTCCATTGGGAAATCAACCACCCAATAGGTAAAACTCTTGTATTTTTATAGTTTTGAGCTTATTCTTCATGCATGACTCATGTAGGAACACCCACATTGGTTAGGGGTACCCTTGGGGAGGTGACCAAGGCTCTAAACATCATTCTTGTGCATTTTTACCTGGAGTTTTTGTGCCCTCCTTGGAGAAATCTGAGGAGAGCCCACCAAGTGTTTGTCAAAATGACAAAGTGGTCATATTGGACTTGGTTTTCAGGTTTGATTATAGAGTTAGCTTGGTTTTTTATTGTATAGGCATCCTAGTTGATTTTTCTAGTGTATCTCACTAATTTATACATGAGTGTGTGTGTGTCATAGATGCATATAATGTGTTATATAATCTTTGTGTATACATATAAGAGGAGAGGGGTTGTGTTTAGTAAGTGTGGTGTGTCTAATTCCTGATGACATGTTAGGGAGTAGGAGAGGGGAGGAGTTCCCTGTGTATTAGCACACAAGTGATTTAGGCTGCTTCCTGCACATAGCAGTAATGAGTACTATATTAGTGAGTGAGTGTCTGTAGTGTCATGAGAGTTAGAATGCATTAGGATGTTTTGGGTTTTTCAGGAGGGGCTTGGCAGGGCACTCTTTGTGCCTAGTCGCCTTGCAATTGCTTGGCTTTGCCAAGCAGGCAACAACACCATATGCAGTGGCCACTTGGCAGTTGTTGTGGCTTGGCCCCTTTGGACAGTGAGCCTTAGCAGCAGCAACAGAAATTGTTGATCCAAACTGGATCGCAGTCAACCTAATCTTGATAATTAAAAAATCGATATTTGGCATGATCCAACTCAACACATATATCCTCATCAAAACTACAAATCAGACGACTAACACATATCAAGTCAGACAATCATCATCGACGATTGCTCGACGAATACTGCTGGAACTTGTCTTCGGAAGTCTGTATTTTTATATTTTATTTGAGCCTAGGCTTTTGTACATTGAGTCGCACTGAGTACCTCAGCCATAGACTAGAAGCCCCATAAATAAAAAGCCAAACTTGTCATGACCCACTCCCGAATAATCGGACACGAGTCGGACACGTCCAGCCTTTGTCGTTAGACACAACAAAGTAAGCTGTACCAAACTAGGGAAATCTACCAGATAAACATGAAAATATATAATCACAGCATCTAAGAACGTATCCCATAATGATCACCATAATCCACAATTCTATGTATGTAAATGTACGAGTCATCAAGAATGAAATGTACATGAATTCTAAAGACAATATCTAAGAGTAAAGCTAACAGTCTAAACCTGAAACCTCAAGCTAAGTCATGACCATCCTGCTCAGCTAAGATCCCGGGCTCTGGCCCATATGGTAGAATGGTATCCTGCAAGTATACCTGCAACTTATCCAGTCAGGAGCGGAGCAAAGTACAATTCTAGGAAATGAACAAGATATCATGATATGAAAGTACAAGGGAACATGAAAAGTACAGGAAAGAACATGGTGAATAAGTACATGAAAGAACATGGTGTGTAAAGTACATGAAAGAACATGGTATGTAAGAACATGAAAGTACATGATATGTAAGCACATGAAAGAACATGGTATCATAGAATCACAGAAAATAAGTACAAGGTATATCTCCTGAATGTGTGTACTATATTTGAAATATAACTAAATATGTGACCGGCTAGGGGTAAGCACACGAAAGCACATGAATGGTACGGCTTAGGACCCGCATGCACGATGCGGGGTCTAAGCTAAACACACCTGAGTTGTTTCTTGGGTTTGGTCACATAAATAGTATATTTCCCCACCCCAGGTACAAGTAATAAGAACAAGGAACATGAGCACCAGAAAGTACATGACGTGTTGCAATGTGTCAATCAAGAAAGCACAGGATATAATAAAATGCACAAGACCATAGAATGTACTTGCCTTTGCTCCGGGAAGATCGGGAATAGGTAGATAGTAGTCTCTATGTCTACCTGAATTTGATAATGTGTACAAGTTGATTAATCTCTATACAAGTTCTATTTACTAAATTAAACTCCACTAGTTGGTTAGGATTAATACTAACTTGTTAATTTAGTTCAAAAATTAGCCTAAGCTATAACACAAGGTTAGGATCATAGAGGAATTAACTAATTTGTGGTATTCATTAACTTAATTTAGAAAAGATACTACAACTGAACAGACTACCAAGATTATAAACATGTTGGAACTTATTTGTTACTCCCAGGCTACTATTGGCCTATTAAACTCACCTTAAGACTCCAACTCAACTTAAAGTAAAAGAGTGCAATGAACACAAGTTATATCAAGCTTCTAGGATTGAAAAACCAACCTCTATTAATGTCTACCCTTACACAGGATTCAAACATGACCTTATTCCTAGGGTAACAATACTTATACACTGAAATTGGATTTTAGGTCCAATAGAAATGAATCAACATGGCATAGGCATCCAGGTTCATTAGGTTCCCGGTTTACACTGAGATTTATCTCTCAGATTCCATTGGACCAGGGCAATGAATGGGCCATAAAGTTGCATATAAGATCCCAGGTTCACTAACTTATTTAAACAGTGCTCAAATTTATCAATTTGAACCAAGACAGAGGTGTAACTCGATTATTCCTTCATAACATCCAGGTTAATGGGAATTCAGTCCTAGTCTGCCCTGAATTTCCATGTTACCCAAGTTATCAAGACAATAAATACCATCACAGATTCAAACATTCCTCAATATTGCATATGCAATTCAGATTTCTAACTAGATTAATACTGCACATGTAATCTCAGTTTTAGCAAAATGTACTCAACATTGTACATGAAATCCCATGCTTATTGATTGGGTCCAACATCAGCCAGGTTCTTTCAACAAGAATATTGAGAACTGATTTCCCTATGGGAGTTAATCCAATAATTGATACAGAAAATCAATTCAGGCTACAGAACTAATCCCCTGGCCATATTCAAAATGAACCTGGTACTGATACATGAATCCTAGTTCATAAATTGAATCAAGACAGGACTTATACAGTTCCAGGTTCATCACTGAACCAACAATGGAGTGCAAACTCAGGTTCAATCTGAAATGCTCAGGTTTAACTGAGATGCTCTCGGGTTCACTGAGATGCTCAGGTTAACTAGAGCCTTCATTCAGTTCAAGAGCCTGGCAATGGCCTCTTGGAAGCAACTCACAAGTTTAAGATGTGTAGAGAGGGAAACACAGGAAAAATCTACAATCCCAAACAAGGAAATCAAAACCTTGTACACACACCAATCTGCAACAACCCTTTCTATAAGCCTGACACCAACAACAGCAACCCCCATTTCAGCTATAGACTACCCAGGTACTTAAATCTCCAGAATTTCAAATCAATTAACAAGTTCAAAAAATCATTCAAAATTAAATGTTCATTGTAACATTCAAAATAATATTCAAATTAAATGTACAAATTATCATTTAAAAATCGATTGCCTAAAATAACTTCCAAAATCAAAGAACTCAGTTGGCATTTAAGCAATGCTTGATTAAGCTGACTCCAGTCTTGGTACAGGCTTCTCCCGTCCATATCCACGCCATCCCCATGGTCACGCACACAATAGCTAAACACAGACAGCTTGGACACGTACACAGACTTGGACATGGCTACAAGTCTGGCACACCGATACAGTCAACTGCTTGGACAATGAATGAATCTTCTGGACACGATCCATATTGTACACAGCAACACAGCTATACACGAACTGTCCAACGAAGGCTTAACACAGTCTGGACATGCCACCGGACACATCGACTCCACTCCTACTGGTCATGACCAAACACACATGTACTCAAATACAGCATTAAGCGAGCAAAAACTAACAGAGTGATTACATAATACCTGAAGGAAATGGTCGAGGATGCGTCCTGAGGAATTGGATTCGAACTCAAAGAGGGACCAGATTCGGATTTAAATCACAATTCTCAGAAATTTCTCTGCATCAACATATCGAACAATTTCCAAACGAAGAACAGAGAAGAATTCAGAACACAATTTGATTTAGAAAATTTACAAAGGATTCGGAGGTCAAGCATACCTCTTATGAAATCTCCGATCGATTGTTCTTTCGAACTTTACTCGTTCAATTCCAAGTTCAAGAACCGAGGATTGATCGTCGAACTCAATCACGCGGAGAGAACACCATATCGCCGGAGAAAGATTATGCGGAAGAGATCCGGCCAAATCTAAATCGAAACCAACCGATCTAACAATTGATCAAACCCAACAGATCCAGTCGAAATTGTACCAATCGGAGAAAAATTTTGTTCACAACGAACTTACCATCGAAATTGCCGTGTTGATCTGGAAGAATGATCGTCGGAGAAGCGGTGGTGCGCCTCTGAGGAGGAAGCTCGCCAGAGATGGAAGAAAATGACCTCGCCTCGTCATTGCCGCGCTGCCAAGGACTCGACCGCGAAGTGTGGCGCCGCTGCTGAAGGAGACCACCCTCGCGAATGGAGAGATGAACGACCCGTTCGGCCGCGTAGCGTCGAGGAACGGTCGTGCAACGCCGGAAGGAGGAGTCGTGGACCGGAGATGCCAGTCGTCATTGCTGGGGTGCACCACTGCTCGGCGATGTGGTCGTGCTGGTCGCCATGGCACAAGAATTTAGGGTTAGGGTTAGAGCTTCTGGAATTTTCTTTGGGGATGAAGCGAAATGGAAAAAGGTTGAACGAAATGAATTGGAGAGGTGATTTCTCTCTCCTCGCTGGATACTAAACGGCTGCCCTTTATGCAAAAACACCCCCCCCCCCGCTCTGGGCATTTAAGCAGGGTGGCCCTCCGATTTTTTATTTTTACGAAGTTCTATTGAAAAACAGTTAGAATTTAAATTAAAGTATAGGGACCACCAATTTGTTTGTTATAACTAATTTTGAAATTAAAAAAAAATCATGCTCTCATTTAATTCCCTCCACAAATAGTTATAAACTATATATAGCTATAATAAAATGAATAAAACATTAAAATTTTAAATTCTACTAAAACTGGAAAAGTGGAGTTACAAATCTTCCCCCCTTAAAATAATTTCGTCCTCGAAATTCGAAGACCCATAAAGTAAATCTTAGAATCACAAAAGATTCAAACACAAGTCATTTATTGAAAATAGAATTTTTAAACACAAGAATACAAGCAAGCAAACAAACTAGGATAGCGCTCTCGCATCTCGTTCTCGCGCTCCGTGGACTCTCCCGGAGAGTGATGTCTCCACATGACGCGGACAAGTGGAATTGTCTGGTTCTGCAGGCACTTCTCCCTCCGATCAAGGATCTCCACTGGGTGCTCCTCGTAGGTCAAGCTCGGACCCCCACCCCTAGCTCACAATAGTGCACCACATGGCTTGGATCTGGAATGTAGCATCGAAGCTGGGACACGTGGAAAACGTCGTGCACTTCCTCCAAGCTAGTTGGAAGCGCTAGTCGATATGCCACCTCGCCAATCCGTACCGTCACGTCAAAAGGGCCGATGAATCTCGGACTGAGCTTCCCGCCTCTGCCAAAACGAATGATGCCTCTGGTTGGCGAGATTCTTCAGGAACACTCTATCTCCAACCGCGAACTCCAGTGGCCGTCTGCTGCTGTATGTCCAGTGCTTCTGCCGATCCTGTGCAACTCTGAGTCGCCCTGAGCCTTTGAGATCAAATACGATAATTACACACAAGAAGTTGAAATAATACGATCTAACAATGATCAAGAATTAAATAGGCACGAATGGAATGAAGTTTCGATTACAACTTAGAGGAGCAAAATTATGCATGTACAACTACCAAGTACGATCAAATCATAAGTGGACCAAAACAAGATAGGAAAATCATGGTCAGATAGACATGACTTAAGATCGAAGTTTAGACAAGTCACAAACGAAGTACGGAATCACAATTTGGTAATATACAATTTTGAGAAATTCAATGATCTAACGATAAAATACTAGAAGGAAAATTTAGCAAGGGTTGATTGAGGAGAAGTACGCAATACTCAGGAGATACAGTATCAAATCAGGATAAATGTGCAAGGATCTGTGATTCTCGAAAACCAATAATCACATAAAAGGGATATAGTTTCCATAGTGTCCGGGAACATATAGCTATTTAAAATCACTTTGCCTAGAATCCCTACCCCGCCAGTATATTTCTGACTACAGTGGACTTTCGGCTCCGTGACTCAAATAACAATGTGTTACCGAATAATCTGTCAACCTTATCCAATTTTCAACAATCATTGACGAAGCAACCCAAGAGATCAAGGTATGAAGAATATGACAAGTCTCGACAGTACTCAAAAAAAACTATAATTGTCTGAAATCACTTCAACTTAAAGTTCCTGCCTCGCCAGTGCGCTACTGGCTGCAGTGAACCCTCAGTCTCCATAATCCAGCTAATGGCTGCAGCGCACAACTGTCATGCCATAGTAGGTCATCGAATAGCCTCTCGACTTTATCCCTAGGAATTTTAAAATAGTTTCAAGGAATTCAAAATGAGTTTCAATAGTCCAAGTCAAGAAGATGGTGAGGTTATCTGATTATTAGAGAATACAAGGGTTTATTAGGTACTAAGAGACGACAATGGATCCTATCAGTAAGTACAAAAGGGCAACCAGGGAGATTTAAAATTTCAGACAGGACGAAGTTTCAAATTATGACGGAATATCAACTGATATCTGGAATGGTAACAAGATTCCATATATGGGACATTATCCCGAAGGAATAACAGAGTCTCGAAGGATGAACTTAAGAGACAAGTTTTTAAAATAAAAATAAAATTCCATACTGGGAACAAGTGTCAACAAAATATCGATTAACAATAAAATCTTGAGCAAAACTTGAATTGAAAACGAATTCTCCAACAAGGTACACAGTGAAAGATAGAAAATCAAGTATCAACAAAGTCGTGAACAAAATCTCGAATAGAAAATCTCAACGAGAAATCAAGATTTGAATAGTAACTAGAAAACAGGTTTTAATAGGAAACAAAGTATTAGATCATAAATATGAGACAAGCAAATCTCAATTAAGTTTGAAACAAAGCCGCAGATAAAGAACAATCTCGAATAAAGATAAAATCAGGGATAGGTAATAGAATCCCAACAAGCATCAATAGAAGCGAAGGTTCAAGTAAGGTCTCAAAATGATATTCAGGGTAGGAATAATTCTCGAATAGTACACCGTTCAAATAGGAAACAAAATTTCAAGTAGAATCCAATAATAGAAAACAAAGTCATGAAAAATGAATATGAAAACATGGTATTAAATAGCGGATGAAACAAGTGAAATCTTAAAATTCGAGGCAAGATCAAACAAGATCGTGAATAGAACGAAAAACAATTCACAAATGAGAAATAAAATCTCATAGAAAACGAGTCAAAATTTCAAAGATAAAAATAAAATCTCGAATAGAAGCAAGATTTAAACAAAGTTTTGAATGGCATAAGTTTAAATAGGAATGTAATCCGAAGTAAAGTCTTAAATATCAACAGGGTCTGAATGGGGAACAAAATTCGAGTAGGACCAAATCTTGAATTAGGAAACGACGCCATAGGAAACAAGTTATCGAGCAGGAAGACAACCTCGAATAAGAGCGGAGTTATGAACAAGAATGGAAACAAACTTTCAAAATACATCTCGAATAGTGACCAAGGTTTCAGAAGAGGAAATAAAATCTAACAATCCTTAAATAGGAAACAAGGAAGTTTCTAAGAAACAATCTAGGTGCAAGAGGAATCTAAGAAAAATTAGATTATAAATCAGGATCCATGGTTTTCTCCAACCATGCAAAAGAAATCTTCTATCTTCAGCCTATCTTCAATATTTCTCCGGGACTGGAATCTCTTCAATCTTCTTCAATTGTCCTGACGTAGACTAGTCCATGCGGTAGTGCTCCACGTGATTGCTGAATCTGGAGAGGTGGGTCCCTCTTCAGTGATACTGATGCTCCTTGTGCTTGTCTTTGGGCTGTGTGATCAGCGGTCTCCAGCAGTCCTTGCTTGATGGGCAGGCGATCAGCAGTACAAGCATAGCCTTCATCTTTTGCGGCACTCTTCGTAGTGGTGTCCTGAGCTGCGACAGAAATACAAATGATCGTCGGCTGAATCTGAATCTGAATCTCCCGCTGGGCTGAAGAAGCATTGTCTGAGTGTGTTGACGCTTTACGGATCCACAGTAGTTGCTATCTTCATCATAAGTCTTCATGTTCCTTCTGAGCTTCAGCTTTCCGTTGGATTCTATTGTCTGTGCTATATTCTGGATCTCCTGGCTAGTGGCTCCAATCTTTCAGAGGAGTTGGGTCCTCAGAGACTTGGTTGATTTTCAGTGGTTGCTCCAGATTCTCGATCTGCTCCTCGGTGCAAAATATGCGCTCGGTGTCAAAAAAGTCCAAGGGTCTGAGAGTCTGGAAGTCAGAAGTCCTGCTTGGCTCAGAGAGTGTATCTACAAGTCTGGCTTGAAAAGGATGGCATGCTCCCTCTTGTTGTTAAGGGACTCTTTAAACGTCTCCGTCAACTACGTACTACCCATGGGGATAGTAGGGTGATAGAAGGTAGTGGAAGCTCGAAACCTTCAAGTGTAGGTGGATCAACAGTTCTGGTGTCGCATGCTTTTGAACTATCTGAAAAACAGAAAACTGTTAAAATAACCTAGACCAAAATACAACAAGTGTTTATAGAATATCAATATACCTGATATACCCTTATTTCTCGATTTTCCTATGCTGTGATCAAGTTTCCCTAGTGTAAATCAAGTCCCCCAATAGTACGCTAAGACCTAGGTACCATTAGGATAGACCTGCATGGGCCACCACTAAAAATATGTCACGACCCACTCCCGAATAATCGGACACGAGTCGGACACGCCCAGCCTTTGTCGTTAGACACAACAAAGTAAGCTGTACCAAACTAGGGAAATCTACCAGATAAACATGAAAATATATAATCACAGCATCTAAGAACGTATCCCATAATGATCACCATAATCCACAATTCTATGTATGTAAATGTATGAGTCATCAAGAATGAAATGTACATGAATTCTAAAGACAATATCTAAGAGTAAAGCTAACAGTCTAAACCTGAAACCTCAAGCTAAGTCATGACCATCCTGCTCAGCTAAGATCCCGGGCTCTGGCCCATATGGTAGAATGGTATCCTGCAAGTATACCTGCAACTTATCCAGTCAGGAGCGGAGCAAAGTACAATTCTAGGAAATGAACAAGACATCATGATATAAAAGTACAAGGGAACATAAAAAGTACAGGAAAGAACATGGTGAATAAGTACATGAAAGAACATGGTGTGTAAAGTACATGAAAGAACATGGTATGTAAGAACATAAAAGTACATGATATGTAAGCACATGAAAGAACATGGTATCATGGAATCACAGGAAATAAGTACAAGGTATATCTCCTGAATGTGTGTACTATATTTGAAATATAACTAAGTATGTGACCGGCTAGGGGTAAGCACATGAAAGCACATGAATGGTATGGCTTAGGACCCGCGTGCACGATGCGGGGTCTAAGCTAAACACACCTGAGTTGTTTCTTGGGTTTGGTCACATAAATAGTATATTTCCCCACCCCAGGTACAAGTAATAAGAACAAGGAACATGAGCACCAGAAAGTACATGACGTGTTGCAATGTGTCAATCAAGAAAGCACAGGATATAATGAAATGCACAAGACCATAGAATGTACTTGCCTTTGCTCCGGGAAGATCGGGAATAGGTAGATAGTAGTCTCTATGTCCACCTGAATTTGATAATGTGTACAAGTTGATTAATCTCTATACAAGTTCTATTTACTAAATTAAACTCCACTAGTTGGTTAGGATTAATACTAACTTGTTAATTTAGTTCAAAAATTAGCCTAAGCTATAACACAAGGTTAGGATCATAGAGGAATTAACTAATTTATGGTATTCATTAACTTAATTTAGAAAAGATACTACAACTGAACAGACTACCAAGATTATAAACATGTTGGAACTTATTTGTTACTCCCAGGCTACTATTGGCCTATTAAACTCACCTTAAGACTCCAACTCAACTTAAAGTAAAAGAGTGCAATGAACACAAGTTATATCAAGCTTCTAGGATTGAAAAACCAACCTCTATTAATGTCTACCCTTACACAGGATTCAAACATGACCTTATTCCTAGGGTAACAGTACTTATACACTGAAATTGGATTTTAGGTCCAATAGAAATGAATCAACATGGCATAGGCATCCAGGTTCATTAGGTTCCCGGTTTATACTGAGATTTATCTCTCAGATTCCATTGGACCGGGGCAATGAATGGGCCATAAAGTTGCATATAAGATCCCAGGTTCACTAACTTATTTAAACAGTGCTCAAATTTATCAATTTGAACCAAGACAGAGGTGTAACTCGATTATTCCTTCATAACATCCAGGTTAATGGGAATTCAGTCCTAGTCTGCCCTGAATTTCCAGGTTACCCAAGTTATCAAGACAATAAATACCATCACAGATTCAAACATTCCTCAATATTGCATATGCAATTCAGATTTCTAACTAGATTAATACTGCACATGTAATCTCAGTTTTAGCAAAATGTACTCAACATTGTACATGAAATCCCATGCTTATTGATTGGGTCCAACATCAGCCAGGTTCTTTCAACAAGAATATTGAGAACTGATTTCCCCATGGGAGTTAATCCAATAATTGATACAGGAAATCAATTCAGGCTACAGAACTAATCCCCTGGCCATATTCAAAATGAACCTGGTACTGATACATGAATCCTAGTTCATAAATTGAATCAAGACAGGACTTATACAGTTCCAGGTTCATCACTGAACCAACAATGGAGTGCAAACTCAGGTTCAATCTGAAATGCTCAGGTTTAACTGAGATGCTCTCGGGTTCACTGAGATGCTCAGGTTAACTAGAGCCTTCATTCAGTTCAAGAGCCTGGCAATGGCCTCTTGGAAGCAACTCACAAGTTTAAGATGTGTAGAGAGGGAAACACAGGAAAAATCTACAATCCCAAACAAGGAAATCAAAACCTTGTACACACACCAATCTGCAACAACCCTTTCTATAAGCCTGACACCAACAACAGCAACCCCCATTTCAGCTATAGACTACCCAGGTACTTAAATCTCTAGAATTTCAAATCAATTAACAAGTTCAAGAAATTATTCAAAATTAAATGTTCATTGTAACATTCAAAATAATATTCAAATTAAATGTACAAATTATCATTTAAAAATCGATTGCCTAAAATAACTTCCAAAATCAAAGAACTCAGTTGGCATTTAAGCAATGCTTGATTAAGCTGACTCCAGTCTTGGTACAGGCTTCTCCCGTCCATATCCACGCCATCCCCATGGTCACGCACATAATAGCTAAACACAGACAGCTTGGACACGTACACAGACTTGGACACGGCTACAAGTCTGGCACACCGATACAGTCAACTGCTTGGACAATGAATGAATCTTCTGGACACGATCCATATTGTACACAGCAACACAGCTGTACACGAACTGTCCAACGAAGGCTTAACACAGTCTGGACACGCCACCAGACACATCGACTCCACTCCTACTGGTCATGACCAAACACACATGTACTCAAATACAGCATTAAGCGAGCAAAAACTAACAGAGTGATTACATAATACCTGAAGGAAATGGTCGAGGATGCGTCCTGAGGAATCGGATTCGAACTCAAAGAGGGACCAGATTCGGATTTAAATCACAATTCTCAAAAATTTCTCTGCATCAACATATCGAACAATTTCCAAACGAAGAACAGAGAAGAATTCAGAACACAATTTGATTTAGAAAATTTACAAAGGATTCGGAGGTCAAGCATACCTCTTATGAAATCTTCGATCGATTGTTCTTTCGAACTTTACTCGTTCAATTCCAAGTTCAAGAACCGAGGATTGATCGTCGAACTCAATCACACGGAGAGAACACCATATCGTCGGAGAAAGATTCTGCGAAAGAGATCCGGCCAAATCTAAATCGAAACCAACCGATCTAACAATTGATCAAACCCAACAGATCCAGTCAAAATTGTACCAATCGGAGAAAAATTTCGTTCACAACGAACTTACCATCGAAATTGCCGTGTTGATCTGGAAGAATGATCGCCGGAGAAGCGGTGGTGCGCCTCTGAGGAGGAAGCTCACCAGAGATAGAAGAAAACGACCTCGCCTCGTCATTGCCGCGCTGCCAAGGACTCGACCGCGAAGTGTGGCACCGCTGCTGAAGGAGACCACCCTCGCAAATGGAGAGATGAACGACCCATTCGGCCGCATAGCGTCGAGGAACGGTCGTGCAACGCCGGAAGGAGGAGTCGTGGGCCGGAGATGCCAGTCGCCACTGCTGGAGTGCACCGCTGCTCGGCGATGTGGTCGTGCTGGTCGCCGTGGCACAAGAATTTAGGATTAGGGTTAGAGCTTCTGGAATTTTCTTTGGGGATGAAGCGAAATAGAAAAAGGTTGAACGAAATGAATTGGAGAGGTGATTTCTCTCTCCTCGCTGAATACTAAACGGCTGCCCTTTATGCAAAAACACCCCCCCCCCCCCGCACTGGGCATTTAAGCAGGGAGGCCCTCCGATTTTTCATTTTTACGAAGTTCTATTGAAAAACAGTTAGAATTTAAATTAAAGTATAGGGACCACCAATTTGTTTGTTATAACTAATTTTGAAATTAAAAAAAATCATGCTCTCAATTAATTCCCTCCACACATAGTTATAAACTATATATAGCTATAATAAAATGAATAAAACATTAAAATTTTAAATTCTACTAAAACTGGAAAAGTGGAGTTACAAAACTGCCAAAGCCCATTTAGCCTATTGAGCATTTTGTCTCCTAGGAGGCAGAGTTCGGGCCGAACTCTGCCCCCACACAGAGTTCGGGCCGAACTCTGTCTCATAAATTATAAGTGCTAATTTTTAGGGATTAGAAGGTGCTCGGTGCGAGTCAATTAGAAGTTTTGTGCAAGAGTCTTCAAGAAGTCACTTGGAAAATTCTAAGTTTCGTCTCAGCGATCTTTTCAAGAAGTTGGCGTGCTCTTCTGTGTAAAGGCACGTGGTTGTAAAGCTATTTCATAAATAGTAGATTTCAATCCTGAGCTAGAGTTCTCAGGCCTGGACTAGTCCTCCACGAGAAAAACCAGGTTAAAAATTGTTGTGTCTGCGTATGCTTTCTGTTCTCTACTTTATTTCTGCATTATACTCTGATTAATTATTTACTAGTTGGAATCGAATAGAGTTGATTTTTTTAATTGATCATTATTTTCACAAGGACTCTATTCACCCTCCTCTAGAGTTGCCTACACGTACTTCAATTAGTATCAGAGCCAGGTTCTCTTGATACAGGATTTACATCCTAGAGTTGATCCATGGCAACCACACAACCCATCTCTACCAACTATGGTGAGGGTCAATCCACAAATAGGCCACCCCTACTTGATGGGACCAACTATACTTATTGGAAGACTAGAATGAGTTTTTATCTTTAATCTCTAGACTTTGACTTGTGGACTGTAGTCATTGATGGCTACAAGAAACCTTTCAGAATAACTGTCGATGGAAGTCTCGTTGAGAAATCCCACGACAAGTATATTGATCAGGAGAAGAAACAGGCAAGTCTTAACGCTAGGGCTATTAATGCTCTTTTCTGTGCCATAGAAAGGACTGAATTCAACAGGGTCTTGACATGAACCACCTCGCATGAAGTATGGAAGCTTTTGGAGGTGACTCATGAAGGGACCACGCAAGTCAAAGAATCAAAAGTCAGTCGTCTGACACAGGAGTACGAGACTTTCAAGATGAAGCTTAATAAGACGATCACTCAAATGTTCACCAGATTCCTCAACATCTTCAACCCGCTATCTTCTTTTGGAAAAGATTATTCCAACCATGAGAAGATACGCAAGGTGCTACGAGGATTGCCGAAGATTTGGAACCCAAAAGTCACGGCGATCATTGAAGGCAATGATCTCACGAAAATGTCACTAGAAACGTTGATGGGCAAGTTGATGACGATGAGCTCGATCTAAAAGACTTCGAAGAAATAGCTCCAAAAGAGAAGAAGATTGCATTGAGAGCTCATCGCCGAAGAACCAGCTCAGAAGACACCGATGATGACGACTCCGAAGGTGACGATCAAGCTCTCTTAGTTCAAAACTTCAAAAAGTTTCTACGCTTCAACAAAAAGAAGAGAGAACAAAGAGACGATGAAGAAGAACCCACCTTCTTCGGATGCAAAAATATGGGACATGTCAAGAAAGATTGTCCCTTAGCAAAGAAGGGAAGCAGATATGAGAAGCCTTACAAAAAGCCAACCACAAGGAAGTATTTTAGCTCCCCTTCTCGAAAATTTTTAAAATATTTTATTTATTTGGTTTAAATGTGATTTATGAAATTTTATAAATAATTAATTAGTTAATTATTACGGTGGGTGACTTAAGTCTTTGTGGAGTTTTATGGAGCACAAAACGACTAGAAATCATGGCACGGATAGTGCAGCGACGTGCTTTGACTAGTGCATTAGCCATAGAAGGGATGGCCGGGCCATAAGTATGTCCTAACTAGAAAAACCAGGCCAAGTTGCGACTTAACCTCTAAAGACTTTTTTTTAATTATTTACTAATTATATTATTGACTTGTAGGACACCGGTTTGTGTCGATTTAGCTTGGACTAGACTCGAACTGAAACCGAGCCCATGTAATCTTGTAGTGAGACTGAAGATGACCATGTAGGCATATTCTATGTGTGTACAAATAGTTTCTAACTTGTTTTGGGTATTGATGTACATTTTTAATTATTTGAATACTTGAACAAAAAATTGGTATTTTTATTATTAAATATTATTTTACCATATTTGTACAATTTTCTGGATCCGGATAAAGGTGAATAGTATGGATTCACAAAATCGCCGTTTAATTATTTTATTATTATTTTACTATTTTGTGGTGATTAAATAAATATATTTTATTGTTACTGAATCGGTATTCTATTTTTAGAAAATTAGATAACTGCTTTTATATTATTATGTTGACGCATTTTTGAATAAATATATGTGTATACATCTATAATTCACTTTCACCTTTACATATATATATATATATATATATATATATATATATATATATATATATATATATATATATATATATATATATATATATATATATATATATATATATATTTTATTATATAGACATATATATATATATTTTCAAAATTTATTAATATATACAT
Source organism: Iris pallida (assembly GCA_029216955.1). Taxonomy (NCBI): domain Eukaryota; kingdom Viridiplantae; phylum Streptophyta; class Magnoliopsida; order Asparagales; family Iridaceae; genus Iris; species Iris pallida. The sequence goes on from JANAVB010020400.1 coordinate 29,243,931, forward strand.
GTCATATGTATATATATAGTATATGTGTTTGTATATATAAATATATATACATATATGTGTGTGTATATACATAGTATACACACACACACACACACACACACACACACACACACACACACACACACACACACACACACACACACACACATATATATATATATATATATATATATATATATATATATATATATATATTTACATATAGGGAAAGAGAGAGAGAGAGGATTTTAAAATATATATATATATATATATATATATATATATATATATTTACATATAGGGAAAGAGAGAGAGAGAGGATTTTAAAATATATATATATATATATATATATATATATATATATATATATATATATATATATATATATATATATATATATATATATATATATATATATATATATATATATATATATATATATATATATATAGAGGATTTATAATTAAAAAAAGGAATAAAGAAAAGGAAAACAAATATTATTAACAACCCAAGCTTCCCCATGAGCCCAGCCCGAGCCTTCAGGCCGAAACCCAAACGAACCATCAGCAGCCTAATGCTTATATAAGAGATCGAGTGAGAAGGAGAAGAAAAACCCAAAGAAACCAAACCCTAAAACTCGACTCAGCGGCCAATGCTCACCACCACGGTAACCATCCTGAGCATTGAGCCTTGCCGACGTAAGGCATCCCTAGCCTATCCTTGTGTAGGACCAGCGCTCGTTGATCCCTACTGTAGCAAGCAGCAGGTTGCTCCGCGTCTTCCCAGACGTACGATAGCACCTCCGCCACGAGCGCATCCGTGCCTCCTTCATTGCCAGCCGAGCGCTCTTCATTGAGACCTCCGCGCTCGTGCTAAAGCGTGCCACCCTAGTAGCGCCTCCTATCGGTGATCCCTAGGCCGCAGCCACCGCCCGACCATCCTCGAGAAACCAGCGGTACTGTTCGACGACTCGGTAGTCCTCAATCCAGCCACCTCGTGCCATTAGAAAGATAACCTTGACGCGGCTGTCTTTCCAGCGGACCCCACAGGTACTACTTCCAGGCTGCCATGAACTATAGACACCAAGTCGCCTTGATTCCCCATCCCCACAGCGTGTCAAACCCCTAGCCTTCTTTCTGTCGAGCTCGATGCCACCCAGTGTCTTCGGTGCTGCTACCCTCCTCATGGCATCATCGTTCGGTGGAACAACTGGACAAAGCTCGAGCTCGCCTCTATTGTATAGGATCCAAAAAGAAGACCACATCAATAGTAGAAGCAGCCACGTAAAAACAACAGTTGTTCAACCGTGAGCAATCCAATGGAGCATAATATACATATAGGTAAAATTTACCTATAAGCCCTTTCTATTCTCTGGACTATATATGTGATATTATTCAAGAATTTATACATTTACTGTTGCATATTAGTTATATAATTTGTTTAATGAGTTATATATAAAGTAAAAAATTTAATTATATATATTTGTTATATATGTAAAACATTTATTTTATTTTCGTAAACATGCGTATATTGTTATATTATTGCCTGTTATAAATTCTGGTTTACCCTTAAAGTAATTTCGTAGAATATTTGTCTAAGTGTTTAGTATCGTTATCAAATATCATAATAATTCATGAAGTTTTCGGAATTAATATATACATACCTTTATATTAAGAAATACCTTACCAAATGTTTATCTTAGATTAGAAACTCTTACTACAACTAATCACCCTTCATATGTTCCTTGTGATTGTGGGTTCTTTATCCACCCTAGACAATCAGACTATACTGGACCCAACGGGATTGTCGATTTCACCAGCACACGACCTTAGGCAAGTATACTTTTTGATTGCTTTTTGATTCATAGTAGTTTATACAGTTCATGTTTATATATATGTCTTGCTGCTTGTTGACACGCTCGTCACACGGAGTAGTCGGGAGGGAAAATATCTTAGTAGACATGTGGACTACCCAGAACTATCCTTCGTATCTTTCGTGGAGTATAGCAGCTGCACACGACACGTGCAGGGTGCCGGATTTACCCCCTAGCCGTTCACATGTCAAAACGGATATTTCATACCACATAGGTAGTTATATTTTATTTTTTTCCTTGTCTTTTTCCCCACCTGCCATGTCATCAGTTACCTTCCAGTTTTTATCTCTCATATGTTACTTTCATGTCTTATTAATTCTATTGTGTTCTCGTATTGTCGTCGATTTGTGTGCTTGTTCCATTCCTGACTGGAAATCAATATTTTTCAGGTTAGCCATGGATTCACTTAGCCTTGGGAGATACGGGTGTACTTGCAGACATAAACCTAGAAATAGATAGTAATGGTATTATTTTTATTAAATATGTAAGAACATTGTATTTTCTTTCCAATATAAATCTTGTAATTGTTGTAATAAATTTTATAAATGTGAATGAGCAATAAATGTATTATTTTATGATTTTGAGCATCGTGGTCGTGACAGCGTTCTACCGCCGACTCTGCGGCGTAGGCTGGCTTGGACACGTCTCGTATCCAAAAAGCGAGTGCGGGTCGTGACAAGTTTTTGCGGTGGCCTATACAGGTCAGTTTTCGCAAAAGATTGTGAATTCGTGATAGTACTTAAGTTAGTCGTACTATTGCGAGCCTGCGACTAGTAAATGCTTATTCACAACTAGGAGTAAGTCAATTTTAAGAGCATGGTTAGGACTAGGAGTCCCTAATTTAATTTGACCGTTGGGTAGTTAAGGTTGCTATATAGTGCTATATAGGCCTCATAGAATTATAAATCCTACTAGATGACTTTCATAGAAGGATGCACTATCTCATTTTTGATTCGACGGTATTTCTAAGGAGAGTAGATTCGTAACCCTCTTTTCGAAAGTTTTTATTTATTTACTTATTTGAATTAAATATGACTTTTAGAATTTTAGAAATATTTAATTTAATTAATTATTATTATGGAATATCTTAGTCATGGTTAAATTTTGGAGTGCTAAATGACTAAAAGTAATGGCACGAATAGTGCAGTGGCGTGCTTTGACTAATGTGTTAGTTATAGTAGGAAAGACCGAGCCATAAGTGTGTCCGAGCTAGAAAAACCAGGCAAAATTGTGACTTGGCTTCTATAAATAATTTAATTAGATATTTAATAATAATATGACTTTTAGAAGACCCGATTGTTCTAAACTAGCCCGAACGCAACCTAAGTCCTGGTAGTCATGTAGTGCGACCAACGACGTCCATGTAGATATATGGATGTGTATACATATTGGTAGTCCATTTTGGTCTTGTGGATAATTTCTATAAATTGTATATTTAATATAATAGGTGTGTTACTGCTATTTAGATTTACATTTTCTTGAAAATAGGATAACCTTCTCTTAGAATGATACTTTAGAATTTTTGGGATTCACTTAGACTATACATATATAATTGTGTATGAATATATTCATTATAGGTAGACATAGTGCTTTATACATATTTTCTCTCGACCTTGAATATTAGAGAAATATAAATTTAAGTTTATATTTCTTTTGCCTTCGATCCTTTCCTTCCTGATCTTATCATTTGTACAACTTTATCTTATGTCTTCTCTAAACATCGTCCTATCACTTATATTTTGGACCCGAGGGATTTATCTTTTAAATAATTTCTCACTCAATTGTCTATACCTTAACCTTATGTTAAAGAGTTATCCTTCCTAACTAATTTTTTTTCAAGACTTGATATTCATACTGGAAGAACAGATACTTACACCCTCTTAGAACTTGTTTGAAATTCTAGAACCTCCTTTGAAATTTTATAAGGTATAGTTAAAAGAATATTCATTGACTTGCGATGGCAAGACAGCAGCGCACTGTCGTCACTTATTTGAATTATCGAGACTATGGGTTCACTGCAGCCAGCAGCGCACTGGCGTGGCATGTCTCCCAAGTTTAAATAATTTCAAGTAAGCGTGAGTTATCGAATGTCATTAAAGCTATAGCTTAGTTGCCCTATTTTTTTCATCCTTGAATTATTATGTCAAGATTGGATAGAGTTGATAGGGTATTCATTACCGTATCCTCATTTGAGTCGTGGAACCAAGAGTTTATTGCAGCTAGCTGTACACTGGCGAGGCATAAATTCTCGATAAAATGACTTCAGATATGTTTACGATATTTGAATACCATATAGGCTACGTCTTTTATTGGCATACGACTATAAAGTTTCTAAATTGATTTGTGCATTACTCCTACTTACCAACTTCTCAATAAACTGATTGTTTCTTTCCTCCATATCTTCCTTTTTTTGATCATCATCTTTTAAACCTAATTTGATTTTCTTCCACTAGATTCATAATCACTTCTAGATTAGGATTCTATGACCATGCTTACATAATCGATCGTGTTAGAACGGTTTCGATTTGGACCATCCTTACCGACCTTTAGATCACGACTAGACTATACGATTCTATTTCAATCGTGCCAATTCGCATGTTATCCTAGAATTTGATTCTATAATCGTGCCTAAATAATTTTGCTTAACTATTTGTTCATACCATAATGAATTCAATTTTGATCAATTGTAAACCATTTTATCGAGACTAAATCATAACCGTGTCAATAATTTTAACTAAATCATAGCAAAGGTTATACTTTCATTCCAACTATGGCCATGACTATTTTGATCATTATCATGCTCGTGCCAACTTCCTATTTTCATCCTGCTTGGATGGCTTACACGATTAGCCTTGATCGTGACTGCACCTTAAATGCGACTAAAATCATGTTTAGATTTCATCAAGAATTTTGGTCATTTCTTAAAAGGCTGGTAATGACTTAACCATACTGACCATGGATTGGTCGTGCTCAACCATTTCACCCTTGATCGTTCGAAGAAAAAAAATTTGCTTATATATCAACTAGACCATTTGACCGAATACTAATCGTACCAAATCACACGCTCCTTTTGTTTAGTATCTTTGTCATTTTTATGCGTGATTAATTAGATCATGAATCATATCACTCCCGTGAGTATACCATTCGTCATTTTATTCATATCAATTAAAAATTTGGTTTCTTGATTATTCTTCATAGTCGTGCCTAATCATGTCCTTTAAAATTTCTAGAGTGAATCATTCTAAGGTGGGTAGGTCGTAAGTCCACTCTCCGTTTTCTTACATTTTCTATTTAGTTTATTTTAGTTCAATTATTTTTCCAAATCGGAATTTTTTTTAATTTTTTTAGATATGACAATATATATAATATATTCTATTATAGATGTTTTTTGATGAAATGAGTTTTGCCAATATTTTCTTTTATAATATATTTTAAAAATGACAGAGATCGACTTTTAAGAATTATTAACAAATACTTTTATGATTTTAATTTATTTGGATGGTATTAAATGTTACAGATTATTAGATGAATTCCTACTAAATTTTGTTTAGTGTTATGCACATGAAATTTTTTTGAAGTTAATTGATAACTCTTAGTATCCAATTAAGGTTATTTATCAACTATTTTTTGATTAAAAGTATTTTTAAACGTTATTAATAAGACGTACAATTACCTTTTATTTTGAATTATTCTTGATTTGGTGGGATTAATATTTATTTTAAATCTTTGAAAGATTTGAGCAACCACGTCTATCTATCCTGGTAGTCCTTAAATTCGAGGACGAATTTATTTTTAAGGTGGGTAGGTTTATAGCTCCCCTTCCCGAAATTTTTTAAAATATTTTATTTATTTTATTTAAATGTGATTTTTAGAATTTTATAAATAATTAATTAGTTAATTATTAAGATGGGTGACTTAAGTCTTTGTGGAGTTATGGAGCACAAAACAACTAGAAATCATGGCACAGATAGTGCAGCGGCGTGCTTTGACTAGTGTATTAGCCATAGAAGGGATGGCCGGGCCATAAGTATGTCCCAACTAGGAAAACCAGGCCAAGTTGTGACTTAACCTCTAAAGACTTTTTTTAATTATTTATTAATTATATTATTGACTTGTAGGAGACCGGCTTGTGTCGATTTAGCTCGGACTAGACCCGAACTGAAACCGAGCCTATGTAATCTTGTAGTGAGACCAAAGACGACCATGTAGGCATATTTTATATGTGTACAAATAGTTCCTAACTTATTTTGGGTATTGATGTACATTTTTAATTATTTGAATACTTGTACAAAAAATTGGTATTTTTATTATTAAATATTGTTTTACCATATTTGTACAATTTTCTGGATTTGGATAAAGGTGAATAGTATAGATTCACCAAATCGTTGTTCAATTATTTTATTATTATTTTATTATTTAGTGGTGATTAAATAAATATATTTTATTGTTACTGAATCGGTATTCTATTTTTAGAAAATTAGATAACTGCTTTTATATTATTATGTTTACGCATTTTTGAATAAATATATGTGTATACATCTATAATTCACTTTCACCTTTACATATATTTATTTTATTATATAGGCATATATATATATATATATATATATATATATATATATATATATATATATATATATATATATATATATATATATTCAGAATTTATTAATATATACATGTCATATGTATATATATCGTATATGTCTTTGTATATATAAATATATATACATATATGTGTGTGTGTATATACATATATATATATATATATATATATATATATATATATATATATAAATATATATATATATATATATATATATATATATATATATATATATATATATATATATATATGGTTCTCTCTCTCTCCCTATATGTAAATCTATATTATATATAGGATTTATAATTAAAAGAAAAGAAAAAAGGGAATAAAGAAAAGGAAAACAAATATTATTAAAAACCCAAGCTTCCCCATGAGCCCAGCTTGAGCCTTCAGGACGAAACCCAAACGAACCATCAATAGCCTAATGCTTATATAAGAGATCGAGTGAGAATGAGAAGAAAAACCCAAAGAAACCAAACCCTAAAACTCGACTCAGCGGCCGATGCTCACCACCACGGTAACCATCCTGAGCATTGAGCCTTGCCGACGTAAGGCATCCCTAGCCTCTCCTTGTGCAGGACCAGCGCTCGTTGATCCCTACTGTATCAAGCAGCAGGTTATTCCGCGTCTTTCCAGACGTGCGACAGCACCTCCGCTACGAGCGCATCCGCGCCTCCTTCATTGCCAGCCGAGCGCTCCTCATTGAGACCTCTGCACTCGTGCTAAAGCGTGCCACCCTAGTAGCGCCTCCTATCGGTGATCCCTAAGCCGCAGCCGCAGCCACCGCCCGACCACCCTTGAGAAACCAGTGGCGCTGTTCGATGACTCGGTAGTCCTCAATCCAGCCACCTCGTGCCATTAGAAAGACAACCTTGACGCGACTGTCTTTCCAACGGACCCCACAGGCGCTACTTCCAGGCTGCCATGAACTATAGACACCAAGTCGCCTTGATTCCCCATTCCCGCAGCGTGTCGAACCCCTAGCCTTCTTTCTGTCGAGCTCGATGCCATCCAGTGTCTTCGGTGCTGCTACCCTCCTCATGGCGTCATCGTTCGGTGGAACAACTGGACAAAGCTCGAGCTCGCCTCTATCGTATAGAATCCAAGAAGAAGACCACAGCAATAGTAGAAGCAGCCACGTGAAAACAACAGTTGTTCAACTGTGAGCAATCCAATGGAGCATAATATACATATAGGTAAAATTTACCTATAAGCCCTTTCTATTCTCTGGACTATATATGTGATATTATTCAAGAATTTATACATTTACTATTGTATATTAGTTATATAATTTGTTTAATGAGTTATATATAAAGTAAAAAAATTTAACTATGTATATTTGTTATATATGTAAAACATTTATTTTATTTTCGTAAACATGCGTATATTGTTATATTATTACCTGTTATAAATTCTGGTTTGCCCTTAAAGTAATTTCGTAGAATATTTGTCTAAGTGTTTAGCAAATAAAATATCGTTATCAAATATCATAATAATTCATGAATAGTTTTTGGAATAAATATATACATATCTTTATATTAAGAAATACCTTACCAAATGTTTATCTTAGATTAGAAACTCTTACTACAACTAATCACCCTTCATATGTTCCTTGTAATTGTGGGTTTCTTTATCCACCCTAGACAATCGGACTATATTGGACCCAATGGGATTGTCGATTTCACCAGCATAGGACCTCAGGCAAGTACACATTCTGATTACTTTTCGATTCATAGTAGTTTATACAGTTCATGTTTATACATATGTCTTGCTGCTTGTTGACACGCTCGTCACACAGAGTAGTCGGAAGGAAAAATATCTTAGTAGACATGTGGACTACCCAGAACTATCTCCCGTGTCTTTCGTGGAGAATAGCAGCTGGACACGACACGTGCAGGGTGCCGAATTTACCCCTAGCCATTCACATGTCGAAACGAATATTTCACACCACATACGTAGTTGTATTTTATTTTTTTTTCTTGTCTTTTTTTCCACCTACCATGTCATCAGTTACCTTCTAGTTTTTATCTCTCATATGTTATTTTTATGTCTTGTTAATTCTATTGTGTTCTCGCATTGTCGTCGATTTGTGTGCTTGTTCCATTCCTGACTGGAAACCAACATTTTTCAGATTAGCCGTGGATTCACTTATCCTCGGGAGATACGGGTGTACTTGCAGACATAAACCTAGAAATAGATAGCAATGGTATTATTTTCATTAAATATGTAAGAACATTGTATTTTCTTTCTAATATAAATCTTGTAATTGTTGTAATAAATTTTAGAAATGTGAATGAGCAATAAATGTATTATTTTATGATTTTGAGCATCATGGCCGTGACAGCGTTCTACCGCCGACTCTGCAGCGTAGGCTGGCTTGGACACGTCTCATATCCGAAAAGTGGGTACGGGTCGTGACAAGTATGCCAACACTAGCATCTGGCATGAAAACGAGGCTAGTGATTCAGACGAGGAAGAAGACTCCACAAAACACGTCTAACGTCTGTCTAATGGCGACTTCAGAAAAGGTAAAAGATTCTTTTGATGAACTTGGTGATGCTTTTGGTGATCTGCTTGATGATCACAAAAAGGTAATCAATAAAAATATAAACATGCAAAAGATAAGATCAAGGACTACGAAACCGAGATCCATAGACTTTCATGTTTACTAGAAGATGTTAGAAACATTATACCCATGGAAAATACTGAAGAGGTATGCAAGCTTAAATTAAGCTTACACGATGCCGAATCAATCATTGAGAAACAAATACTTGAGATCACGACATTAAACAAAGAACTTGCTACAGAGAAAAACAAGTTCAAAATTGCTACAAGTAGAATACACGGTCTTACTGCTAAATGTGATGAGTTGAATGCTATCTCTAAGAAATTAGAGATTAAACTGGGCAAGCAGGTTATTCAACCGCAAGTTCAGTCTCATAGTCACAACACGTATAAATACGTACCAACTCAACACAAAAAGGCACGTCACCACAAGAACACTCATCCACGTGCTAAACAAAATCATGCTTTCATGTACACCTATTCACATGCATCACGTAAGACACATACACGTAATCATTATCATCATCATGCTGCTGCACACAGTCACTATAATCATTATAGTTACCCTGCTACTGCACACAGTCACTATGATCATTATAGTCACCCTGCTGCTGTACACAGTCACCATACTCACACTACTGTTGCACATAGCTATCATCACCCGACTTATAGACATCACTATCAACATGCTCCTAGTATAAACATGCATGCTAGATGTACTTATTGTAACCTACATGGACATATTTCTCCATAATGTAGGATTAGGAGATTAGTTGATAGAAATATATATGCATGGGTACCAAAGTCTAACCTCTCAGGACCCAAAAGAATCTAGGTACCAAAGGTCACATCTACTCATGGTGTAGGTGGACCTTCCCTCCTCAACTAGAAGCAAGTGGATTCTCGATAGTGGGTGCTCGCGACATATGACTGGAAATGCAAGACTATTCGCAACACTATCGATGAAAAAGAAAGGATACGTTTCCTTCGACAATAATCTTAAAGGCTACATCATAGGTAATGGTACAATTGGTTATCCTCCCTCTCCTGTCATTAACGATGTATGTTTAGTGACCGAGTTAAAGCATAACTTGCTCAGCATTAGTCAACTTGCTGATCACGGTTGTGATATTAACGTCAGAAAAACTAAATGCTTTGTCTATGATCGATCAACTGGAAACATCGCATTTGAAGGGATAAGGGAAGCTAACATTTATATTTTCTATCTATCTAGTGATACTAATAGTACAGGAAGATGCCTTTACGCCCACAAAGACGAAAATCTCCTGTGGCATCAGCGTCTTGGTCATGCCAACATGGATACTATATCCAGATTATCCACCAAGAAGCTAGTCAGAGGACTGTCGGATGTCACATTCAAGAAAGACATGGTATGTGCCGAATGTGAAAAGAATAAGGCTACCAAATCTTTATTTAAATCTATAAACACTGTAAGTACTACCCGACCTTTGCAATTACTTCATATGGACTTATTTGGTCCTAGTAGAGTAGCCAGTCTTGGTGAAAAACTCTACGCATTTGTTATTGTAGATAATTTTTCAAGATTTACATAAGTTTTTTTCTTACAAAAAAAGTGATACAATATTTGTTTTTAAAGTATTTGTTAAAAAGGTCCAAACCGAAAAAGGCTACATGATTACTTGTATCCGAAGTGATCATGGTGGCGAATTCAAAAATTCTAATTTTAAAAAATTTTGTGATTCAAATGGTTTTAATCATGAATTTTCGTGTCCAAGAACTCCTCAAAAAAATGGTGTTGTGGAGCGGAAGAATAGAACTCTTTGCGATATGGCTAGAGTCATGCTAAATCAATTTCCTTTTTCGAAATACTTTTGGGCAGAAGCTGTCAGCACAGCGTGCCATATTTTGAATAGTGGGTTGATTCGACCTATTTCGAAGAAGACACCCTATGAGCTTTGGTTTGGTAGGACTCTTAATGTTTCTTATTTTAGAGTGTTCGGTTGTCGCTGCTTTATCCTGAATACCAAAGACAACTTAGGCAAATTTGATGCCAAAGCTGACGAAGGTATTCTTCTTGGGTATGCGGCAAGAGTAAGGGATATAGAGTGTTCAACAAGCGCTCCATGATCGTTGAAGAGTGTACTAATATAACTTTTGATGCGGACAATAGTACAGTTGTTATTCCCGACGACGATGATGAACCATCTACTTCGACATGTATAAATACAACGTCTGAAACCAGCTCTCCGAAGGAATTACCAAAGAAGTTCCAATTCACTCCCTCTCATCCAAAGGACTTGGTAATAGATAAAATATCAAAAGGGATAACTACTCGATCCTCTGTAAGAGACACTATAGCTAGCACTGCATTCATTTCTCAAATAGAACCGAAAAAAAATTAGAAGCTTTTAATGATGAATTTTGGATTTCTGCAATGCAATAAGAATTCAACCAATTTGAGAGAAGTCAAGTTTGGGAACTTGTTCCTAAACCTACAGGCCACTCAATAATTGGCACTAAATAGGTTTTTCGTAAAAAGTAAACGAGGACGGTTCAGTCACTCGCAACAAATCTCGTTTTGTAGTCCAAGGATACAATCAAGAGGAGGGCATCGATTATGATGAGACGTATGCTCCTGTTGCCCGACTAGAATCCATTCGAATGCTTTTGTGCATTTGCAAAATTTTAAAACTTTAAACTTTTCCAAATGGATGTGAAAAATGCTTTTCTAAACGGTTTTTATCAAGGAAGAAGTTTTTGTCAAACAACCACCTGATTCCGAAAATCATAAATTTCTCGACTATGTTTTTAAACTTAGGAAAGCTCTCTATGGCCTCAAACAAGCTCCTCAAGCTTGGTATGATCGTCTGAGTACTTTCTTACTAGATAGAGGTTTTTCAAAAAGAAAAGTGGACACTACACTGTTTATAAAATCTCTTGATGACACAATTCTCTTAGTTCAAATATATGTTGATGACATTATTTTTGGGTCTACTAATGAGGGTCTATGCAAGGAATTTGCCAAGTGTATGCAGAATGAGTTCGAGATGAGCATGATGGGGGAGCTCAACTACTTCCTTGGATTGCAAATCAAACAACTCTCGCAAGGCGTCTTCATCAGTCAATCAAAATATGTCAAGGACATATTGAAGAAGTTTGAGCTTGACAGCATCAAACCAATCAGCACCCCTATGGCCACTACTACAAAGCTGGAACATGATGAAAGTGACAAACCGGTCGATCAACGTACGTATCGAGGTATGATTGGTAGTTTATTATATTTAACTGCTAGTCGCCCCGATATTTTGTTCAGTGTTTGCTTATGTGCTAGATACCAAGCCAATCCTAAGGAATCACACATGACCGCAGTTAAGCGTATCTTTAGATACCTTAAAGGAACTGTTACGGTAGGCTTGTGGTATCTCAAAACCACTTCCTTTGATTTAATCGAATATTCCGATGCTGATTTTGCGGGATACAAAGTCGACCATAAGAGTGTCAGCGGCACGTATCATTTGCTAGGAAAGGCGCTAGTCTCATGGTTTATCAAGAAGCAGAACTTTGTCGCACTATCCACAACAGAAGCTGAATATATTACAGCTGGTCATTGTTGTGCACAAATTCTGTGGATGCGACAAACCCTTGAAGACTACAACTTAGGTTTCAAGCACATACCTATTTTCTGCGATAACACTAGTGCCATTAATTTGACCAAGAACCCAGTTTGTCACTCACGTACTAAACACATAGAGATTAGACATCACTTTTTGCGTGATCATCAACAACAAGGCACGATTTTAATTTAGAATTCATAGACACTGAACATCAGCTAGCATATTTCTTTACCAAACTATTCGCCGAAGAGCACTTCAACTTTCTTTGTCGTAAATTAGGAATTTTGGATAAAACGGTCATTAAATAAATTGGCATGCGTAAATAACGATTATGACATATATCTTTATGGTGACCTTGCTATGGGTACAAGCCGAAAGGGTACAACAAGGCGTAAAAGCCTAAGCGATACGGTGCACTAGTCTTCGGACTACCGCTAGCTGGGATCCGGCCCCTACAGCTACCCTATGACAGTTTCATCGTAATGGTCATTGTCATACATCCTTATTTATTATATGGTTTAATTTCATTTATGACTTAGTTAATTCAAACTTTCGAAATTATATTCTTCTTATCAAAAAATTGCTATTTTTCAAACTTTCTGTGTTCTGTACCCATGGAGGCAGAGTTCGGGCCGAACTCTGTGTCCTTGGTCACAGAACCTTCCCTGATGCTCAGCCATCTATTGATTTGATTCGACAGTCCAGATTTAACCCGCTTGGCTGCTCCTAAACTCCTTAAACCCGAGAAACAACCCTCTCTCTCCAATTTATTCTTCTTCCACCTTCCTCCAAACTCAAATTTCTCAAACCCTAACCCTAGAAACTCTACTTTTAGGGCTCTCTTTCTTTCCAAACTCAAGATTTCAAGCTTTTGGGGAGATCTCTTCCATCTTTTCTCATCTTTGTGAGGTATAATTTCATATTTTTCTCTATTTCCTTTTCAATTATTTTAAATTCTCCATGGCTCCAAGACTTTTCAAAAGAGACAAGAGAAGAAGGAGTGAAGGTGCTTCATCCTCCAATCCTCCTCCTTCTATTGCTCCTCCAATACATCCACTCTTTAATCCACCACAACCTCATGACCCCAACACATTCAATGAACAAATTTTTGTATCATTAGAGGCTTCCAATGAATGGTTCAATGACTTTCGTTCAAGGTGTGTGTATGCGGGCCATCCTATCAATTTTATAATATTTTCGGCTTATGACTCATTATTCCATGATCTTTGTCTAGATGAGTTAGTTTCTACATCATCTCTTATATATTTGAATGCTATCCAAATGTTTTACTATAATCTAACCTTTGATGACACACGAATATATTCTCGTGTCGCTGGTATCGATATTACTTTTGATGATTTTGAGCTTGCAGAATATCTTGAGATCCCGAAACCTAATTCTTGGGAGAAACTTGTCGATGCACGCAAGTTTCAATTTTTCGATGGACCGTCCCTTGAGAGTTTCAAGGATAATTTGTGTACTCCCAATACTCGTCCACGTAAGCTACGGGCTAAATTTCTTAATCCGTATTTCTATGAACTTCATCGTATCATTTTCTTCACGATCTTGCCCAAAGCAGGATCGACCGATGAAGTATCTTATATTGAGATCTCTGTACTTTATCATATCCACTTCCATGTCCCGTTTAACTTTTTGTGCACTATGATGGACTGGATGATTAGTGCATGGAATAGACCACGATCATTGGTCTACGCCCTATATTTGCCGATGATTTTTCATGCGTTCCATGTTCCTCTTGATGAGTGTTAGTCCCTTCCTGCCCCCGCCTATCTGTCTAAGGCACGGCGGCTTCTAGCGGCTGTTGAGTCTCCTGCTGAGTCAGAGTATTTCGAGTCTGATGCTCAGGCCGATCCTCCTGCTCTTGGCCAACCTGCGCCTGAGCCACCTGCTACTCTTGAGTCTATTCAGACTATGCTGCATGATCATTTCTGCTTGGAGGATGATCGCTGGACTCAGATGGACTATCGTACCTCCTTACATATGACGACTATCAGCAATACCCTGCATGATATCAAGTACTTCCTGGATGCTCATCCTACGGTGTCTTTCCCTATGGTATGGGACCCTTCTCGCAAAGGTTACCGTATCGACGACACCTGGGTCAGGAGGTATTTGGATCCAGTTGCGGCGTTTGTTGATCCTCGTCGCTCTGCCAGTGACCCATCCGACTCTGCTGGACCTTTCCGTGCTTCGTGACGGCCGTGGTCTATTTTATGATGCTGCTGATGCTTAGGATTTCTTTTATTTATACACTTTGTCATTTTCATTCAGTGGTTATGTAGTTGAAAACTCTTTGTTTGGTACTACTTTATGCTTATATGGCTTCTATTTGGATTATTTTTGCTAGTTATCTCTTACGTTGGACTTGAGCTTGGTTGTGTGATTGCATATTTTCTTCATGGTTATTTTCTTACGGGGGTGCTTCTATTTTATTTTACTAAATGGCAAAGGAGAAGAAATATGTGATATTTGCTTAACCATTTTTTGGATAAATACTTGTGCTATGTTATGCTATATTGTTTGGACTAGTACTTGTATCAGGACTTAAGGACTTCTCTATTTGTGGGGGAGCCGAATTGTCCATCTACGGGAGAGCAATATATGTGTCCAGGTATGAATGTTGCGACACGCAAATATCGCAAATTTTGTCAATTATCAAAATGGTGGAGATTGTTGACCCAAACTGGATCGTAGTCAACCTAATCTTGATAATTAACAAATCAATATTTGGCATGATCCAACTCAACACATATATCGTCATTAAAACTACAAATCAGACGACTAACACATATCAAGTCAGACAATCATCATCGACGATTGCTCGATGAATACTGCTGGAACTTGTCTTCGGAAGTCTATATTTTTATATTTTATTTGAGTCTAGGCTTTTGTACATTGAGTCGCACTGAGTACCTCAGCCATAGACTAGAAGCCCCACAAACAAAAAGCCAAACTGCCAAAGCCTATTTAGCCCATTGAGCATTCTGTCTCCTAGGAGGCAGAATTCGGGCTGAACTCTGCCCCCACACAGAGTTCCGGCCGAACTCTGTCCCCTAAATTCCAGGCGCTAATTTTTAGGGATTGCTTATTGCAAGTTGTCCAACGGTCAAATTTTTGAATTTTGGGACAGAGTTTGGCCGAACTCTGCCTTCCAGGACTAGTATATATAGGCACCCTTTTCACCCATTTCAATTCATCCAATCTTCTTATCTCTTCTTTCTTATAGCCTATACATCCTAAAGAGCCATACTCTTCTCATCTACTAGCCATAAAACTTTCCAAGCCTACAAGGTGCTCGGTGCGAGTCAATTAGAAGTTTTATGCAAGAGTCTTCAAAAAGTCACTTGGAAAATTCCAAGTTTTGCCTCAGCGATCTTTTCAAGAAGTTGGCGTGCTCTTCTGTGTAAAGTCATGTGGTTGTAAAGCTATTTCACAAATAGTGGATTTCAATCCTGAGCTAGAGTTCTCAGGCCTGGACTAGTCCTCGACGAGGGAAACCAGGTTAAAAAGTTACCGTGTCTGCGTATGCTTTCTGATCTCTACTTTATTTCCGCATTATACTCTGATTAATTATTTACTAGTTGGGATTGAATAGAGTTAATTTTTTTAATTGATCATTATTTTCACAAGTACTCTATTCACTCCCCTCTAGAGTTGCCTACACGCACTTCAGAAATGCTGCAGTAGTAGTAGAAGTAGCAAGACAAGTCGGTTTTAGCTTTGGTTATCAGGATTTGAGAGTGTTCCAGTGATCAGTTGGTGAGATTGGTGTGTGGTGCAGACATGGATGTGGCCATATGAGCGAGTGGTATGTTAGTATCAGATTTGGATTATTAGTGTCTTAATGTTAGTGTCAGATTGAGATTAGGGGGTGGCTGTATGTTGGCAAGGCTTGATTTGGCAAGCCATAGTAGTAGCAGTAGATGCATTTACATAATGCAATACGGCAGCATGTTGGCAAGGCAAGCTTTTGCAAGCAGGGCATGCAGCAGTAGGGCAGGGTCTTAGCCCTTTGGGTTACAGTAGAAGGAAGGGTGGGGGGTTATAGTATCAAGCATGTAGGTGAGTGGGGGAGAGGGCATGTAGATATACCTATATTGCTTTCATATGTATGTATATCAACGTACATAGCATGTGTTTGAGGGAAACCATATGACATTAAGTTGGTATCGGATGTCAATGTCGATATCAGATTTTGAGATGTTAGTGTATCAGGTATTTGGTTGTTGTGTGGGTGAATTAGGAATGAGTATCAATATCTCGATTTGTAATTGAGGTGGGTTAGTTACGATATTAAGGTATCTATTAAGATTGGGGATTGAGGCTTAGGAGGAGTGTTCAATTTGAGAGTGTTATAGTATCTCTGTGTTAAAAGTTTAGAGTATGACTGATGTGAGTGTCTTGTTTTGGTTTATGTATCAAAGTTTAGGATTTAGCGAGTAACAGGTTAGCACCCTAAGTTAGTTTTGGTTGGTATGTGTTAGTATCCTGGTAGGATACTTGAATGAATTTAAATGTTAGGATTAGTTAGTATCCTAGGTTATATACTAGTGTACTGGTAGTATTTTTGATTTGGAGATTTGATTAGTTCAGTTGCAATTAGGATTTGGACATTAGCTTTCAGTGGGGGAAATTGTGGGGTTTAGTGGAGTAGCCATTTAGTTTGGGTAGGCAGAAGGGTTACCTTGTACTGCAGCCAATGCAAGCTACATTTGCAGCAATGCCAGCAGCTAGGCAGCAGTACTTGCCAAGGCAAATGGTTGCCTTGGTGTGCAGTAAGGCTTTGGCCTTACTTAGCAGCAGTTGCTTAGTAGCAGCAACAGGGCAGCAAGCATGCAGGCATATGCATGTGCAGAGCAGTTTGGGGCAGTGGCAGGGGATCCTTCCCCTTAGACAGTTGGCCACCCTTGAGTTTTGGGTTTAGAGAAGGATACCTAGATATAATATGATAAGTTACAACCTATTAGCCTAAGTATAAGTTAGGTAAGGTAATAATATATCTATAGGTAAGGTGGTTATCCCAAGTTAGCCTAGGATATTACATAGCTAGAAAGGGAATGTCAACCTGTCAAATGGAGATTTGGGGTAATTACCTTCTAAATGATCTAGGCATGGGGTTTTGGCTATTTGGCCTAAGGATTTGGCTACCTTTAGTCGAGGATAAAAGTTTACATTGGATAGATTGGTATATCCTATATACATATGTATATGCATGTACAGAGTAATATAGGGCTTGTAAATACCTAGATTAGGGTATTTAGGTAGGTAAGGGCTTGGTAGAGGATAACTTAACCATGGTTGACCAAGGTTGACTATTTTGACTATGAGTCAACTTTGAGTCAACATCTGACCTAGATTGGACTAAGGTTTGACCAGAGTTGACCAGAAGTCAACTGTGAGTCAGTTTTGACCTAGATTTGACCTATATTGCATATTACACACTAGAAAACCATGTCTAACACTGTTAAACCTCATTTAACATATGTATATCTCATTTATAGGTCTGTGACTCTACTTTGAGTCCCGTGTCACATACATTGCTATGGACGACATGCGAATACATTCTCTGATAGTTTTTATTATTTGATTACCACTATAATTCAAGTATTTAGAAATGTTAATTACGATTCTGGACATGATTGTACACGGATTGGTATTGTTATTGGATTTTCAGTCATGAGATGTTATCTTAACTCATTGCAATGGTATTGAATATTGTTCTCATTGGTATTGGATAACATTGGATATATATTAGATAACATTGGCTAGTAATGTGTCATAGTTGGATCCATCGTATCAGTCGGGGCGGAGGAAATATTAGTTAGATATGTGATCAAGAACTATCAGCAAGTAGTTAAATCATTGGCTATTAGCTATCATACATCGCATGTATGGTTGAGCTAGCCTTCCCTAGTATAAATTATTGAATCTTCCAAGCCAATCACATATCTAATTGGTATTTCAAACACATTATCTATTACAATTTTATACTCAGTTCACCATTACATTGCTCTATCTTGATATGGTAGTTCTCTTCCATTACATGCTCTCACAGATTTCTCTTCAGTTTATATTGTCTGTTTCTTCCATTATACTATTGCCTCAGACATGTTTTCTTCATCGTATATAGCATTCTATATATCATTGCTTTATAGTTGTTGTCAGTTTAAATGGAACTGCTGTTAGTTTATATACTTCGCTCTATCCTGACTGGGTACGTTGACAAAATATTACATATGATTTAGATGACTGTCCTATCTACTATGAGCAGGGGGCAAACGAGGGATGCACACAGGAGTCTAAGGAGGATCCTGCTCATTAGAGTGTGCCCTATATATAGTTTAGAATATTTAGCATTCACATTGTATCGGATTAATTGTTCCGATTGTTAATTGAGACTTATTTATATTCAGGACATGTATTTATTTGTGTTGGACATCTAAACTTATGTGTTGTGATAACTTCACTCTTATTTTCAGTTATCTTCTTACTTATCTATTTCTATATCGTGCTCTATCTTCCTTTAGACTTATGATTGAGATTATGTAGTTGGGATGTCATATTATTCCTCCGTGTGGAGATGACAGGTTTTATGATTCATATTGTTAGTTGTTATATGTTGTAGATGACCTATATAGCGTTCTACCGCCGACATTGCGGCATAGGCTGGATGTACCCACGTCCTCGTGCCCCTAAATAAGGTGCGGGTCGTGACACTCGTGTTCATCCTCCAAACATATCTATATATAACTTGATTCAAATCGTAACTTCGATCACATAAGTTTCTCGTCGGTCATCTAACGCTCGCATTGCATTAAGTCATTGCGCATCCGATCGTAACAATTCTCCGCAACGTCTACTCGTCAAATCATTTTCTATCCCTCGCACAACTCAAATCCATATTCGATTATTCTCGAATTTGTCTCAATGACATGGACTAAGTCCAACATGTTCAAACTTCCTTCGCCTACAATTCGTATTATGCATCGTACGCAATTAGTCCAACACGATTCACGTTCTCGAAACTATCTACGCATCGCGTCTGGGGCTACTTCGCTAGGTAACTTATGCAGACATCGTGCCTAATCTCTTCCGACATAAGAGGTCAACTTGAGTCTACGATGCTCAACGGTAACAATCTTTT
The DNA here is from genome assembly GCA_029216955.1 of Iris pallida. Taxonomy (NCBI): domain Eukaryota; kingdom Viridiplantae; phylum Streptophyta; class Magnoliopsida; order Asparagales; family Iridaceae; genus Iris; species Iris pallida. The sequence continues at coordinate 29,263,715 of JANAVB010020400.1, forward strand.
CGACCCAAGGTCTCTTACGATACGCCTATATCTGATTCTCGATCGAGTATGAATCCTTTACTCAATTTTTGAATAAATCCCAACTAGTTTGTTTCGTAACATAGATCGTGCGCTCAACACATATAACTTAATCGTTACTCAAACCGACCTATGACACAAATCTTAGGGCCGTTCCAATATTCATCGCTCTCACATGTTGCAGAATTCTTGAAATCGCCTTACTGTATCAATATGCTAAGTACGTTCCTTAATATCTATTCGATCATCCACTAGCAAACCACTCGATTACTTATTCGATTCAATCCGTAAATCTCTGACCATATCGATATAGTCGAAGGCTATCGCTGACTTCTGAAACACAATACTCAATCGCTTAGACTTATCCTCAACATGCACTACATCATCATTCATCCTCGATGCAATTTCTTATCCAACTTCATTAGGGTTGTCCTATGGTCTCGGATATTTACTTTGATTTGGCGGTCAGGTCTTCTAGGGTCAGCTTCCCCGAAGCTACGTTCGATAATTGAAGATCATCTATGAGGGACAGTTACTACGAGCCATGCTATATCATATCTTGGAGCAAAATCAATTTTCGACAATTCCTATGGGACTTTACCCAATCCGAAATAATTTATAAATCCAAAATTTATCTTCTCCATCCGCGCAACTAATGTGCCATTACTACTCGAATCACTCTTGCACTACCTTCAACAATATCACTAATCGAGCAATATTTGTTCGCCTTGGGTACGAGTCTATCCACTCATGATCAACATCCGATACACTCTATGCTCATCGCAACAATCCTCGAATTTACCTTCGTATCAAACCACAAGTCACATCTAATTTGCTACATCTTACAAGTTCAACCATCCCTGCTGGATATGAATCACCATACCAGTGCTCACGCAGAATGATCGCCATAATTCGCATAACGTATGTGCGAGGCTGGAGTTGCGCTCGTACAAGACAAGAATGTCAACGTTGTGGTTATCAACGAAGCAATCAAGACACTTTCATTTTCATCCAAATAATATATCCATCCATTCTCAGATTCTTCCAACGCATTTTAACATCCTCAAGTACATTTATGTAGCAATCACCTTTGCATAACTCATTTCGCATTTTAGATACGTACTATCTTCCTTTCGCATGAATTGTATTCTTTGTATTCACCATTATCATCCAAACCGACATCAACTTAACTTGCATCTTATTCATCCAACAACAATGCTCAACATATTTTTTCTTCATTTGATCAGAGTATCCTCGAGTTATTGTATATCGTCTTTGATACGTCTCAATACCATCATCGATATGCATAACTTGAATATCTTCCTTTCTCATAAGCTCCAATTTGTTGCAATCACTGTTATCATCCGAACTTGAATACAAATTAAGTCTCGCACATGTCAAGATCAATCTACTCGTATTTAGCTAATTATCACCATCGAGCGACATGATTTCCAGTTCCTTATACCCACTCTTGTATTCCTAACTCACATTTTCAGATCGTGCTACCGACTCTTCGCACTAACTCAAATTCGTTTGCACGATTACTTCGTACCTACTCAACTCATTTCGAATAGTTTTTACACCGACTTAACTCAATTTTGACTGAGTCAACTATTTTCTCAACGTAATATTCCCTCGCTATGCTCAGCCTATCGTTTAGCTTATACTCAACGAATTTTCTTTCGACGTATCATCCATAGATATGACTTCGTGCATAATCGTTCAACTCAATTCATCGAAGCATACTTGCATCAACTTCTATCAGGTCATTCCCACTCGAGTCTCGGTACTATTTCTCCGTTGAGGACAAACTTATCATAACTGACACAATCGTCTTGACGTAATCTATTGTATGTCACCAAACCATTTAACATAGCTATCGCTAAGTGGTATTGCATATACCACTAGGAAATCGAGCCTATCGTTTACAATACGATTCTTTGTTGTGCTGATCGCACAAGTGGTATTGCATATACCATTCGAAATCGAGTCACTACTCGATGTTACACTTCGCATATGTCCGACATCTATTTTAAGTTAACTATCCCGTGGCGATCTTTTTCGATCCCCGCTTTAGCGTTCACTTACTCGAGTTGGTACAACAACTGGACCAACATGCATAGTGTTTGCAAGAACAAAAGTCTTTATTACAAACTTAGAAAAAAGAGTACAAGAGTACAATTGATTTCTGGAGAAGTACAACTATAGGAATCTGATCGAAAGACGATCACTTTATCCCTTGGACGATGTGATATTGAAGATACGAGCCTCTGAAGAATGCAACAGCACTTTAGTAGGAGATTATGATCATTCTTGATGCTTTGATATTGATTTGAAACTCTATTTATAGAGTTCTTGAAATAACTGTTTAGCAGTTATTCTGGGTTACGCGCGCTTCAGGTTGTGCGCCTCCTGTTCACTTGCGCGAACGGTTGCACTAACTGTTATGGACGCGTGGTATCGTTTGATTGAGATGCACGTGGTCGTAAGCAATGTAGTGGACACGTTCTGCGAAGTTAGTGGCTTGCACGCCACGTCACTCTGTTCTGAATACTGTTTGATCACCTTGTGCGAGCTTCATCAGGTTACGCGTGGGCGCAATGTAGAAACCTGTGCGAGAGGTTGTACCAACTGCCGTGGACACGTGGTATCATTTAATTGAGATGTGCGTGGTCGTGCGCAGTGTAGTGGGCATGCTCTGTGAAGTGACTTGCGCGCCACGTTACCCTGCTTTAAAATAAGAGTTGATCAAGTGGCACCAACTAGCCAGGCTGCGCATGGGCACAACTCAACAACTGGCACCTTTGACTAGATCTTCTGTGCTGTACTGATTAATTATTTCACCACACAATGACTTGCGTGAACCAGTTGTCAGCATTAATTACATGTTGACAAAATCTTCTCGAGCACCGCGTTGCGCAGGATTTGAATACATTTTCCTTAATCTCTGTGCTGTCAGCTGTCAGGCAATGATGATACCGTTACAGCTTCTCGATGAAGTACGCTACGTGACGCTCGTGCAACCTGACTCCTGTGCAACCAGATGTTGGCGCAACCTGATGTTGCGCAACTTGATGGTTTGGCACAATGTAATGATTTGGTGCCATCTGATGATCGAACACTTTAATGGGTGGCGCAGCTTGATTTTTAGCCTCTACAAGACCCCCTTCAAAGTTTACAAAACTTGAAAAATACTTTAAAGTTTTGAAATACTTTGAATCATGCAAGTTTTATCTGGATTGCGCCAGTCAAGTCGAGCTCGATTCTTCATCATAAATTGCGTAACTATTTGGGCTATAAATTGCCGTACACTTTTGGAGTTTTTTCATTCTTTACATCATTTGGGATGGCTCGAGAGAAACCCTATCTTCTTATCCTTCTTCCCGATCTTTAAGAGCTTCGATCGACAACGATGGCACCCAAGCACTCCGCTACTGAGAAAGGAAAGACTGTGGCCGAGCCATCCATGCGAGCTCCGCCTTCGTCACGCCAAGAGACGGCCAATCCGGCCATAGAGGGTAAGTGTTTGACCATAAAACCGATCATCGAGCACCCACTTCAGGGTTCGGCTCGATTCTGGCAACGTACGCCCTCTCTTTTTAGAGTTGGGTACACTCTATGACTTGCGCATCCCTCTAGGGTTTGGGTTGCTGTCCAGACAGTGTTGTGCGCCATTTCGAGAGTTGTGCTTTCTTTTGGACGCAACTTGACATATTGTGCAACAAAAATGTGGCACAACCTGAATGTTGCACAATATGAGGGTCGCACAATCCGAGTACTGTGCAACATGAGTGTCGCACAATCTGACTGCTGCGCAACATGAGTATCACGCAACATAAAGTCATGAGTTTATTAACCAAAAAAGATCATTAAGTGCCCAGTTCATTCCCAACGATGAACCTATTTATGGGGGCGTTCATTTTCCGAAACGAATTTCCCTTCTTCTTCTTCGTTTCAAGTTTTTCTTTAAATGCAACCCTCTTTTTCATGGGAATCTGAAGAGTCGGCTGGGGCTGATCTTCACTGTATATATATGGGCATGATGTCCAGCCTCCATCTTCATTCACTCTTATGGCTTACAAAGAGAACATGAAGCAGAAGATGAACATTAATGTCGACGGCAAAGCTTCTGAGGAGAAAACACACTCTGCGCCTATGGGGTATTTGTTGGAAGCTGACCCGTCCTTGAGGGCGGAGAACTTTCTAGACTGCTTTGGCCTGACCCCAACAATCTTCGCTCGTTTCAGTGGTAGGCCATCGTCTTCTTCCGAAGAGCGTGGCGCATTAGAACAGAGGGAAGGGTTCCTCCGTTTGATGCATCGCTCGGGTATCCACAACATAGAGGAGTTAAACGCTGCTTTACGTCGTACTGATGATGGAAAGAAGAAGTGATGTGATATGAGAGCGTCATTTTTCATAATGGCCATAGCGCCTACTTCTGTAGTGTCTATCCTCTTTTTCTATTAAAAAATGAAAAAGTTTGGCTTTATTAAATCCTGTCGCGTTTAAGTTTTTTTGTGTAACTGTTTTGACATATTATCAACTTTCGAACAACACGTAGTGTTTCTTCCGAAATATATGCCTATGGACGTGCATAACGTTTCAACTCCAATTGCATATAAATAGTTACGAGAAGAAAAGAACATTTACTGTATTCTCTTCTTCTTTTCGATGTTTGCAGGGGACCAACTGACGAAAATTCCCAGAACCGGTATCGGTGATTTTGGATGTTATGAAGTTGAACCTCTTTGATACACACATCAGAGAGCTCAGAACTCTTCATGCTTAAAAGAGCTTCCTCGAGATGGTAGGAAGGGCCTTTATACATGAGAGTCGGTGGAGACACAGAATTAGGAATCGTATCACAAGGGTGATCTCATTCCTACTTCTCATTAAGGGTCGTCTCTTCTCCACCAGTTGTATTGACAGCAACTTTTCTTCGAGCTGCTGCACTCTGTGGTTCTCCTCTCGTCTTCTGAGAGAGAAGACCAGAGTTGATTCCATTGTCTTGCTCGCTGCTTCAGGTCGAGTCGACAAGGAACTGGCACCAACAAGAAGATCCAAAGATGTAATAGACCTTCATTTGTTAAATTTAGAATAAAAATTCGAGATGTAATAGATTTTTATTAAGATGTATCTATATTTTTAAAGAAGGAATAAAGAATGATTTTTTCTTCTTTATGATTTGATTTGATGTGATGATATAGAAAATAGAATCCAGAGATAATGTGGACGTGAACTCATTTTTCTATTAATGATCTTCAAGTCCGCTGGGACTTAAAGACAGAATATTGTGTCTAAAAAGACAATATCTGTGATTATACGGATTTATCATAAAGAAAAGACATCTTTTAAAATAGCTGGATTTCAAAAGACAGAATTGATGATTCTGATAGGCTCCACAGGGGATTTTGAGTTTTTATTATCTTGTGACTTTATTTACGAAAAAGTAAATAAACGATAATAAATGTAGGCCCATTCACAAAATAAAATAGAGATGAAAAGACTGATGAATAAGCATGCCTTTTTAAGGAAAGGTCGCTTCGGTTCTCGAGATAGACAATAAACGGAGACCTATTCAAAAGAGATGAAATGAAAGAACATACATTTTCGAGGAAAGGTTGCTTTGGTTCTCGAGACAGAATGTTTGGCTTTTCTGTTTATAAATAGTGTAGAACTTTTCTGAGAGCATCATTCACCCCTTTTCTTTCTTTTGCAAATCTCTTCAGAAGATATGCCTAAGGAGGCAAAAGTCATCCCGAAGATCGAAGCCGCCCTCGACACTCCTTCCGACGAGCTTCTACCGCCTACTCACCCAGAAGTCGGAGAAAGCTCGGCTCTCCCTAGACAGAAGCAGGACATTCTTGCCAAACTGGTGGAGCCTGGGAGTACTGCCGAGGAAGAAGCTCTGAGAAAAGCTGCATGTGAATTGTTGGTATCATCCAACAATAATGTATTCGAGCTCCTTACAAAATTTGTCTTCGATCAGGAGGGCTCTAGTCCTTGTTAATTTTATGTATTTCCTTCCATCTGACATATTCAATAAAAGGAATTTTGTTTACATTTTGAGTCTCTGTGTTGATATCTCTTTGTTTTTAAACATAATATTTCTTAAGAAACTTGCCATTGATAGGCATCATGGCGACTCGACCATCCATACCAGTCAATTGATAAGCTCCGTTGGAGAAAACTTTGCTTACAATGTAGGATCCTTCCTACTTCGCTTCGAAGTTGCCTTTGCTCATGTGCGTCATAGTCATAGGACGTCTGACGGTTAGAACTAGTTCTCCTTTCTGAAATGTTCGGACTTTGACTTTACGGTTGAAGGCTTTTGATAGACGAGCTTGGTATAACTCAATATGTTGTTGAGCTAGGAGCCGTTTCTCGTTAAGCGCTTCAAGCTCCTGAAGTCTCAGACGATCATTGTTTTCGGTCGTGAGTTCATTGGCAATAACAATCCTTAGGGAAGGGATCTGGATTTCCAATGGTAAGACGGCCTCGCATCCATATACCAAAGAGAAAGGTGTACAGCCTGTAGGAGTACGTATATTAGTACGGTAAGCCTATAGACATTCTCCAAGCTTTTCACTCCAGTTCCGTTTGTTGGTAGAAACAAACTTCTTGAGGAGTTTGATGATGGTCTTGTTAAATGCTTCTGCCAACCCGTTAGCTGCAGGATTGTAAGCTGTAGAAGCAATATTATTGATCATGTTGTCATCACAGAATCGAGTGAACTTCTGACTGATGAATTGTGGCCCATTATCATTAATGATTCGCCGACGAACACCGAATCTGTAGATCACATGATGCTTAATAAAATTGATAACACTACTTGCCTTGACCTCAGCTAGAGGTATAGCTTTAGCCCACTTTGAGAGGTAATCAGTTATGGCCAATATGAACCAATGTCCTCGAGATGAGGGAGGATTAATAGGACCAATGACATCCATGCCCCAAGCTTCAAAGGGCCATGATGCTGCCGTTGGGTAAAGAAATTTTGATGGTTGATGGATAAAGTCAGCATAAATTTGACATGCTCGGCACTTCCTTGCATACTCGATTGTATCAGATACCATTGAGGGCCAATAGTAGCCCATATGGCAAATACGATCATGTAGTTCATAACCAGTTGATGTGCGCCACAAAAATCGTCATGAGCCTCACGAAGTATTTGTTTTGCTTCTTCTCCTGCGAGACGCGTAGAAGTAAGCCGTCAAATATTCTTCGGTAGAGTGTCTTTGTAGCATGATTATAATAGAATCTGTGTGACCGCCGATGAATTATTGTAGCCTCCTTAGGATCTTCGTGTAAAATATCATGGACCATGAAGTCTATAAAAGGAGTCATCCAGTCTTCACTGATGGAACAAATTTTAGCTGAATTGTTGAATTTCATGTTTGAGTTGTTGACTTCAATATTTAAGTTATTCTCGACACAAAATAACTCTTTATTAGTGATGACAATCATTTATTACCTTCTTACTGGAATTGCTAATACTGCTGCAAGATTAGCGAGTGCATCAGCTTCCGTATTACACGCTCGATGTACATGCTCGATGAAGAAGCCTTTGAATGAAGTAGCCATCATGATCGCCGCATCATGATATGGGACCAGATCTTGATGTCGAACTTCGTACGTGCCTCTAACTTGGTTGACAATTAGTTTAGAATCTCCGTAAACTTCAAGATACTCAATATTTAATTATTTAGCCAATTGGAGACCAATGAGCAGAGTGTTGTATTCAGCCACATTATTGGAACACGACTCATCTAAAGAATAAGCTCTTTGAATAGCTAACCCTTCTGGTGAGACGATAACGATTTCGACTCCAGCAACAATAGCTCATTTTGGTCCAATTCTGGATGCACCATCAAAGAATAGACTCCAGGTAAGAATTTCTTCTGAAATCATGTTGGACTCCAAAGTTTCGTCTGGAATCTCGTCGTAGAGTTTTGACGTTTCGAGAATTGGATGAGCTGCCAGAAAGTCAGCAAGGGCTTGACCTTTAACAGACTTTTGAGAAACATAAACCATATCATATTGTGTTAATAATATGGCCCATGTTGCAAGCCTGGAATTGAGTGTACTGGACTTCTTCATCAGGACCCGGAGAGGGTTAACTCTAGAAATAACATGAATAGTTTGGCCAGTGATATAATGTCTCGTCTTTTGAACAACAAACATCAAAGCTAGACATTCTTTTTCCACTGGAGTGTATCGATGCTCAGCTCCAATCATTATACAGCTAAGGTAATAGATAGCCTGTTCATGACCTTCTTTATTCTTCTGAGCTAATAAAGCACCTAGGGAACGGTCCATTGCTCGAACATACATCATGAAGGATATTCCTGACACTTGAGGCACTAGAACTGGAGGGTTCATCAAGTATTGCTTTATGTCTTCAAATATTTGTTGACATTTTTTAGTCCAAATAAAAGACACACCTTTTTTCATGAGTTGAGTGAACGGTCTACAACGTCCAGAGAGATTTGAGATGAATCTCCTGATATACACAAGTCGTCCCTGGAATCATCGTAGCTCTTTTAGGTTGCGTGGAGGATGCATCTCTTGAATGTCTTTAATTTTCTCAGGGTCAACGTGCATACCTTTAGAGGTAATAACGAATCCAAGAAATTTGCCACTAGAGACTCCCAGGAATGACTTTGTGGGATTCATCTTGAGTTGATGCTGGCGCATTAGATCGAAAATAGTTCTCAAGTCTTGAATGTGGTCTTCTTTTCGACGACTTTTGACAGCAATATCGTCAACATAGCATTCAACAGTTTTTTATAAATGATCACGAAATATAGTACTCATGGCCCGCTGATAAGTTGTACCAGCGTTCTTAAGACCAAATGGCATGACAGTATAATAATAGACTCCAAGAGGAGTACGGAAAGATGTATGTTTCTCATCTTTTGGATGCATCTTGATTTGATTATATCCTGAAAATCCATCCATAAAGGACATACGTTCAAATCTGCAAGTATTGTCGATCATGATATCAGTAATTGGAAGAGGAAATTCATCTTTGGGACAAGGTTTATTAAGGTCTCTGAAGTCGATACAGACTCAAAATTTCCCTATTTTTTACAAAACTGGGACAACATTAGCCACCCAGTCTGGATGTTGTTCTTCTCTGACGAAACCGCAAGTGATGAGTTTCTTGACTTTAGCTTCTATAGCATCCATCATATCGGGCCAAAACCGACGTTGTTGCTGCTTGACTGGCTTCACATTCGGCAGAATGTTGAGCTTATGGGTAGCGATCTGAGGATCCAATCCCGGCATGTCTTCATAGCACCAAACGAATACATCAATGTATCCCTAATTAGCTGGATCAGTTCTTCTTTATCTGTTTCGGAGAGACTTTTGCTGACAAATATCGATTTTGGGGAAGTTTCATCTTCAATATTGACTTGAACCAACTGATCTTCGGTAGGTGGCTCACATTGCTTAAAGCGAAGCTCCCATTGAGTATCCATCCTTTGTGCCCAAGGATCAGATTCAGAGGCTTTGACAAAATCTTCGTCATCTTCTGAGAGCTCTGCAGTTACCATATTGGAAGATAGAGTCACTCGATGGACGTGCCCTACACTGGTGTCTGAATCCCATGAGATAGAATCAGAAGAGTTAGATCGTTCTTCTTCATCGGATTCGAAGGCTTCTGGAGTCAGAATTGGTGAAGTATAAACTAATCCCCGCTTCGTTTTGTTGTAGTATTATTGTGATTTTTCTTTTGCATCAGGAATACGAATAGGAGTTCGCCTTCCTTTGCCACCATTGATACCAGCTTTAAAATTATAGTCCATCTTTTGAATGATATCTTTTGATTGATGACTATAACGATGTAGTTGAAGTATTTTGTTATCGTGATTTTTTTCTTCACTATCGGGCGTGATCTTTTGTTCTGTTCCTTTACTAAAAAGTATAGGAAGTTCATCTTTCTTCCTGGAAGGAACTAAGAAGAAGGAGTCCTGTATTGGTTTGAGCAGTACTTCATTTTGGGAAGCTTCAACTGCTCCTATGGTAAGTGGTTCGAAGTTATCTAACATTTTTTAAATAACATCGAGTATAATAAAGAACATCAGTATACTGTAAAGGAGATGCTACTTTATTGATTTGTACATCATCATTTACAACATGATTCTTAGCTTTAACAGAATGCTTAGTAAGGTTGATAACCAGAGGAGGAGAAGGAGAAGGAGAATATGAAGGTTTGTTACAACGAAGGTCGATAACAAGAGGCTCAGAAGAGGCGATCTCCCTTTGTTCCCTTTCTACAGCAGGAGGCTGTTTGTTATGAGAGGAAAGATGTATAGTCAATGTCTGAGAAGAAGAGGGACGAGTAGTACGTCCTTTGACGGGGATCATGAGAACATCTTTTGAAGTATCTTTCTGATCTTCCTCCCTATCCATCGCCAATACAACTTTCATGAACTCTTCCTTGTACATTCGAGAGTCCGTATAATACGCTTCAATGCCCCTGAAAGGATTTAGGTCGGCTACTTCCTTTTGGACTTCTCCATTGACGTCCATATATTTAAAATATTGATATAGAGTGAATGGTACAATATTATGCTCATGTAGAAAGGGTCTTTCAAGCAAAGCATTATAAGAACCATGATTATCGATCACGTAGAAAGTAACCTTTGTACGAAGATTGTCTATTTGAACTTTCAGGCGGATCTTTCCCAAAGGTTCACTTCTTCCAGAATTGAATCCCAAGATTATCATGATGGTTGTTGAAAGATTGTGTACAGGAATCTTTAATGCATCTAGAAGAGTCTTTGGCATGATGCTAAGTGCAGATCCAGGATCGATCAAAATGCGATCAACCTTTATGGTATCGACATATCCCGTAAAGTAGAGGGGTCGATCATGACGATTATCTTCCAACAGTATATCGTCTTGTATAAAGGTGATGTTTGGCATCAACTCTATCACACTATGACAATGAAGGCATGTCATAGGCTCTTCCTCTGGCTTCTTGAGGAATGTTAGACAAGTATCAGCTTACATCAAATCTTCACTCAACGTTTCCCAAGTTTTCTTCGAAAGACGGAGTAGCTCAAAAATTGACAATCTTGCCAGGGTATTAGCCAGCTGAGCCAATATATCAAAGTTATACGACTTCTCAAGTCCCAAAGTTAGAGTCTTCTTCAATACTTTATCAAAACGGACAGGCGGTTTTCCTTTGTCAGCTATCATCGGTTTGGAAAGAGTTGGCTCTATTGGAGGTGATGAAGCTGATGGACTATTGACAGCAGAAGAGGATGGTGCTTGAGGAGCCTTCAGAGCTAGAACAAGGTTTTCTTGACCTTCTGAATAGTCTCTTAGGTATGATTTTCCAGACCTGTTACCAGTTAAGACTTCTTCTTCGGATACAGGTTCGAAGGATACCATATTGACTCTTTGCCTAGATTTTGTTTCTGGAAGGTTTCTTTTGGCAAGATGGAGAGTTTATCCAGTAACCCAAACCAATCCGAGATTGGTTGTAAGAAATACATAGGAAAAGAGGTACAGGAGATCCCTTTCCATGGTTCAAACCAGAGGCCTTTTGTAGATCATATCTTATTTTCGTCATTAGTTCACGAGACTGTGAACTATACAGATGGAAAACTGGTAGTATTTGGCTTCTGACTTTGACAATGTTGTCTCAGCAGGGAAAGAAGAAGAAGGATTATCTGCTGCCGAGATGAATGTGGCAGTTAGGGGTGGAAGATAATGTTTACCAAATGAAATCATATGACATGATTTATTTTTAGTGAGCTTCTTAGACTTGGTGGAAGAAGATGGTGTTTCGAAGTCCGCCACTAAATCTGGATGGATCCATTTAATTTCTCCTTTATTAGTAGACAGAGGAACAAGACCATCAGTTCGTGCAGTTGGAAGATTAACAATCTCCAGAGCAGTTCTCGGGATGGGGATGATATCGTCCTGTACAAGTTGAGCCAGAAAATCTCCAAATTGTAAAGAGACGATGTTAGTCGTTACAGTTTTCTCATCTTGTTGGAGAGTGATTGCACCAAAATTGACCATCTCCTGAATTTTACCCTTGAGCACATAACATGCTCGAGTTGGATGTCCAATAAATCTGTGGTAAACATAATATTTAGGATGGCCAGTCTTACCAACTTCCTCTGGCCGTTTTGGTTCTGGCAGTTGAAGTTTATTGCTCTTGATGAGACAATCATAGATACTCAAGATATCATCTTCATCAAAAGAGTATTCTTCTTTTGGACGTGGTGTCCGTTGTGGTGGTGTTGTTGGGGTAGATGTTGGCTGATTTATATTGATGGCTAGGGCTTCTTTGCCTTTGAGATTAATGGCCAAACTCTCCTTGCTCTTACGAATGTTCTGACAGTCACTATTATTTGGTGTAGCATGTTCATCTTTGTCAAGATTAGACATTTGAATACCTAATTGCTTGAACTTGTCAGCGCTCTCTTCTGCTGCTTTGGAGTTCACTATGAAGGAATGCCAGTCTTGGAATTGTGTTGATCCTGTCCACATGCTGATTATAGGCAACATGTTTGATTTGCAAGTGTCTATAGTCAAAGCATCTGGAGCTCCGAGAGGCATTTTGAGTGCTTCACGGCGGAATTGTTCAATGAAATGTTTAGTAGTTTCATTATGTCGTTGTTTGATTTTGATGAGAGCAGACATAGTCATGTCGTTGGTTCCCTCATAAAATCGTTCCAAGAACATTTGTTTGAAGCCAACGAAAGAGGTTATACAACCACCTGTAAAACTACGATACAAGTTATATGCTACACCAGCTAAACAGCCGATAAATACTCTAGTAAGAAGAGCATCATTTGGTTGAAGTTGATCAGTCATTACTTCAAAGTGATTGAGGTATTGACTTGGAGATGTGCTGCCATCAAACAGCATAATAGTAGAGGGTTTGTATTTAGGAGGAAATTGGACCTCTTTCTATTCTATGGGATAGGACTGTTTGATCCCAAGTTTCTGCAGGCCATCATTCTGTTTGAAAGCTTCAAATTGAGTACATAAAAGTTTTACGGCCTCATTGGTATCTCTTGTTGATTGCGGAGGAGTGGATTGATTTGATATGTTATGAGGGGGTACCGCATGATAAGTACCACCCCCGGCACCAGATTAACTTGGAATAGCCTGCACAGGAATGGAAGCAGAGTGAGGAGACTGTACCCCCAGGTCAATATTGATGGGAGCTGATGTTGTTACAGGTTCCTGAGTCAGAATCAGATTCGCGACTGGTGGAACTGTATGTTGTGCCATAATCACAGCATGCATGTATGTCATCATCTCAGCCATGTTCTTCAAACTAGCCTCCAAAACAGCAATTCTCTGCTCTTGACTGTTAGAACTGGAAGTATCTTGATCTTATGTGACGACATAAGTAGTCACTTCTCTAGCCCTTAAAGATGAGCTAGTGGAAAGGATGGTCCTTTCAGAACTTTTACTGTCAGCATCAAAGTCATATAAAGAACCACCCCAAGAATAAGTGATAGGGATGTCTTTTTGACTGAAGGAATCTTGGTTAGAATCAAGAAGATTCCTTTGACCGGTTGTATCTTGGTCGAAAAGAAGATTCCTTTGATCGATTATTTCTCGGCTTCTTGATCTAGTATATTGGTATACTCCTTCATCGGATTCATAAATCTGATCTAAGTATTGTTGACTGGGATTGTGGGATGCATTATATCTTGGACATTTCCCACCCCCAGTGTTTCGACATGCCATATTGACAGAAGCATAGAGTAATTCATCTTCGTCCACTAGGATTGGTTCATGAGTCTAAACATAATTCAAACGGTCAAATACGGACCGCTTGGCTGACTGACAGCAGCATTTGATGACAACTTCATGGTGGTGATTGCAATGATGTTCTTGCTGTTGGTCTACCGTTGGATAAGATGGATTTGCAACCTTTCGCTTCTGTATTAAAAGTTCATGGAGGTCATTAACAGGACGAGAAGAAGTCACAGGAAAGTAGTCCGTGACGATATTCGGGACATGGTTTATATTTTTGAGGTGTCCCGTACCTTGAGTGTACAAGGACGTGCTAAGCTGGTTAGCATAAGTCATAGGATCTTTCACCTCAGCATTCTTCCTCGGGTGCAAGTTAGCAACTGGTGCAGGTTGCACTTGATACATTTTGTATTTTCTCGAGGTTGACCCTGATTGGCACATATTGATATAGGTGCGCAAGTCTGACATGGGAGCTACTTGTGCATCTACTTGAGATACTAGCAGTTTGCCTTGTCGGGATCTTGAGATACATAGGGTTGGTAGATCCTGCCCTCACCTCTTTGGAGTAGGCATAATACCCTTTTGCATGGAAAGTTTATTTTGAATAGAACCCATCTTCCTGACAGAGATTTGTTTGTCTCTGTTAAGGAGAATAGAATTCATATCTGAATTAGCAGTACTTTCCACCCAGTCAACGACTCGAGTAGAATGAGGAAAAACTAAAGAACGTTTTCCTTGATTTAGTGATTTTTAACTAAACTTCTGGTTTGGTGGCAAAGAGGGAGCCACTAAACAGTGTTTCTCTTTACGTTGCTAGTACAGAAGTATGTGCAGGTTGCGCCAGAGCAAGAATAGGCATAGGTTGCACCAGAGCATGAACATGCGCAAGTTGCGTCAGAGCAGGAACATGCGCAGGTTGCACCATGGAGGAAAATGCCAAAGGGTGCTTTCCTTTGTTTTGTCCAGCAGTGTGTCGAGATGAAGTCTCTTTCAATTTCAGAGTCGGAGAAGTAGAGGGGTTAGCCAAAAGGCTATTTCCCTTAGGTTGCGCCAAGGTAGTGATGGACGCAAGTTGCGCAGAAGCAAGAATAGGTGTAGGTTGCGCCAGGGAAGTAAAGGCCAAAGGACACTTTTCCTTGTTTTGGACAGCGGTGTGTCGAGACAAAGTGAAGGGATTAGCCAAATGACTGTTTTCCTTAGACTGCGCCATGGCAGTGATAGGCACAAGTTGCACAGAGACAGGGGATTGTGCCGTCGAGGACTTAGGAGTCCAAACAGAACGCGTCTTGCTCTTAACAGCAGCAGCAGTGCGCTTGGCACCCCCAGTAATGATCATAGCCTCGTAGGTTGTCTGGTCGACTTGAACGACCAGGGTCTTCTGCGTCTTGTCGATTGACGTGGTATCACATTGAGTTGTCATTTTCTCGTCGGAGGAGAAAGTCGTCCCCAGCAGAGTCGCCATTTTGTTTGCAAGAACAAAAGTATTTATTGCAAACTTAGAAAAAAGAGTACAAAAGTACAATTGATTTCTGGGGAAGTACAACTATAGGAATCTAATCAGGAGACGATCACTTTATTCCTTAGACGATGTGATATTGAAGACACGAGCCTTTGGAGAATGCAACAGTACTTTAGCAGGAGATTATGATCATTCTTGATGCTTTGAGATTGATTTGAAACTTTATTTATAGTGTTCTTGAAATAACTGTTTAGCAGTTATTTTGGGTTGTGCGCGCTTTATGTTACGTACCTCATGTTTACTTGAGCGAACGTTTGCACTAACTGTTGTGGATGCGTGACATCGTTTTATTAAAATATGCGTGGTCGTAGGCAGTATAGCGGGCACGTTCTGCAAAGTTAGTGGCTTGCGCACCACGTCACTCTGCTCTGAACACTGTTTGATCACCTTGTGCGAGCTTCATCAGTTTGCGCATGGGCGCAATGTAGCAACCTGCACGAGAGGTTGCATCAACTGCTGTGGACGGGTGGCATCGTTTGATTGAGATGCACGTGGTCGTGGGCAGTGTAGTGGGCACGCTCTGTGAAGTTGGTGACTTGTGCGCCACGTCACCCTACTTTAAAATAAGAGATGATCAAGTGGCGCCAACTATCCAGGCTGCACATTGGTACAACTCAACAACTGGCACCTTTGACTAGGTCTTCTGTGCTGTACTGATTAATTTTTGTGCCACACAATGACTTGCGCGAACCAGTTGTCAGCATTAATTACATGCTGACAAAATCTTCTCGAGTGCCGCGTTGTGCGGGATTCGAATGGATTTTCTTTAATCTTCGTGCTGTCAGCTGTCAGGCATTGATGATGCCGTTACAGCTTCTCGAGGAAGTACGCCACGTGGCGCTCGCACAACCTGACTCTTGCGCAACCCAATGTTGGCACAACCTGATGCTGCACAACTTGATAGTTTGGCGCAATGTAATAATTTGGCGCCATCTGATTATCGAACACTTTAATGGGTGGCATAGCTTAATTTTTAGCCTCTACACACAGTCGTTCATTCAAGTTTGACATTCATTCAAAGCTAATTGTGTCTTGGCGATCATATCGATCACAACACAACATTCGCTAACTCAAAGCTCAACGCGTCATTCGGCTAAAATAAACATTCGCCTACTTCAAAACTCGATTCAACTCATAAGTTTGCCGACTCAAATTTGACTAGTGACCAATTCGACTCGTTCAAATTGCCCTACAATTTTTCAATCCTATCGTTGTAACTCGTACAACAATTCCTTCTCAATACTCAAAGTCATTACTCAGATCGTTCAACATATCGCTTCCCTTCCGCATAGCCACATAACATGCATCGCCTCATATATCGACTCATTGCACTTCGTGCAACCAACATCACGTGACTCTTTGCACTTCGTACGACCAACAATGCGTATCTCATTGCACTTTGTGCAACCAACATCCCTCATATTTGTTGCACTTCGTGCAACCAACATCCCTCATATTCGTTGCACTTCGTACAACCAAAGACTCGCAACTTCTTGTACTTCGGGAAACCAATATTTCGTAACTCGTTGCACTTTGTGCAACTAACATTCTCCGATGGCACTCGGAGATAGCATGATAGTCATGACATACTTGTTGCAGATGTACGCAACAAAATACAGACTTATTGTATGGAACATCCAATATAGCATCGAGTAGATCAATGAGCCATGCGGTTGCTGAAATGACTCAGAGTCAACTGATTTCGATAGCGAAGCAACTGAGGGTCAAAGAGATTCGTTCATGGTCCAAAGGATGGAACCTCTTCGATACCAACTTTCTATGCCACGACTCGAGAAATCGCTCGTCCTCGCTAGATTTCATCCGAATTATCGTCCTCGCTGGGGCGTAATGCCGTACAAGCCTGGAATTGTGCTCCTGCAAGGCAAGATAACATGTTCACGTAAGTTTATCTCAAATTGATAGCATAAGCAGCGGAAGGAAACAAAGTATACAATAAGAATCTCTTTTATTAATAATGAACTGAAGATTACAAAGGCTTTGAAAGTCTAAATGAATATGCCAACTGGCTACAACGCTCATGATCTCTCTAGCTCACAAAGGATTATATTGTTCCATACATTATGCCTCTTTATAGCCAACAAATAATCTTCGGCCAAACATATCCATGTTGTAAGTCCGAACGCCAATGCGGTAGCCCGCCTCGAAACGCTAAGGACTCCATGCCTCGGCGCATCCAAGCCAAGCTCTGCCCCGAGCAGAACATATCCTGAACCTGCGAGCAAACTAGTGGGGGATTAGTGCTTTCATTCTCGCTGCACTGATCAAGACCCACACGACTAATCCAACACTAAGTAAATTTAGTGAAGCATGCATCTTTATTTTGTGATCTTTCTATTTAGCCTTAGGATCAGTTTCATGGAAATATTCAAAAAGTTATCGATAGCAACTAAATCATAATTGTGTCCCTACAACAGATACAGTTAGACATAATATGAACATAAACATGGTGATCATGTCCATCTCCGTCTCGTTTTGCCTAGCCTGCAATCGTTAGAAATTTGTATGACCAATCATACAAATCACACAGCCAACCAAACAAACTTAACATAAGCATAAAGGTGGCAGGCTCTGCGCCTACACCCAATGCTATGCATAGCCTGCCGGTCCTATCTATATGAAGGTCACGACGTTCCGCACCGTAATAGACTGGTATCTTAAAGTGTAAGCCGACAATCGCTTTGGCACAGGTTGCTAGCCCAATATCCAAAGGATCCCAAACTTACTAGTATTGTGGCTTATCACATCAATAGGAGGGTGCAACCCGTTTAAATGAAGTGCACCACCAATACCCCTTAATTCTTTCTACGATTATAGAGGCTAAAAAATTAAGCTATACTACTTACCCAGAAGTCATCTCATCAAAAAAAATTATATCAATAGGTTGCGCCATATCAGGTTATGCCATATCAGGACGCTTTGAGTCCGGTAGCTTGATCTTGTCACCCTGCTTCAATATCTCGAAGAGTTGCAGGGTGTCTTCATCGTTGAAAGAATAAACCTCCTTTGGCCTTGGTGCAAGCGGAGGCTTCTGAGTTGGTGCTGATACACCTTTGGAGGCATTGACAGTCAACGCCTGCTTCCCCTTCGTCTCTCGTCCAGGGTTGTTGGCTGCTGGCCGTTTTTCCTTATCCTCAAAGACAGGAAAACTGACTCCCAGAAGACGAGCATTGGACGCTTTCTTCTCTGCTGCTTTGGCCTCGATGATCAATGAACTCCAGTCGGGAGGAGGAGTGGAGTTGAGCCAGAGTTTAATCGCAGGCAGCATGTTCATGCTGCATGAGGAGAGGAGTGCATGTTCTGGCATGCCCGGGGGCAGTTTGAAGCAGGCTTGTCGGAATCGTTCGATAAATGCTCGAACTATTTTCTTTTTCTTCTGACGTATCTCTATGAGGGACGCCATTGTCATGTCCTTTCCTCCGTCGTAGAAACGATCGAGAAAGAGATGCGTCAAGTCGTCGAAGGAAGATATGGAGCTGTCAGGGTGACTGCAGTACCAGTCGTAAGCTACTCCTTTCAACGCCCCTACAAATATGCTGGTGAGTAGTACGTCTTCCTTCGGGAGATGTCCCGTTTGAGATTAGAAGTACGTCAGATAGCGACGTGGAGAGTCCTTTCCGTCGTATGGCGTCAATGTTTGTGGTTTATACTTGGGAGGATAAACCACTTTGTTCCATTCGAGGGGTATGGTTGTTGGATCCCCATCTTCTGGCGCTCCTCTTGTCTGTTCTTGGACTCAAAGCGCTCGCACAAGACACTGATCATCTCAACCACGTCTTCCGTGAAGCTGGGAGTCGGGAAAGGTGGTACAGCCTGGAGTTGAGCATTTGATGGTGTCACTTTCCGTTCCCAGAATACGTATTTTTATACATGTAATGCTTTAATATATTTATTTTACATTTGTCATGTACTGATCTGTAGTTAAACCCCTTTAATTTTATGTCCATTAATTTCCTGCAATTTAATTTCTGTATTTTATTTTCTGCTTTCTTACTATGCTTTAGCTATACTTTGGGTTCGGCTTGGATTGGTTTAGTTAGTTGGTTCAGCCTGAACCGAAATGAACCCCCACCTACCACCACCCCTTCCATTTAAAGCCATCCCCTTTCTCTCTTTTCATTACTTCACCATTAATCTTCTTCTTCCCCATAACTCCTTCCCCACCTACCAGCCACCAAGGCAAGTGCCAAACTTGCTTCTTGATAGATCACCATTATTATCGTTCTATCATCTTCATTACTTGATTTTGAGCCTCTTTAGTACTTAGCATTTTCAGTTTCCATGGTTCATTCCTTGTAGATCTAAGTTTAATGCATTTTCGGATTTCTTAAGTTTTGATCTAATAAACTTTGTTATCTTTAAGTTTTGATGGTTCCATGTTGTAGAGAATTTCGTTCTACCCCATTTTGACCTATGGAAGTTCAGATTTGGGCTTGGAATGAAGGATTTAGAGAGCTTGGAAGCAAAGGTTTCCATAGTTCTGTCCTTAGAAATTTGGAGAAGAGCAGTATCTGGCCGCACGAAGAGCATCTCGGCCGCATGGCATTCTCGGCCGTATGGTATTCTCGGCCGCATGGCATTCTCGGTCGCATGGTATTTTCGGCCGCATGGCATTCTTGGCCGCATACCCTATTCCTGCCGCATAAGCTCGGGATTGTGTAGCCGCATGAAGTTTCCCTTTCTTAGCCGCATGGGGGTGCCAGTATCTCCCAGCCGTATGGACATTTAAATCCGTAGCCACATGACTCAGGAAAATATTTCAGCTGCATATGCTGCACCTATTTTGACGCATGAGCTCTGATTGAATCTAGCCGCATGAACCGTCGACTTTCCGACCGCATGAAGTTTATATATATATATATATATATGACTTAGCCGCATGGCGCATGAGATCTCTCAGCCGTATGGCGCTGACTACTCTCAGCCGCATGAGTTGCATGACTTCCCCTAGGCGCATAGGGACCTTGACTTAATTAGCTGTATGAGGCCCCTTTAGCTTCTAAGCCGCTTAAAGCTTGCTAACTTGGCCGCATGGAATCACCCTTGTCCAGCCAGCCGCATGTACTTATTCATTCTCGGCCGCATGAAACCCAAGTCTCGTAAGCCGTATGAACTCTGGCTCTAATGCCTTTTTGGTTGATTCTTGTCCTGAATTGATACCGATTGACATTAATTAATTGTCTTGGCATTTATTAGCATTTGTTGGCATCTTTACATTAATTAACATTGATTGCTATCTTAACAAGGATTGATATTTTAATAATTGATCATGCGTTCCTAGTTGGAACTAAGAGACTGGCTAGTCGTCTTATTAAAACGAATGAATGAGACACGTTCATATTAACTATGAACTATTACAAATCGACTGGCTAATCCCGAATGTTGGCATACAGGCACATGTAGGCTTCAATTTATTTGTTATTTATGTATCTTACCAAAGAAGCATGTGTACTTTATGGTCAAGGCATGATCACTCCGTGGATTATTTTTGATTGTTGCATTACGCTATGTAAGACCTACAACCTGACCGCACTGGTATCGTTGTAGGGTTGTGCATATCGTACCCCGTACGAAAGTACTCATTCTGAATGACCATGATTCACGGCATGGTACTTCACTCAACGTAGAGACTATTAAGTTAAATAAAATAATAATTGTATGGAGAGAATGGATTCTCGAGTTCTTACATGGCAGCCCTCTTGGGACTAGTAGTGCCCGACAGGCCGGTTTGTCCCCACAGATACTGCAAATCTGCCACACGGGCAGGGAGCGGTATCTGGCTATATTATCTATTGTATATTGTATATTGATGACGGACGTCCCGCTGGGACTCGTCTAATTCATGATTGGCGTAATTGATTGACTGGGTAAACTAGCCTTGCTTGCACATAGTAAGAACTGAGGAATCCTTTATTGCATAATCCCAGGATAACTTGGGACTCACAATAGCAAGCCGTAGTAGTTGCATGGCCGTTTAAATTAATTTATTTGTGTACTGTATCTACTCCGTTACCTAACCGAGATGATCAGAATGTCAGTACATGACGAGCCAACTTCTGTCCTTGTTTGGTTGGGAGGTTGCTTCGAAGTGTCGTGATACGATGTGAATCCCAGTAGTCGACAGAGATCTATTTTATATGTTTCCTTTTACTGGTTTCATTCCTCATATCGTGCTTCCTTGCGGTACTTGCTATTAGAGGTCTAACCTCTCTGGTTTTGTATGGCCAGATTTAGAGCCGGTCTCCGAGAATCCAGCTTACTTCTACCTCCAAGATGGTCAACACTAGAGGGATTATCGCAGGAGGACTCGAGTGGGTTTCTTACTTCCCCGCTTATTTTTGTGAATTACTTTATACCTTGTCCTTTGGCACCGACATGTTAGTCGGATTGTCTTGTACTTACTTTTACATAATTGTAATTAAGTCAGACTGCAGCTGATAACAATTGTGTATACTTACTACATCATCTGGCTGTATTTTGGAAAGCCAGATATCAAGAACATTTTGACTGAGCGTTTGGGACGCCTTACTGCTTTATCTCACATGTTCTCTATTTATGTTTCTTGTTTGAATGATTGAGACAATAGATGTGGAGTGACCATAGCGAGACTTTTATGTAGTATGCACCCCCCTCGTCTTGTAGACAGCATTGATCGTATTATACGGTATTCATCTACCCGTAATACGTAGCTGGCTGAGTCATTCCCCCGCTCTCCAGTATTCTGGTTCTGGGGCGTGACAAGGTTTTAGTGGTGGCCCATGCAGGTCTGATTTCAGACTTGTGGGATGTTTTGATTTATAGGATGTCTCAATCACACATGTTCCCCCTTGATCTCATGATTCATTGTTCTCAATCCTAGCTTGACCTTCTCATATCCTTTGGCTTCATTGATCCTTCATGTTCGGTCGTTTGATTGTTCTCTTGTCCCTTTCCTTAGGGGCACTTCGTCTGTATCTGTCAGGACTGGACAGCAACAACAAGAACAGCATGAACAACCTGACCAGGTTGGTCAGCACCAAGGGCCAGTACTACCCCAAGAGGCTATTCAAGAAGAAGTGATAGTGGAAGCAGCAGCTGGATCGCAGTATCCGGATGTTCCACCACCACCAACAGTTCCACCTGCCCCTGCAGAAATGGACACACCGGCTCTTCTGGAGATCATGAGAGAAATGATGGCCACTCAGCAACATCAGATGTTAGCCCAGCATGCATGCTCAGTTGCAGGAGCAGAACGTACTACTCAACCAAGGGTTGCAGACAGCTTTGGAAAGAGGGACAAGGCCGAATTCAGGAGCATCGACCAGATTTTGCAAGTTCAACCCCCGCCGTTTCGAGGGCACGAAAGACGCCAACTCAGCAGATGCATGGCTTAAGGATATTGAGGCTATTCTGACGGCGGCTAAGGTACCGGCAGAAGAACGTGTAGATCAGGTGAAGTTGTTACTTCAGGATCTCGCACGTGATTGGTGGAAATCGGAGGAAGTAGGCATCAGACGTCCCGTTGCTTGGGACAATTTTACAGCAAGATTCAAGACGAAGTACTATGGAGTTGTGGCGCAGTTTGAGCTACAACAGAAGTTTATCAACTTCAAGCAGGCCGGCAAGACGGTAGATGCTTATGCAGCGGAGTTCTGCAGATTGAGTAGGTTCGCCCCGGAGATGGTAGCAACAGAGAGCCAGAGGACTATGAGATTCCAGCAAGGGTTTCATCTTGAGCTCTTGTAATTGATAGAGGGGCACAATTATCAGACTTTTGATGAAGTATTGACGGCAACCCGAAGGCATGAGATCACCATTCAGAGAATCACTGTAAGGACTGGAGGTCAGAAGAGATCCCACAGTCAGATTGAAGAAGGAGGGGGAGTAGCTCCCCGAATAACAGCACCATCCCCTGGCATTCGCATCCATGATGTGGCAATGCGAGGGCCAGCACCACCACCAAGGCAGCAGCAACAGCAACAGAGAAAGAATCAGCAACCTCCAGCGGGCTGCACTTATTGTGGGAAGGTAGGGCACACTAGAGATGTGTGTCGGACATTGAACGGGCAGTGTTTGATATGTAGAAATCCATATCATCGGGTTACCACCTGCCCCATGAATTCGAGGTCAGAAGGACCAATACAACAATTTCTTGCTCTGCCAGCACCAGGGGCAGGCCAGTATCGAGGACCAGCGGTGGCAGTGAGACCATTGGCCCAGCGTCCGTTAATGCCACAGGCTCAGATATTTCGGCAGCAGGGACCGCCGATGCAGCAACACCAGCATAGACCACCCCAGCATCATCAAGGCAGGGGCCAGCAGCAGCACCAAGCTAGGCCGCAGCATGGGAACCAACAAGGAGGTCGAGGGCAGGCATTCACTCTGTCCTTGGAAGAGGCATTGGCATCGGAAGATGTTGTGGCAGGTAACATTCTCGTCGCCTCATATCCCACAGTAGCATTGTTTGATTCGGGAGCATCACACTCATTTATATCTGTACAATTTGCAACACGGCTAGGAATGGAATTCGAGACATTGCCAGGAAGGTTAAATATACTCACTGGTAATGGGCTTGTAGGAGTTAGTAGAGTTATTCTAGCATGTAGCGTTGTAGTTTGCGGGCATTCCTTACCCGCCCAGTTGATAGAATTTCCTGTTGAAAATTTTGACGTTATCTTAGGCATGGACTGGCTAAAAGACAGTCATGCGACAATAGATTATCGTAGTGGGAGTGTATCTTTTGATATTCCAGGCATGAAGCGGTTCACCTTAGTCAGATCAGTGGCAACTCAACAAGAGCAGGGAGTAGTAACAACAATAGAAGAAGTTTAAGTTCCAAAGGTAGTTGAAGAGTTTCTAGACGTATTTCTCGAAAAACTTCTAGGTCTACCATCGGTTAGAGATATTGAGTTCAGTATAGAATTGGCACCTGGAACTAAACCGATATCAGATCGAGTTTATAGAATGGCGGATTCAGAGCAGGCCAAGGTATATCAGCACATAGAGGAACTGAAGGAGAAGAGGTTCATTCAAGCTAGCATATCACCATGGACAGCACCAGTAGTACTTGTGGAAAAGAAGGATGGGTCATCCAGATTATGCATTGACTACAGGAAGCTTAATGCGGCAACAGTGAAGAACAAGTATCCATTACCCAGGATCGATGACTTGTTTGATCAGTTGAGTAGAGCTAGAGTTTTCTCCAAGATAGATCTTCGTTCAGGGTATCATCAAGTGAGGGTTCGGAAGGAGGATATTCCCAAGACAGCATTCAGGTCGAAGTACGGGCATTACGAGTTCCTAGTTATGCCGTTTGGTTTGACCAATGCTCCCGCAATATTTATGGATTTAATGAACCGCATCTTTATGCCATACTTAGACCAATTTGTCGTTGTGTTCCTCGATGATATTCTTGTATACTCGGCTAGTGAAGAAGATCATGAAGATTACCTCAGGAAAGTGTTACAGGTTTTGAGAGAGAACCAGTTGTACGCCAAGCTCAGCAAGTGTGAGTTTTGGACGGATCGAATTTCATTTTTGGAACATATTATATCAGGGACGGGAGTAGCAGTGGATCCCAAGAAGGTAGAAGCAGTAGAGAGTTGGCCAGTATCCAAGACCGTAGCAGATGTACGGAGTTTCTTAGGATTGGCAGGATATTACAGAAGATTCGTATCAAACTTTGCAAGACTTTCAGCACCCATGACCCGTTTGACCCGAAAAGATATACCATTCGTCTGGTCGGCAGAATGCCAGGCATCATTTGAGAATCTGAAGCAGAAGTTGATATCAGCGCCCATTCTTATATTGCCAGTTGGACCCGAAGATTTTACTGTATATTGTGATGCGTCAGGTAAAGGACTTGGATGTGTCCTCATGCAGCATGGGAAGGTGATAGCGTATGCATCCAGGCAACTTCGGGACCACGAGAGGAATTATCCAACCCACGACTTGGAGTTGGCGGCAGTAGTATTTGCTTTGAAGCTATGGAGGCATTACTTATATGGTGACCGAGTGGACATGTACACAGACCACAAAAGTCTGAAGTACATCTTTACTCAGAAGGAGCTGAACATGAGGCAGAGAAGATGGTTAGAGTTGATCAAGGATTACGACATGCTAGCAGATGCTCTTAGCAGAAGAGGCGGCGCATTTATGTTGATATCACAAAAGCATATCTTAGAAGACCTTCAGGAGATGGGCATCGAGGTTATACTTCCTAGTGATGTAGGAATTCTAGCAAGTCTACGAGTTCAATCCGACTTGGTAGACAGGATCAAGGCAGCTCAGGCACAAGACCCAAGGATTCAGAAGCTTAGGACAGAATGTGAGTCAGGACTCAGGAAGGAGATGAGAATTCATGAAGATGGTACACTTAGGTTTGGGCCACGTCTATGTGTACCTAGTGGAGATATCAGACAGGAGGTCATGGCAGAAGCTCACAGTTCTCAGTATTCTATACATCCTGGAGGGACCAAGATGTATCAAGATATCAAGCAGCACTTCTGGTGGAATGGAATGAAGAGGGAGATAGCTAGGTTTGTTTTCCGTTGCTTGATATGTCAGCAAGTGAAGGTAGAGCAGCAAAGGCCAGCTGGACTATTGCAACCGCTTCCTATCCCGGAATGGAAATGGGAACATATTATAATGGACTTTGTGACCGGTTTACCAAGGTCACCAGGTGGTAAAGATGCCATTTGGGTGATAGTATATCGGCTTACGAAGGTAGCACACTTTCTCCCTTTCAGAGTAGGGCAATCTACAAAAAAGTTGGCAGAGTTGTACATGCAGCAGATAGTCAGGCAGCATGGAGTCCCTATCTGTATTGTGTCAGACAGAGATACCCATTTTACATCACATTTCTGGAAGAGCTTAAATCATAGTCTGGACACCAAGTTAAAATTTAGCACGGCTTACCATCCACAGACGGACGGGCAATCAGAAAGGACAATTCAGACTTTGGAAGACATGTTGCGAGCTTGCACCCTAGATTTTAGAGGATCTTGGGAGAGCCACTTGCACTTAGTCGAATTCTCATACAATAACAGTTATCAAGCCAGTATCCAGATAGCGCCATTTGAAGCCCTATATGGTAAGATGTGTAGGTCGCCACTGGCATGGGATGATATTGGAGAGAGGAAGATGTTAGGTCCGGAAATGATTGTCCAGACAGTTGAGGTGGTCAAGGAAATTAGAGAGCGACTTCGAGTTGCGTAGGATCGACATCGTCATTGGGCGGACCAGCATCGTAGGCTGCTAGAGTTTTTCGTTGGGGACCACGTATTCTTACGGATCTCACCTACCCGTGGGGTCATTAGATTTGGCGTTCGTAGGAAGTTGAGTCCCAGATACGTAGGACCATTCGTTATCCTTGATAGGGTAGGCGATGTTGCTTATCGTCTGTCTCTTCCACCTTCGTTACGAGAGGTGCATGACGTGTTTCATGTATCCCAGCTGCGAAGGTATGTATCGGACCCCAGCCATATCCTTGATCATTCTGAGTTGGTTGTTGGTACCAACTTGTCTTACGAGGAGCAGCCGGTGTCCATTTTGGACCGGAGAGAGAAGATACTCAAGAACCGAACAATTAACCTTGTCCGGGTTGCTTGGGATCATCACTCTTTGGGAGAGTCGACGTAGGAACGTGAGGATGATATCCGATCACGGCATCCGCACCTGTTTGACTCACAAGGTATATCTCTTTCTGTATACCTTGATTGTCTTAACCCCTCATACTTGTCACCTTATGAGTAGAATTGCGTGGTATCATGGGTTGTTAGTATAGATATGTTATCTGCTAGTTAACATTGAAGAATGATTGCTTGCTTAAGTTTCTTGTACCTAGATTAGCTTAGTTTTGATATTCCTATCATGCTTGGATTTGAAATTCCGAGAACGAAATTTTTCTAAGGAGGGTAGAGATGTCACTTTTCGTTCTCAGAATACGTATTTTTATACATGTAATGCTTTAATATATTTATTTTACATTTGTCATGTACTGATCTGTAGTTAAACCCCTTTAATTTCATGTCCATTAATTTCCTACAATTTAATTTCTGCATTTTATTTTCTGCTTTCTTACTCTACTTTAGCTACACTTTGGGTTCGGCTTGGATTGGTTTAGTTAGTTGGTTCAGCCTGAACCGAAATGAACCCCTACCTACCACCACCCCTTCCATTTAAAGCCATCCCCTTTCTCTCTCTTCATTACTTCACCATTAATCTTCTTCTTCCCCATAACTCCTTCCCCACCTACCAGCCACCAATGCAAGTGCCAAACTTGCTTCTTGATGGATCACCATTATTATCGTTCCATCATCTTCATTACTTGATTTTGAGCCTCTTTATTACTTAGCATTTTCAGTTTCCATGGTCCATTCCTTGTAGATCTAAGTTTAATATATTTTTAGATTTCTTAAGTTTTGATCTAATAAACTTTGTTATCTTTAAGTTTTGATGGTTCCATGTTGTAGAGAATTTCGTTCTACCCCATTTTGACCAATGGAAGTTCAGATTTGGGCTTGGAATGAAGGATTTAGAGAGCTTGAAAGCAAAGATTTCCATAGTTCTGTCCTTAGAAATTTGGAGAAGAACAGTATCTGGCCGCACGAAGAGCATCTCGGCCGCATGGCATTCTCGGCCGCATGGTATTCTCGGCCGCATGGTATTCTCGGCCGCATGGCATTCTTGGCCGCATACCCTATTCCCGTCGCATAAGCTCAGGATTGTGTAGCCGCATGATGTTTCCCTTTCTTAGCCGCATGGGGGTGCCAGTATCTCCCAGCCGCATGAATATTTAAATCCGTAGCCGCATGACTCAGGAAAATATTTTAGCCGCATATGCTGCACCTATTTTGGCGTATGAGCTCTGATTGAATCTAGCCGCATGAATCGTCGACTTTCCGACCGCATGAAGTTTATATATGTATATATATGACTTCGCCGCATGGTGCATGAGATCTCTCAGCCGCATGGCGCTGACTACTCTCAGCCGCATGAGTTGCATGACTTCCCCTAGCCGCATAGGGACCCTGACTTAATTAGCCGTATGAGGCCCCTTTAGCTTCTAAGCCGCTTAAAGCTTGCTAACTTGGCCGTATGGAATCATCCTTATCCAGCCAGCCGCATGTACTTATTCATTCCCGGCCGCATGAAACCCAAGTCTCGTGAGCCGCATGAACTCTTGCTCTAATACCTTTTTGGTTGATTCTTGTCCTGAATTGATACCGATTGACATTGATTAATTGTCTTGGCATTTCTTAGCATTTGTTGGCATCTTTACATTAATTAACATTGATTGCTATCTTGACAAGGATTGATATTTTAATAATTGATCATGCGTTCCTAGTTGGAACTAAGAGACTGGCTAGTCGTCTTATTGAAACGAATGAATGAGACACGTTCATCTTAACTATGAACTATTACAAATCGACTGGCTAATCCCGAATGTTGGCATATAGGCACATGCAGGCTTCAATTTATTTGTTATTTATTTATCTTACCAAAGAAACATGTGTACTTTATGGTCAAGGCATGATCACTCCGTGGATTAGTTTTGATTGTTGCATTATGCTATGTAAGACCTACAACCTGACCGCACTGGTATCGTTGTAGGGTTGTGCATATCGTACCCCGTACGAAAGTACTCATTCTGAATGACCATGATTTACGGCATGGTACTTCACTCAACGTAGAGACTATTAAGTTAAATAAAATAATGATTGCATGGAGAGAATGGATTCCCGAGTTCTTACATGGCAGCCCTCTTAGGACTAGTAGTGCCCGACAGGCCCGTTGGTCCCCACTGATACTGCAAATCTGCCACACGGACAGGGAGCGGTATCTGGCTATATTATCTATTGTATATTGTATATTGATGACGGGCGTCCCGCTGGGACTCGTCTAATTCATGATTGGCGTAATTGATTGACTGGGTAAACTAGCCTTGCTTGCACATAGTAAGAACTGAGGAATCCTTTATTGCATAATCCCAGGATAACTTGGGACTCACAATAGCAAGCCGTAGTAGTTACATGGCCGTTTAAATTGATTTATTTGTGTACTGTATCTACTCTGTTACCTAACCGAGATGATCAGAATATCAGTACATAACGAGCCAACTTCTGTCCTTGTTTGGTTGGGAGGTTGGTTCGAAGTGTCGTGATACGATATGAATCCCAGTAGTCGACAGAGATCTATTTTATATGTTTCCTTTTACTGGTTTCATTACTCATATCGTGCTTCCTTGCGGTACTTGCTATTAGAGGTCTAACCTCTCTGGTTTTGTATGGCCAGATTTAGAGCCGGTCCCCGAGGATCCAGCTTACTTCTACCTCCAAGATGGTCAACACTAGAGGGATGATCGCAGGAGGACTCGAGTGGGTTTCTTACTTCCCCGCTCGTTTTTATGAATTACTTTATACCTTGCCCTTTGGCACCGACATGTTAGTCGGATTGTCTCGTACTTACTTTTACATAATTGTAATTAAGTCAGACTGTAGCTGATAACAATTGTGTATACTTACTACATCATCTGGTTGTATTTTGGAAAGCCAGATATCAAGAACATTTTGACTGAGCGTTTGGGATGCCTTACTGCTTTATCTCACATGTTCTCTATTTATGTTTTTTGTTTGAATGATTGAGACAATAGATGTAGAGTGACCATAGCAAGACTTTTATGTAGTATGCACCCCCCTCGTCTTGTAGACAGCATTGATCGTATTATACGGTATTCATCTACCCGTAATACGTAGCTGGCTGAGTCATTCCTCCGCTCTCCAATATTCTGGTTCTGGGGCGTGGCAGATGGCTCCGACGTTCGAGGTGCTTCACGGTGATCTGTATCCAAGGATACCCGTTGAAGGGGTATACTTGATTCTCCATTGGCCCCTGGGTCAGGACAGGTAGATGGTGCCCTGGCCAAAGCTGACCGTATCTCAAACACTGCTTGAGTCAGTATTTGCATGGAGGCAGAGAGGGTTTTGAGTCCTCTCTCCAAGGTATCCATGCACTGGACGAGATCTGCTGGCGGCGCATCTGACTCCGCATCACCAGCTCCCGTCATGTACACCGTCATGACGCGACTGGAAGTAGATGGATCGGTTGACGCTTCGCTTTCGACATCGCTCTCTTGTAGAAGAGGAACTTCCCCCAGAGCTTCGTCTTGGCTACCTCCAGCTATGTTCTGGAGGACACCTTCGTCTTCGGGAGAAGTATCAGCAAGGACCTGACTACCCCCAGCTCTGTCTTGGAGGACTTCTTCATCTTTGAGACATAGATCCACAGAGGCTTGACTTCCCTCAGCTATGTCCGAGAGGCTGACTTCGTCTCCAGGATGAAGATCCACAGGGGCTTGACTACCCCCAGCTTCCTCTGAGATCTTCTTTCTTCCCCGAGAGCCCTCAAACACTTCTGAGGACGGGACAGTCGTCTTGGTCTTCCTCGGCTGGCTCTTGGATGAGGACAAAGTCGAGGAGCTGTCGTTCGCCTTCCGAATTGATGGGGAGTTGGAGACTACGTTGCAAGAAGCAACCTGTAGTTCTGGCTCCACTTCAGTTGACACCTTCTTCCCGAGGCGATGTTGGAGAGGTATTGATGATTGTAGCCGCTGGAACACCGACTGCCTTGATGGTGGGACTGCTGTTTTGCAACAACAGTTGATGGTGACTACAGTACAGGTGTGCCCTGTGAGGGACGCATTATGCTTGTCAGTCGACTCTCTTGATCGGCGCTTGTGACTGATCATATTACGTAAATCATTGGGGGAGAGTGCCACCTTCACACCCCCATCAGGCGCATGGCAAGGCAAAGCGCCGGGGTGGTCAGGTGAATGCTGCGCCCCCTGAACCAACACAGAAGATGCGCTCAGATCATTAGTGGAGGTATAACATTTATAGTGACTTGAACCAGCCACAGACGTACATCCTATGTAGGTGCTGGGGTTCAAGACCACAGAGTTTGCCTTGCTCGACTTGGTTACGAACGCAACAGATGCACCCAAGTGAGGCAAGGACTTTGAAGGTCGGCTCATTTCTGGCGCAGAAGCACCCGAGTCGACCTTATACAGCTTACCATCAGCAGCGCGCATGATTGTGAGCGCATGCTTCTGGTTTGCTGCCGGCATAGCATGTTTGAGGCGCATGGCCCGTGCTGCCTTGGACTTCTTCGTACCAGCCCGCTGGGGTGCATAGTACTTAGATTCCAAATTCTCCTCGCCACGACAGCGAGTGAGTCTATCAAAGACATAAGCCTTCTGTGGCGTAGCGAAGTTACTGTACAGGGCGTTAGATGCGCCCTTGCTCCGTCGGCACATCTTTCTTATCTGAGAAGGAGATGGCTGGAGAATGTGGTCAGTACCACACTTTCCAGAGAGATGCACTGCACCGATGGGCGTATCCTGGCCGCTGAGGACGTCAGCGAGAAGGGTGGACTGCATCGGCGCATCCCCTTCAGTAGTGGTGCCAGGGGCCTCGACCTTGCACCCCCAGACTTGGCGAGTCTTCTTCGGCTTTGGCAGCCGCTTCGAAGGACTTGCGCTGCCTTCAGAGATGAACTCCTCATACGCCTGTTGATTGAGGCATACGACCAGCGTCTTGTGGGAGGAGCCCACATTCACATCGTCAGATTGCGACACAGCTTTCCCGGTGGAGGAGAAAGAGGTCCCCAGCAGAGTCGCCAGCTTGTTTGCCATTAAAATCTTTTTATTGTAATTTTAATTTCAAACAGAACAGTGTTACAATGTAGGACTTAGATGTAGTCCTAAGAGAACACTTTTATTTATCTAGGTCCCTGTGTCGATAGAGCGAGTGGTAATGCATTGACTCCGTTGACGATCTGAAGACGGTTTTCGGTTCTATGAAGATCTGAATTGCTCTGGGTGCTGGAGCTTGCGGAGAGGAAGAAGACGTTGAGTGTCTGTATCTGCCTCTCTCACTATGTATGTAGGCCTCTGTCCGTAGGTGTGCCTCTGTGTGTATCTCTCTGTATGTCTCTCTGTGTGTCTCTCTGTGTGTGTGGAAGAAGGAAATGACCCCCCTATTTATAGCTTGCAGGCTGGCTGCTCTTGCGCGCATATGTAGGATATGTCTGTACGTAGGAACGCCACGTGGTTGAAGCTGCGGAAGACGCATGGATGATGCGCTATCATTTGTGGGTTGAATCCTTCATACTGCTTTTGTGGTCTGGCACATAGCAGGGGAGAGGATCTTTCTGTTGCTGAGATCTTGGGTGATTAGCACCCCTTCATTGGCTGAATTGAGTCAAAGAAGTCGTGGCGCACGTCCATGGCTCAAAGATCTCGAATTTGGTGGAGAATGATCTGATAGGATGCGCCTGGGATCAGGCGAATGAGAAGACTTTGGCTCACAACCTTCAGGAATCACGAACCAGTCTGGGCGCACGGCTTTTGAGGCGTATGCGAGTCTTCAGGCGCATGGCCGCTGAGGCGCATGCGAGTGGTTGGTCGGCCACGTGGGTCGTAACCGTCGGAGGAAAGTAATAATGATGCTGATGTCAGCGACGCTTCGTCTTCTGAAAAAGCTGCTAACTGTCCAGTCCTGGGGGGACGTGCTGCCAGCTCTATCACTTGAGCATTAATTGCTTGATGGGTAACGAGCCGCAATGGACGCATGGGTCCATGTTGATTAGGACGTATAGGTTTGTGCTCTGTTGGGTGTATCCATACAGAGTGCTTTGGAATCGAGGGGCACGTCTGTACGATATGCGATGTCTGACCGGCATATCCTTTTGTATGACGTGCTTTTATTGGTCCGACTTTTGTGTTCTTTAAGTGCTTTAAATAGCCGTTTTGACTTGGCTAAATTCGAAGCGTCAGGTTCATCACCATAAATGCAAATTCATTGTACGGGATTCGGAGAGCCCGCCACTTGGCGCATGGGTTTGATTTGCCCGGTCTATAAATAGTGACAAGGAGAGAGTTTGCCTCTCGTTCTCTCACGTCTTCTCAAATGAACTTGTTTGCTAGAGCACATTCTGTTAACGAGATGCTCCCGAGGGTGAAGATGCGACGCATTATCTTCATTCATGCACTCGTGAAGGTGACTGTTACATCCAAAACTCGGGGTCGAGGGCTTCTGAGGCAGGCAGAAAGTGCCTGTTGTATCCAAAGATCGGGATGCTCGAGCCCTTTCTCCGTTATGCTGGAAGAGCCGCAGATCGGAATTGCGGTGCTCTCATCTTCCTTGGACTTTGGAGAGCTCTTCCTCCTGCAAGAGTGGGTGTTGCCCATTCTGGTTGTGTTGAAAGCTGCTCCTTTAGCCTCGAAGGAGAGCTCTTCCTCCCGCTAGGGTGGGTTGATCACCCACCCATGTTTTGCTCAATAAATGCTTCATTAGTCGAAGTATTTGATCGGATCGAAGTAAGGCGCATATGCTGAGACTTTATGATGCGCATAACTGAGACGCTGAAGACTGTGCCTGACTGAGACGCTGAAGAGATATGCCTGATTGAGACGCTGAAGTGATGCGCCTGCCTGATGATGCGCCTGGTGGGGGGGCGCATGGCAGTTTGCTGCGCCTGGCTGTAGTCTTAGGATATTTCTTTTTGTAGAAATTCTCCTATGTAAAGCCTTTCCTTTAGACATGTAATAGACTTTTATATAAAATAAAAATCTTCTTTTGATTGTCTATAATTTTGCTGTCTTGTTGTGCCAAGTACTTCGTTTGAGCTCCCTGGCGCATGTTCTTTGAGCGCGTAGGAATTCTGGCACATAGATGCACCCTGAAATTCTATGATTCTACAAGACCCCCTTCAAAGTTTTCAAAACTTTTTGTCAAATTTTGGAATACTTTGAATAAGAAGCATGGTGGTGTCTTCAACGGGGCACATGACTGTTCGGGCGCATGATTACTCCGTGCATCAGTGATGGGGCGCATGCTCCGCTTCGAAGTAATCAACAAAAGATTAATGATAATCTTTTTGGATTATTTGCAGTTTATCATTTCTCAGAACCCCAAGCGGTGGCTGACGTCACTCCTCATCGGTTT
This sequence comes from Iris pallida, assembly GCA_029216955.1. NCBI lineage: Eukaryota > Viridiplantae > Streptophyta > Magnoliopsida > Asparagales > Iridaceae > Iris > Iris pallida. The sequence continues at coordinate 29,297,996 of JANAVB010020400.1, forward strand.
CCGCGTATGTCCAAGCCTATAAATAGGCGTCTGATGGAGAGAGAGGGTTCTTCTCCTCTTTGCTTTCCTCTAGAGTTCTTCTTTCGAAAAACCCTAACTTCTTCTTTCAGGAAATGGCCCCCAAAACTCCTCGCGGTGGTGCTGGCAAGGGGAAGGAGCCTGCAGAGTTCGTCGAGGAGGACGCTCCTGTCACCATTGTGACTCCGGCCGACGTTCGGCCTGCGGTGACGGGTGCGTATGATCTTCCAACTTTTTCTGGAGCACATGGATGAGTTTGCATCATTTTGTTGTGCCCTAACTCTTTGTCGCTGACGCGTATGGACTTCTGTCCTGATGATGCGCTGAGGCCAATCCGCCGACGCGTATGGGGTTAGGCCCTGATTATGCGCCGAGGTTTTACTGCTGACGTGCATGGGTTTAGACCCTGATGATGCGCCAGGCTGCTTCACTGCTGATGTGCATGGGTTTAAACCCTGATGATGCGCCGAAGCTTCACTGCTGACGCGCATGGGTTTAGACCCTGATGATGTGCCAGACAGCTTCACTGCTGACGCGTATGGGTTTAGACCCTGATGATGCGCCAGGCTGCTTGACACACCCAATACTTTGTTTTCTCAATGTTGCCTGACTTTTGTCTTTGCTGTGTCAGTGTCGATGACTATCCTTTTGTTGAATGAAGTCCTTCTGGATGCTTCTCTCTGCCAAATGGGGGTTGATTTCGACGAGGAAGTTATTAACCCCGCGAAGGCTGCTATCCTACTGAATCAGCCTTCCGAGAGAATGTTGCAAATTTGGGATCAGTCGCCTGTTTTTCTCCAGAGTATGATGGAGAGCGGCAAACTAAAATTCGCTGAATCCGAGGATGCGACTTTCTTGAAACCTGCCTTTCTGTTTGGTGACCACTTGACTTCCACCGAGGCAAAGGTACTGAAGATCAAGGAGGACTGGTTCTTCTCTGCGAAGGGCATGGTTCTGTACATGCGGCAGCTTGAACGTCAATTGCCGCTGACGGCCTTCTACCGTTTGGCTTCTAAGAGAAGGATGCCATGGGAACTTACTCCTTCTCAAGGAGGGGCAGTGGGGGGTACCCTTTCGATTGATGTTACTTCGAATCAAATGGATACCTTGGCTGCCTCGCGAGCCGGGACCTCGTTCAGTTGTCGAACTTTGTACCCTGGGAGCCTTTATAGTGATGTCCCTAATGACACTTTTGCCTTTGGTGCTTCAACCTTTGTAAATCGGATGCTAACATCGAAGGTTATGTATCTGAAAGGTGGTTTTAGGGTTGAAGGTTGGTGTCACCATGTGACAAGGTGGGACGAGCTGACCCTTTGGGTTTTGTCGAAGTTCAAGGCTGAGTTTAAAGAGATTGGGCTGACTGCTGCTATCCGGGCCACACAGGCAGGCGTGGACCTCAACAAGTATATGTTCCTTGCACTCCTGGAAATGTTCAATACCCAGACTGGCACTTTCTTTACTCCGGTGGGGGAGTTAGGATTGGCTCTCCATAAGATGTAAGAGGTGTCCAAGCTTTCCTAGGGCTCGAAACCGTACGAGGAATATTTTCCAATAAATGAAGATATTCTTGTTCTGGAAGGGAAGGACCGAAGATGATGGTTGTTTTCGAGGAGGTGGCGAGCCATCATTATCTGATATAACGGAAGGATAAAGGCAAGTCACAGCCTCATGTGACTGCTTGGAGGGATTACGTCTTCAAGCAGGACCTGGCGGACTCTACGAAGATTCGGTTTACGACTCTGCAGGGACTGAAACTCGCAGAAATAACCTCCGAAATGAGCCGATTAGGCGAGAAGGCCCCTCGTTCAAATGAGAGTGGCGAAGATGTATACAGCTATTTCTGCCACTGCGTGCACCGGATGTCGTTCAAGGCAGTGTTGACTGCCTACTTGATGATATGGCTCCGGGACTGTGTGTTCTCAGGTGGGTCAGGCTCTGTGGAGAGGGTGACCCGGAACCTCATTTTGCCAGCAGTGAAACTGATTTTTGGTCGCCCTTTGGCTCTCCTCTCCGCGATGGTGTGTAACCTGCTGCGGGGTTTGAGAGATTTTGCTGACGATGTGGCCCATGAGAGGGGCAGAAAAGACAAATTTCCCCGAGCTGAGCTACCATTCCATTAGCTGATGGGATGGTTAATTCTGCATCACCCGAACGTGATGGGTACGGGTCCTGAAGACGATCACATTAAAGGTGACGCCTTTATCCGTCGCTTCTATAAGAGGAAGTGGCTGCACACCGGTGTCCCCGTCTGTAGGAGAGTTTTGTCTTATCTTCAGGGGTGGAAGATCGTCAAGGTCAGTCTCATCTTCAAAAATTTTGAGGCTGACCAAGATTTGGAAGACTCTGGTGAGGATGCGATCACTCTGCCGAAATGGGAGTTTCGTTAGTTGCAGAGTATTCGACCTTCCCACTTGGTCTACCGCAACCAGAATAAGTATTATCTGGAGCCGTATTTGCCGAGCCGGTTTGCTCGCCAGTTTGGTTACATCCAGCTAATGTTACGGAACCCCAGTAACAGTCTGGGGTTTGCTGGAAGTTTATTGGATGGAGCCCGGGGTTGGCAATATTACAATGCCGGGTGCACTGGGGTTCGTTTCAATACACCAGTTCACAACCCTCGTCCACAGATCCTGTATTCAGCTGTTAAGCTGTATTACTCCATGAATACTGTGCCTCCTGAATATGACAGGGAGACAAGTTTCATCATTGGAACTCAGCTAGAGGCCACGAAAAATACGTTGGCGGCGGCCCGGTCATATCGTCTACCAGAGTTGGCGGGATATCGGCCTGCTGCTGCAGCGTCAACGGGAGGCACTCGGGAAGAACCCCCAGCTGGGAAGCGGCGGGCTGACGCAGAAGCCGGTTCGTCTGTACCAAAAAGGCCGAAAAAAGCGACGACTCCAAAGATGGGGGCTACGGGAGTGCTGCCTGTAATGCCAATGGAATCAGTTCCTGCTGAAGTAAAGACGTCCCCCATAATCTGGCTCATTCTGTCATTTTTGTGACATATGCTTTCCTTTTGTAGGAACCGCTGAAGAAGAAAACCGGGTTTCGAAACCGGGCGTCAGTAAACCGAAGAAGGTGGCGAGCTCTTCTGACGAGCGCATTCCTCCGATTGTAGCGTCTCCCGTGGAGGAGAATCCTGACAATGTTGTTCTTGCAGAGATTTTAGTATCTCCAGATTATGTTGGAAGGGAAGCTGAGGATGCAGCAGTTCCCGGGAGGGTACAAGCCGCCGTGGGGACCTCTGACATTGAGGATCCAATAGATACGGGGCTTCCAGATGAGGAAGTGGAGAGGAGTTCGTCTTCTTCAGATGACGTTCCTCCAGAGATGAGTGAGCCTGTTGCGAGAGCAATAGACATGATTAAAACAGAGAAGAAGGTTGATTCCTTTCCTTGTCATGATGAGGGGAGGTCGGCTGCAGCATTGCCGAGCCCTACCCCAGACTCAGCAGCGGAGGCTGAGGTCCTGCTGATAGTGTGTTGGAGCCGGAGGAAGTATCCCCTGACGTCGGTGGTCCCTCCGAGCTTGAGAAGGGTAAGGGTTTGCTAGAACCCCCTGTTGTTCCTTCTACTTGGGGTACGATATCGACGCCCCTCTCGGCTCCTTCTGCCCTCTTGGCTCCTCGGCCAGTGGCGGAGTTCAAGCCCCTGTTGAAGGAGAGTCCGTTGATGCCGAGGTTTCAGCCTCGCAGATTAAAGTCGGTAGGTCTTCTTCAGGCCCGTCATCTATCAGAGTACCTCCTACAACTCCTGCTATGACGCCTCAAGTACTGGCTGATACAGATGAGTATGTTCAGTTTGTTGTTGAATCAGTGTACAAGATACTGCAGAAGGGCGTATCAACGATGCTGAATACAAATGGAAGTTTTGCAACGGCGAAAACCATGGCGCTCTCTTCCATTGGTTTGATACGTTTGCACCGTGGCCACGATCACATGGCTGTAATTCTTGAGGAGTCGGTGGTTGAGCTCGACCAGCGTCTTTCTGAACTGCAGAGTATCCAGCGGAATGACTTTTCCGCTCTGATAGAAGCAGAACAGAAGAAGTTGATTGGTGAGGTTGAGTCATTTTATCAGGCCACGGTGGCCATCTGGGACAGCGAGATGGCCGCGGCTGAGGCTGCAGTAGAGAGACTGTCTCAATCCACACAGAAGCAGGTGGAGCTGCGGGCCTCATTGGAGGCAAGTATAGCGGAGGTTACTGCCAGGATTCGCCTCCTAGAAGACCAGAGGTCCCAACTTATGTTAGATCTTGAGCGGGCCCAGGCTGAGCACATCTCGTCTAAGAAGGAAGAGGCAGTTGTTACTCGCCATATTCTTTCTCTGACTCACCAACGGCAGGAGTTGGACGCCAAGCATGAGAACGATACTGCTCCCGAGGCTGTGGAGATGATGCGGCAGAAAGCTGAATGCCGGGTCCTGGCGACTGCAGAAACTCGGGCTGCAGACTTGAGGCGTCGGATCGAAGAGTTGTCCGCCAATCCCAATGATGCCTAGGGATTTGTAGTCTTCTCTCCCTTTTTTGTTATATGCTGGGGATGTAATTCTTTACTTTTTGAATAAAAAATAAAGAATTTTGTGGTGTGTTCCTCTTTTGTTGTCATGAACTTGTAATTTCTGTGGGCCTATTATCTTTTGCGCACCTTGGTTGTTAGGTACAGATGATAAGTTTGAGAGAACCGACATGTTTGCTCAGAGGTAATGTAGACGTGGTAAATATGGGGTTCGAATGATGGAATCTTCCTACTCAGAGGTGTTATGGACGTGGTAGGAATGACTCTGGAGAGATACGCGGAACTACTCAGAGGTAATATGGACATGGAAGTTCTGCGATCAATGTACGGCAACGCAGGGGTTGTCTGTACGGGATGTTTACTCAGAGGTAATGTGGACGTGGTAAACATGATGGGTAGCGTAGTCTTACGGAGCGTAAGATTCCGCTTTGTAGGGCGTAGAGGAGCAACTCAGAGGTAATGTGGACGTGGTTGTCCTTCTACTGGAGATAGAATGCAATGGAGCAACTGGGTTCCGAAAGCATAGGATTTTTGTGAAAGGGAGGTGTATGTGAGCTCTGATGATCAGGTCCACTGATTTCTTTGCTAGGTAGAGGTGGAAGTACATATCTGAAAGATGTCAAGAGTAGTACTTCTTTAGGAACTTGTCGTTGATGGGCATCATGAACAAGTCCCCGTTTGATCGGGCGAGGCGGTAAGCACCGTTTGAGTATACTGTCTCTATGATGAAAGGTCCCTCCCATTTGGGTTCGAACTTTCCTAGTGTTTTGTGAGTCAACACCATCGGCCTTCTGACTGCCAGAACCAGGTCGCCTACTTGGAAAGTCCTCTGCTTGACCTTCTTGTTGAAAGCCTGTGATATACGGGCTTGATAGAGTTCGATGCGTTGTTGAGCTAGGAGACGTTTTTCGTCAAGTGCCTCCAATTCTCGCAGATGGCGACGTTGATTGTCTTCTTCTGTTAGTTGATTTGTGACTGCTACGCGGAGTGAGGGTATCTGGATCTCGAGAGGCAGTACCGCTTTGCTCCCGTAGACTAAGGAGAATGGGGTGTTGCCTGTCAGAGTCCGTACAGTTGTACGGTGTCACCCCCACATTCTTGAATAAGGCTAATATAGTCATTTATAATATTTCACCATTTTATTTATATTATTTAAATTGGTATTTTATCGATAGAGTTTTTATTTATAAAGTTTAATATATTTAATCTATATATATATACTAAAATATTTAGTTTTGTTTATAAATAAATTCTAATTTTATTTATATATATATATATATATATATATATATATATATATATATATATATATATATATATTTTGGGGTAATATTTCATTTATTGGAATATATATATAAATATATATATATATATATATGGGTAAATATTATAGGTTTATTTTTATATAAATAAATATATACGTATATGTGTAAATATATATATATAATATATGTATATATGTATATATATTTGTATGTATGTATGTATGTATGTATGTATGTATGTATGTATGTATGTATGTATGTATGTATGTATGTGTGTGTGTATAAATATATATATATATAATATATATATATATAATAGTTTAAGTATTAAAGAAAGAAAGAAAAGAAAAAGAAACACAAACTCACACACCCACGTGACCCATGCGCCCCCTTAGAAGCAAACAGCAGCAGCTGCTGTTTCATAAGATCGCCCCCCCCCCCCCTTTTTACTTCCAACCCGAGCACCCATGGGTTCAATATTTAACCCGAACGGAAACCCGTAGGTGTGTATATATATACATATATTTTTAGAGAGAGAGAGAAAGAAAATTTTCACATAAACCCTAACCCAAACCCTAGCCGCACACCTCCCCGACGCTCCCGGCAACCGTGTGAGGACAGCCGACCACCGGAGGACGGCCAATAACCATCGGATCCCGCGCGCGCAAAATCAACCTCAACAGAAATCCACTTCAAGGTAACCATCTTCTCCGTCTCGTTTCTACACGCACGCTCGATCAATTTTTGAGTCGTTTCTTCCGGTATGATCCTAACATATACACCTTTATTTCCCTTCAAATGGTTCGTGCCGATTCGCACCATGTGCGACGAAAAACGAGTTCCAAAATCGAGAAAAAACTCGATTTTCTGGGTTTAGAAACTGTTCCGAAACCCCAACTTTATGGCCGATTTGCGACCAGCGTGTTGTGATTTTTCAAAATCGGTCTGAAGAGACTTGGAGACAACCTATAGGGCTTTAAAATCTTTTTTGTAGAGCTGAATTTCATGCACTGTACAGAAAGTTATTGGTTTGTGAAGTTGGAGAAAAAACTGATTTTCAAAAGTGGATTTTTAGAAAAATTGTCCCGATACGCCGTCCGTCCCGTCAATCCGGGCGACGTGGTCACGAACCGAAAGCATCGAAAGGCGCGTATCGACTTCGTGGTCGTGTGGGCTTTGACGGAATTCAAATTGGTCGCGTGTGCGCGACGAATTTGATGCGTATCCGTCAAAAATTTACCGTATCGACCTTTTGCATATTTGTCAATTACTTTGTGCACACTCATCAAATCGCGACGAAACTTGCGCCATTGGACTCAAAATATTTTTTTGGTCCTGTATGCCAAGTTTGGTCCGATTCTGAGACCGTTGATCGGGACGCCATTTTGGCGGGCCCACAATCCCACTCAACGGGTGATTTTGTGCACAGCCCACCGGAATCCAAAATTGGACGTACCGTTGGGTTCGTCTCGTCAAACCGGACCTGTAGACATATAGTTTGATGAATTTAGAGACCGTAGATTCTGGCACATTTTTTGGTGCAAAGTGGGTCCAACGGCGGACACCATTTTGATCTGAAATTACCGTTTTACCCCTGTGTCCAGAATTGGACTTATGGATAGGCATTTCTAGCTAATTTGACCATTCTGAGAACGTTGGTAATGTCTGTTTTGGTATTAGGAGACTGTTGTGCGAGTTGACCGTTCGCGGCTCATTGAGTGGGTTGTAGTTCCGATTTTCTCAGCTCAGGACGACAGGCGAGTACATTCTCTGATAGTTTTCATTGTCTTGATATCTACTATATCCGATTCAGTTGTAGTGTTATACTTGATTCTTGACACGAGGATACACGGACTAGTATACGTGAATCTCGTCATGAGATGTCATTCCTGGTTTACCTGGTATATGAGTACATTGTTCGATATTGTTTCATGTACTTGTATAGACACCGATTTAGAAGTGGGCTGGCCCCCTGCTCTTCGAATCCCGTGTCATGACCTGTCATGTCTGGATTCATTATACTACTCGGGGATGGGGGAGTTATTAGAGGTTATGTGATCATTACCCTTACTTGTTTATTACTTGCGCATAGCTCCACCCTCACCACACGTAGGGTGTAGCCTGACCTTATACTACTTGTGCATAGCTTTCCATTTTGGCCGGCCTGATCCCTACATTATTATACTACCTGTACATAGCCGGTCAAATGGAACAGCCTGATCTTGACCCAAGCCGATCACATAACGCTCTAATATCTCATGGCACTTTATTTTTATGTTTACATCATACCGCAGATTACTTTCCATTTATTTATATTCCAATTTTATCTTATATCTCACACATGATATGATATCCAGTTCTCTTGTACCGTTTTACTTTCAGTCTTGATATTCCATCTTGTATTTCATTATGATTGTCTCTTATAGTATTTGTCAATTCACATGAAACTGCTGTTGGCGTTTGTACTTGCTCGTATCCTGACAGGATAACCTCCGTTGCTTTTCAGAGGATTTAGATACAGATTGCCCGACCTACTACGGGTTTGGCATAGTTGGAGCCTACGACCAGGACCAGCCTGTGGACCCGGTGTTCGTAGATGACGCACCGCCAGTAGTGACCTAGTTCACCTAGATTTTGTCTTGATTACATTCTAGTTTGATACTTTGAGACTTGTAGTATTTATTTTGGGATATTGTTTTATGTCTTGGTCTCTGAACTTTTGATTGTGGCTCGACACTATTTCAGACTATTTATCTCATCTTTATCTTTATCTTTATCATCGTGTTTATCTTCCTTAGAATTATGTGATTGAGTTGTGGTTATATTCCTCCGTACGGAGATGACAGGTTATATTTTGTGTCTTAGATTCTATATATTCTACATGACCTTTTACAGCGTTCTACCGCCGATACTGCGGCGTAGGCTGGACGTACCCACGTGCTCGTGCCCCTAAACAGGGTGCGGGTCGTGACACGTTTTTATGGTGGCCCATGCAGGTCAGAGTTCGCAACTAGTGCGATTTCGTAATGGTGCTCAACTTAGAGTGCTAATTACGAGCCTGCTCTTAGGATATAGGTTTTAGGTTATGATAGGAGTTACTCAATCACATATTAGGAAAACTCCAATCTTTTGATTTCCATGACAAACTCTTCTTTTATTTCAAAATAAATTGTCCTTCCTTGATGATATCCTATCATGTGCCATATTGATTTCTTTGCTTGAATATGTCTCCACGATGACGGTGACGCGAGCTCAGGAAGCTGGATCCAGTGCAGCACCGGAGAGGTCCGATCCGTCGTAACCTATTTTTCTGACTGAGAGAGCTATGGATCAGGAGATTGACCCTACTGTCCCTGCCGTTCCAGAGGTAGCGGCAACAGTACCGGGGGGGTCTTCCTCCACAAGTCCTGAGGACTGTACCTGTTCAGCCGGGGACTCTTCTACCTCCACTAGCGTTACCGATTGATGCTACTCAGATGTTCGCGTTCCTCCAGCAGATAATGGAGGTGCAGCGAGCGCAAGCTGAGGCTTCACAGCGGCAGACAGAGATTTTGAGGCAGAGCATGGAGAATGCGCACCAGTTAGCGCTCGCCGCTGTAGAGAAGGTGACTGCAATTCAGACTCAGGGCGCTCCAGCCCAGCAGCCACAGCAGCAGCAGGCGAAAGCTGGCTCCGTGATAGATTTCAAGAAGATGTTTCCTCGAGAATTCAAGGGAACATAAGGGATCCTGTATGCCGATGATTGGCTAGAGGATGTTGAGCGGAGCCTGGGGTTAGCACAACTTCCAGAGGGACTATGGGTATCAGCAGCAGCTAGTCAGTTCTTTGATATCGCTCTGACTTGGTACCGCACAGACCCTCGCGTGACAGTGACAGGCTTGACATGGGTAAACTTCAAGAAGCTATTCAAGGAGAAATTCTTTTCTGATGTGGCTCTTAGTGCACTGTAAGGCAAGTTTGTGGGACTTGTGCAAGGGAATATATCTGTGGACGAGTATGCGGTGGAGTTCTTCCGTCTGAGCCGGTTCGCTCCGGGCATGGTTCAGGATGCTGGAGAGAAAGCCCGCAAGTTCAGGAGGGACCTGAACCACGTCGTCAGATCACGCACGTCTGGGCGTCGTACTGCGACCCTTGAGGACATTCTGATGGACGCTCAGATTGCAGAGGAGGACTTGGGTCTCAAGCCCAAGAGGAGTAGCGATGCAATGGGTGCTGGTTCTAGTGCAGGACCGGCCAAGCGACATCAGACTCTGCAGAAGCCGTTCCACCAGCAGCAGCATCAGCAGCACCAGGCACCAGCACGTGCACAGCATCAGCAGGGGCAGAAGCAGATTCCACAGTATGCTTTTTACGGGAAGTCGGGGCACACCCGAGAGGTCTGCATGAAGAGGTTGGGCGTTTGCCTATTCTGTGGAGCGCCCGACCACCAGTTGAGAGATTGTCCTACTCGTCCAGCTCGGGGAGGTCAGGACAGAGCACCTCCTGCTAGAGCTCCAGTGGGACCAGCTGTTCAGCAGAGGGGTCTGCCGCTTCCGATCCAGCAGCAGCATTTTGCCCAGCATCAGAGGGGAGCAGCTCAGGGTAGGGCATTCGTACTGACGGTCGAGGAGGCCGAGCCTATAGCAGACGTGGTGGCAGGTTCTGTTCTACTCGATTCATTTTCTGTATTAGCTTTGTTTGACTCTGGTGCTATGCATAGTTTTGTATCTGTCTCTTTTGTACTTAGACACAATATTATTGCTGAACCACTGAGTAGGACTTGCAAGATTATGACCGGGGGAGGCATTATCCTGGTCAATAATATTTGCAAGGGGCGGAGAGTTACACTGGGAGGCCGGGATTTGAGTACATCCTTGCTCGTAATGCCCCTTCCGAGCTACGATATGGTACTCGGTATGGATTGGTTGAGCAGACATCATGCTAGTATAGACTGTGGAGGAGGCCGAGTTTTGTTTAGACCGCCGGGATAGCCAGAGTTTGAGTTCGCCAGGAGAGCAGCTGAGCCAGGAGATGGTTTTTGTGGAGCTATGTTGACGGGGCAGGAATTGCCACATCCACTGATAGCAGGATTCTTGGATGTTTTCCCTGATGAGTTGCCAGAAATACCGCCAGATAGGGATGTTGAGTTCTCTATAGACTTGGTGCCGGGCACTGAGCCTGTCTCACAGTATGTCTATAGGATCAACAATAGCGAGTTGGCAGAGATGAAGAAGCAAGTCGACGAGCTGCGGGATAAGGGATTCATCCGATCCAGTTCTTCACCTTGGGGCGCACATGTTCTGTTTGTACCAAAGAAGGATAGGACGGTACGTATGTGTGTCGACTACAGAGCGCTCAACAACCTCACTATCAAGAATAAGTACCCGTTGCCAAGGATTGACGACTTATTTGATCAGTTGAGCGGCGCGAAGGTATTCTCGAAGATAGACTTGAGGTCCGGTTACCATCAGCTGAAGGTGAAGAAGGAGGACATTCCGAAGACGGCTTTTCGGACTCGATATGGCCAGTATGAGTTTACTGTTATGCCATTCGGGTTGACCAATGCTCCAGCGGTATTCATGAACTTGATGAACAAGGTATTCCATCAGTACCTTGACAAGTTTGTGGTGGTCTTCATAGATGACATATTGATCTACTCGAAGACCCCAGAGAAGCATGAGGAGCATCTGCGGATTGTGCTGGAGACTCTCAGGAAGGAGCAGTTGTATGGGAAGCTGTCGAAGTGCAAGTTTTTCCTGGAGAAGGTAGAGTTCTTGGGTCACGTTGTGACCGAGCATGGGATCTCAGTAGACCCGAAGAAGATTTCAGCAGTTGAGTCTTGGTCCACACCGAGCTCAGTCGCCAAGATTCAGAGTTTTTTGGGTCTGGTAGGCTATTATAGGAAGTTCGTTCAGGACTTCTCTCAGATTGCAGAGCCGATGACTAGACTTACCCGAAAAGACGTGGAGTTCGTCTGGACCGAAGAGTGTCATGCTGCTTTTGATGAGCTGAAGAAGAGGTTGACTACAGCTCCTATCTTGACGTTGCCATCTGGGACTGGTGGTTTCACGATCTACAGTGACGCTTCTGGGAAGGACTTGGGTTGCGTTCTTCAGCAGCACGGGAAGGTAATTGCCTATGCATCCAGGCAGTTACGTCCTCATGAGAAGAACTATCCTGCACATAATCTGGAGTTGGCAGCTGTTATCTTTGCTTTGAAGCTGTGGAAGCACTACCTGTACGGAGAGCGAGTGGAGATCTTCACGGATCACAAGAGCTTGAAGTACGTGTTCACCCAGAAGGAATTGAACATGAGGCAGAGGCGCTGGCTTGAGCTGATAAAGGACTTCGATATCTCTTTGCAGTACCATCCAGGGAAGGCCAACGTAGTTGCAGATGCCTTGAGAAGGTATCCAGTCGCTATGTATTTGACGACAGATCGTCATCTACTGGCCGATCTGGATAGTTTGGATATCGAGGTGATCGTTTCGGGCATGGAGGTTCAGATATGGGGTTTACAAATTCAGTCTGCGTTGATGGACAGAGTCAGATCAGCACAGTTTGATGACGTGACCTTGAGGAGCATTAGGGAGCAGGTGCAGGCCGGATTACTAGACGATTTCTCTATAGCCGAAGATGGGTCGCTGAGGCATGATACTAGATTGTGCATACCGAGTGGAGAGCTTCGGAAGGAGATTCTGCAGGAAGCGCATCGTTCCCAGTACTCTATGCATCCTGGAGCCAACAAGATGTACAAAGACCTGAGGGAGCATGTATAGTGGTATGGCATGAAGCGAGATGTAGCTCAGTTTGTATCTCGATGCTTAGTGTACCAGTAGGTGAAAGCCGAGAGACAGAGGCCAGGTGGTCTGCTTCAGCCACTACCTATTCCAGAATGGAAGTGGGAGCACATCACTATGGACTTTGTATCTGGACTTCCACGATCTTCAGGAGGAAAAGATGCGATTTGGATCATCGTTGATAGATTGACCAAATCGGCCCACTTTTTACCTTTCAAGGTGGGACTATCTACGGAGAAGCTGGCAGAGATGTATGTGCGGCAGATAGTTAGATTGAACGGAGTTCCGGTAAGCATCGTCTCGGATCGGGATAGTCGTTTCACTTTCCACTTTTGGAGGAGTTTGCATACTAGCTTGGGCACCCAGCTCAAGTTCAGTACCGCGTATCACCCCCAGACAGATGGACAGTCAGAGAGGACCATCCAGACACTCGAGGATATGCTTCGTACTTGTGTGTTAGATTTTGGGGGATCTTAGGAGGACCATCTTCACCTGGTAGAGTTTGCTTACAACAACAGCTATCAGGCCAGTATAGAGATGTCACCATTTGAGGCTCTATACGGACAGAGATGTCGCACTCTTTTGTCATGGGACGATGTCGGTGAGAGAGTTTACTTGGCCCGAAGATGGTAGTGGATGCAGCAGAGAAGGTTAAGTTGATCAGGGATAGACTTCGGGTGGCTCAGGATAGACAGCGGCATTGGGCCGATAGCCACCGGAGACCGTTAGAGTTCGAGGTTAGTATCAGTTTTTCTGTTTGTGCTTGTTGGTGATTGTTTGCTTTAGGATCTTGTATTGAGTCTTGTCTTGTGTCTAGGTTGGCGATATGGTGTTCTTGAGGATTTCTCCGACACGGGGCACGATTCGTTTTGGCCGAGGCGGGAAGCTTAGTCCGCGCTTCATCGGACCTTTCATTATTCTTGGAAGGGTCGGTGCAGTGGCCTATCGACTAGACTTGCCGCTTACGCTCGAGGGAGTCCATAACGTGTTCCATGTGTCGCAGTTGAGGCGGTACGTGGCAGACTCTAGTCACGTATTGGATCACTCCGAGTTAGAGGTGGGGCCTACTCTCCGCTATCCAGAGCAGCCTGTGGAGATTCTGGATCGTCGTGAGAAAGTGCTCCGAAACCAAGTTATCCTTTTGGTTCGTGTCGCATGGAGGCATCACTCTCCAGAAGAGTCTACCTGGGAGAGGGAGGACGAGATGCGGGAGCGTTACACTTATCTCTTCGAGCCTTGAGGTATTTTTTCTTCTTCTTGCTACTGTTATTGTGCTAGTTTGCTCTAATTTCGAGGACGAAATTTTTTTTAGAATGGTAGATTTGTCACCCCCACATTCCTGAATAAGGCTAATATAGTCATTTATAATATTTCACTATTTTATTTATATTATTTAAATAGGTATTTTATCGATAGAGTTTTTATTTATAAAGTTTAATATATTTAATCTATATATATATATATATATATATATATATATATATATATATATATATATATATATATATATACTAAAATATTTAGTTTTGTTTATAAATAAATTCTGATTGTATATATATATATATATATATATATATATATATATATATATATATATTTTGGGGTAATATTTCATTTATTGGAATATATATATATATATATATATATTTTGGGGTAATATTTCATTTATTGGAATATATATATATATATATATATATATATATATATATATATATATATATATATATATATATATATATGGGTAAATATTATAGGTTTATTTTATATAAATAAATATATACGTATATGTGTATATATATATATATATATATATATATATATATATATATATATATATATATATATATATATATGCAAGTATTTATGTGTGTGTATAAATATATATATATATATATATATATATATATATATATATATATATATATATATATATATATAGTTTAAGTATTAAAGAAAGAAAGAAAAGAAAAGAAAAAGAAACACAAACTCACACACCCACGTGACCCATGCGCCCCCTTAGAAGCAAACAGCAGCAGCTGTTGTTTCATAAGATCGCCCCCCCCCCCCCCCCCCCCCCCCCTTTTTACTTCCAACCCGAGCACCCATGGGTTCCATATTTAACCCGAACGGAAACCCGTAGGTGTTTATATATATACATATATTTTTAGAGAGAGAGAAAGAAAATTTTCACATAAACCCTAACCGCACACCTCCCCGACGTTCCCGGCAACCGTGTGAGGACAGCCGACCACCGGAGGACGGCCAATAACCATCGGATCCCGCGCGCGCAACATCAACCTCAACAGAAATCAACTTCAAGGTAACCATCTTCTCCGTCTCGTTTCTACACGCACGTTCGATCAATTTTCGAGCCGTTTATTCCGGTATGATCCTAACATATACACCTTTATTTCTCTTCAAATAGTTCGTGCCGATTCGCACCATGTGCGACGAAAAACGAGTTCCAAAATCGAGAAAAAACTCGATTTTCTGGGTTTAGAAACTGTCCCGAAATCCCAACTTTGTGGCCGATTTGCGACCAGCGTGTTGTGATTTTTCAAAATCGGTCTGAAGAGACTTGGAGACAACCTATAGGGCTTTAAAACCTTTTTTGTAGAACTGAATTTCATGCACTGTACAGAAAGTTATTGGTTTGTGAAGTTGGAGAAAAAACTGATTTTTAAAAGTGGATTTTTAGAAAAATTGTCCCGATACGCCGTCCGTCCCGTCAATCCGGGCGACGTGGTCACGAACCAAAAGCATCGAAAGGTGTGTATCGACTTCGTGGTCGTGTGGGCTTTGACGGAATTCAAATTGGTCGCGTGTGCGCGACGAATTTGATGCGTATCCGTCAAAAATTTACCGTATCGGCCTTTTGCATATTTGTCAATTACTTTGTGCACACTCATCAAATCGTGACGAAACTTGCGCCATTGGACTCAAAATATTTTTATGGTCCTGTATGCCAAGTTTGGTCCGATTCTGAGACCGTTGATCGGGACGCCATTTTGGCGGGCCCACAATCCCACTCAACGGGTGATTTTGTGCACAGCCCACCGGAATCCAAAATTGGACATACCGTTGGGTTCGTCTCGTCAAACCGGACTTGAAGACATATAGTTTGATGACTTTAGAGATCGTAGATTCTGGCACATTTTTCGGTACAAAGTGGGTCCAACGACGGACACCATTTTGATATAAAATTACCGTTTTACCCCTGTGTCTAGAATTGGACTTATGGGTAGGCATTTCTAGCTAATTTGACCATTCTGAGAATGTTGGTAATATCTGTTTCAGCATTAGGAGACTGTTGTGCGAGTTGACCGTTCGCGGCTTATTGAGTGGGTTGTAGTTTCGATTTTCTCAGCTCAGGACGACAGGCGAGTACATTCTCTGATAGTTTTTATTGTCTTGATATCTACTATATCCGATTCAGTTGTAGTGTTATACTTGATTCTTGACACGAGAATACACGGACTAGTATACGTGAATCTCGTCATGAGATGTCATTCCTGGTTTACCTGGTATATGAGTACAATGTTCGATATTGTTTCATGTACTTGTATAGACACCGATTTGGGAGTGGGCTGGCCCCCTGCTCTTCGAATCCCGTGTCATGACCTGTCATGTCTGGATTCATTATACTACTCGGGAATGGGGGAGTTATTAGAGGTTATGTGATCATTACCCTTACTTGTTTATTACTTGCACATAGCTCCACCCTCACCATACGTAGGGTGTAGCCTGACCTTATACTACTTGTGCATAGCTTTCCATTTTGGCCGGCCTGATCCCTACATTATTATACTACCTGTGCATAGCCGGTCAAATGGAACAGCCTGATCTTGACCCAAGCCGATGACATAACGCTCTAATATCTCATGGCACTTTATTTTTATGTTTACATCATACCGCATATTACTTTCTATTTATTTATACTCCAGTTTTATCTTATATCTCACACATGACATGATATCCAGTTCTCTTTACCGTTTTACTTTCAGTCTTGATATTCCATCTTGTATTTCACTATGATTGTCTCTTATAGTATTTGTCAATTCACATAGAACTGCTGTTGGCATTTATACTTGCTCGTATCTTGACAGGATAATCCCCGTTGTTTTTCAGAGGATTTAGATGCAAATTGCCCGACCTACTACGGGTTTGGCATAGATGGAGCCTACGACCAGGACCAGCCTGTGGACCCGATGTTCGTAGATGACGCACCGCCAGTAGTGACCTAGTTCACCTAGATTTTGTCTTGATTACATTCTAGTTTGAGACTTGTAGTATTTATTTTGGGATATTGTTTTATGTCTTGGTCTCTGAACTTTTGATTGTGGCTCGGCACTATTTTAGACTATTTATCTCATCTTTATCTTTATCTTTATCATCGTGTTTATCTTCCTTAGAATTATGTGATTAAGTTGTGGTTATATTCCTCCGTGCGGAGATGAAAGGTTATATTTTGTGTCTTAGATTCTATATATTCTAGATGACCTTTTATAGCGTTCTACCGTCGATACTGTGGCGTAGGCTGGACGTACCCACGTGCTCGTGCCCCTAAACAGGGTGCGGGTCATGACATACGGTAGGCCCAAAGGCATTCGTCGAGCTTTTTGTCCCAGTCGTATTTGTTAGATGATATGACTTTTTTGAGTAGTCTGACGATAGTCTTGTTAAAAGCCTCGGCCAATTCGTTTGCTGCCGAATTGTAGGTGGTTGATGCCACGTTCTGAATGCGGTTCTTGTCACAGAATCTGATGAAAATATGGTTGATGAACTGAGGACCGTTATCGTGGATAATCCTCCGAGGTACCCCGAAATGGTAGATGACATGATGCTTGATGAAGCTGATCACCCTAGAGCTTTTCACTTCCGCCAGTGGAACTGGTTCTGCCCATTTGGAGTAGTAGTCGGTGATAGCTAGGATGAAGCGGTGTCCCCTCGATGAAAGAGGGATGATAGGTCCCACAATGTCCATGCCCCAAGCTTTAAAGGGCCAGGAGGCGACCGTAGGACGTAGTGGTTCCGACGGTGTATGGATGAAGTCAGCGTGGAGCTGGCATGCATGGCACTTTTTAGCATAGTCGACGGCGTCGGCTGCCATGGTCGGCCAATAGTAACCCATGCGTCACAGTCGATCCTGCAACTTAGGCCCAGGTTGATGAGCCCCGCAAGTTCCGTCATAAGCTTCTCGAAGGGCTTCGGCTGCTTCTTCGTTGGACATGCACCAAAGGAGAAGTCCATCGTAGGAGCGTCGGTACAGCATTTTAGTAGCTGTATCATAATAGAATCGAAGGGAACGCCTCCTGACTGAGACGACTTCTTTCGGGTCTTCTGGAAGAATTCTGTAAACAGCGAAGTCGATGAACGGGAACCTCCAGCCTCGGACATTAACACCAGCACTTGTTGACATAGCATGGGCCATTTGTGAGCATAGGTTGTTTTTGGGACAGACCAAGTCTCGACCAACTACTGTGACGTAGTATTGAGTCCCGAGGGGTGCTATCAATGAGGCTGCGAGGCCAGCCAGAGCGTCAGCCTCCAGGTTTTGTAACCGAGGTACGTATTCTAAGAAGAACTTGGTGAAGGTTGAAATAATGTTTAATACAACTTCATGGTAAGGAACCAGATCTTCATGGCGAACTTCGTATTGCCCTCTGATCTGGTTAACGACGAGTTTTGAGTTGCCGTAGGCTTCCAGATGATCCACTCCCAGCTTTTGCGCCAGCTGGAGTCCCATGATGAGAGTGTTGTACTCGGCAACATTATTGGAGCACGACTTCGAAAGGGAGTAAGCACGCTGGATGACCAGCTGATCAGGGAAGACCAAGACTATCCCCACTCTGACGATGATTTGGCCTTTGGGGCCTGTTCTTGAAGCGCCATCGAAAAACATCCGCCAGACGGAGCTTTCTTCGGTGACGTTTGATTCTTTGACCTCATCCGGGATGTCTTCATAGAGTCTGGAGGATTCTGGGATGGGGTGCGCAGCTAAAAAGTCGGCCAGAGCTTGACCCTTGATGGCTTTTTGTGGAACGAACACCATATTGTACGGCGTCAACAGGATCGTCCATGTAGCTAGCCGGGAGTTCAATGATCCTGGCTTCGTCATGAGAACCCTGAGCGGATTTACTCGGGAGATGACATGAATTCTCTGGCCCAAGAAATAATAACGAGTCTTCTGGATGGCGAATACCAAAGCCAAACAGTCCTTTTCAACGGGGTTGTACCGGTGTTCGGTCCCGATCAGTGTCCTGCTGAGGTAGTAGATAGCTTGCTCGTAGCCAGCATCGCTGTTCTGAGCCGGTAGAGCACCGAGGGAATGATCCATGGCACGGACGTAGAGAAAAAATGGATTGCCTGCGACGGGTGCCACCAGGACTGGCGGGCTCGTCAAGTAAGCCTTGATATCATCGAAAGCTTTCTGGCATTCCTCTGTCCAGACGTAGGAGACCCCCTTTTTTATGATCTGGATGAAGGGTTGACATTTCTCGGAAAGGTTTGCTATAAACCTTCGGATGTATACAAGATGCCCCTGCAGGCCTCGATGTTCTCGGAGGTTCTTCGGAGGGTCCATGTCAAGGATGGCCTTGGTCTTCTTGGGATCGACATGAATGCCTTTTGCCGTGATAATGAATCCCAAGAACTTTTCGCTAGAAACCCCAAGGAAGGATTTAGCGGGGTTCATCTTGAGTTGATATGCTCGCATGAGATCGAAGACTGCCTTTAGGTCTTGTAGGTGATCACCTTTAAGATGGCTCTTGACAGCGATATCATCAATATAGCATTCGACTATTTTGCGAAGATATTGACGGAAGATGGTACTCATAGCTCGTTGGTATGTAGCACCAGCGTTCTTCAAGCCAAAGGGCATCACTGTGTAGCAGAAAACTCCTTTCGGCGTCCTGAATGACGTGTGTTTTGCGTCATCGAGGAACATTTTGATCTGGTTGTAGCCCGAATACCCGTCCATGAAAGACATGCGTTCGAAGCCGCATGTATTATCGATCATTACGTCGGTGATCGGAAGCAGGAATTCGTCTTTCAGGTAAGCAGCATTGAGATCTCTGAAGTCGATGCAGACCCGTATCTTCTCATTCTTTTTGGTGACAGAGACGACTTTGGCCACCCAATCCGGGTATTGTTCTTCACGGATAAACCAGCTGGTCAGGAGTTTGTCTACCTCCTAATCGATAGCGTTCATGATGTCAGGACGAAAGCGTCGCTGTTGTTGTTTTATAGGCTTGGCATCAGGTAAGACGTTAAGCCTATGCATCGCGATCTGGGGATCAAATCCGGGCATATCTTCGTAGCTCCAGACGAAGACATCGATATATTCTTTAGCCAGTTGGATTAAAGATTCCCGGTCTGGTCCCTTTAGACTCTTGCTGACGAAGATAGGTTTGGAAGAAGATCCATCCTCCAGGTCGATCTGCTCGACTTCGTCTTCGGTAGGGGGTTCGCGTAATTCAAAACGAGACTCCCACTGCGCTCCTACGCGTTGAGCCCAAGGTTCTTCCTCGAAGAATTCCGGTGTTTGGTCTTCACCTTCATTTTTTCGAGATTGTGCAGATGCCATGTTGACTGATAGCACCTTCTTGAAGACTGAGCCGATACTGGTATCAGAATCCCAGGTTGATGCTTCGGACGAATGAGAATGTTCTACTTTTTCTGCCTCCGAAGTTTCTGGAGTTGCCGGTGGCTAGACATATCCTACCCCCCGTCGAGTTCGATGATAGTAGTCCTGCGGCTTTCCTTTAGGTGTTGGAAGCCGGAGAGGAAGACGTCGACCCTTGCCGTAGTTCAGGCCTTTGTTGCTTTTTAGGTCGTAACCCATCTTTTGGATGAGGTACTTTGCCTTGTCCATGTACCGATAGACTTGTATTCTGCCGGTATCTGGTTCTTGTTCGAGTGGCGGGAGGTCTTGATGACGCTCGACTTTGCCGAAGATGATGGATTCTTCGTCTCGATTCCGCGATGGGACCACAAAACTGACCCCTTGGGACGGGACTACTCGATTTACATGATTGACGGTCGTTATTTGTGTTTGCAACGACCGTAGAGCGTTATCTAATGTATACATGGCATTCCAATGTAGAAGACTAGAATAATTAAAAGACACTCTATTATTGATGAAACACGAAATTTTGTCCCGCAGGATTACATTATCTAGAGAGGGTGCATCTACATCAGCAGATATGTACTCCCTAGCTCTTCATCTGTGAGTACTGGGGTTGGTTCGGGAGAGTCCACCGCAGCTTTGACCTTGGGGTCCGAGAGGGCTATGTGGGCCTTCTCCGGCAGCTTGGATGAGACGGATGATTACGGAGGCTTGCCTTTAAGATGCACCTTCAGAGGTGCCTCAACTGCGCCTTCAGTGATTGGTGCCTTCCCCTGTAGTTTTGCCACAAGGGGAGCCAATGTTTGAGACGGCTTTTCCTTGAGCCGTATCTTCAAGGGAGCTTCAGTAGGTGTTCTACCTAGAGAAGTTGGTACTTTTTCAGGTAGCTTGATGGTCATGGGAGACAGCGTCTGAGGCGGTTTCCCTTTGAGTCAAATTTTCAAAGGAGCATCGGAAATCACCTCTGGCTCTATGTCCTGCTCTGCTGCCATTTTTGCTTCATCGTCAGCATCATTGGCTTCCCCTTCGTCGGGCGACTTGTACAGGGTAGAATCGGTGAAGTAGGCTTCGACCCCCTTGAAAGGGTCAATGTTCGCAAACTCTGTCCGGATGATGTCGTTGGTGGACACATACTTCATACATTGGTGGAGTGTAGATGGCACCACCATGTACCCATACAGTCACGGACGACCCAGTAGGAGGTTGTAGTTGACGTCAGCGTCCACGACATAGCAAGTCACCTCGGTTCGGAGGTTACCGATGTGATATTTCAGCCGTATTTTACCCAGCGGTTCACTTTTGCTAGCATTGAAACCGTTAATTGTAGTATTGGAAGGCGCCAGACGGTACATTGGGATTCCCAGTGTTGAGAGCAGCATCTTCGGGATGATGCTGAGGGAAGACCCTGGATCGATCTGAATCCACTTCACCTTGACGGAACCGACATACCCTGTATAATACAGAGGCCTGTTGTGTCGGTTGTGCTTGAGCAGCATGTCTTGTTGGGTAAAAGTTATATTGGGGATAACTTCATCCGCACAATGGCAGTGCGCACATATGGTCGGGTATCCTCGAGCTGCTTGACCTAACTGATGAAGGATTCAGCATCCTTCAAGGCTTCACAGAGAGCTTCACGAGTGTCCTTGGAAAGACGAAGAAGCTCAAACAGAGATAGGCGGGCAGGAGTACTGGCCAGTTGTGCCAGTATGTCGAAGTTGTGGGGCTTGGCTAGCCCCGAAGCACTCTCCTTTTGCAAAGGCTTGTCGAAACGGGCCTCTACATGCTTCTGTTTATTGGCTACGGGAGGCCTGGATGGGCCTTCTTCCTAGGCAGCAGGGACGGTGCAAGGAGGCACCACCTCGACGGCAGCTTTGTCAGATTGGGCATTCTGATGTGAACGTGTCTGTACAGGAAGTGCCTCTTCCGTAGAGGAAGAGACCATGCGGCAAGACTTGATCTTCATGTCCTTGGTATTGGAGGTAGAGCGTACCCCCGGTTGAGTAACCTCGGAGACGAGATCGGGGTGAACCCATAAGATCTTTCCCCGAGATGTGGTGAGTGGGATGAGTCCACTCACGTTGTCACGAGTAGGTGGTAGATTAACCACCTCCATTGTCGCCTTTGGGATGGAGACGACGCCATCTTGTGTTGTGGTTGGCAGCAAGGTGCCAAATTAGAGTGACACCGGGTTTACTGAGACCGTTTTTTCCTCGTAGTCGACGGAGATGACATCCGCATTTATCATGCGCTGGATGTAGTTCTTGAGGACGTAGCAGTCCTTAGTTGGATGTCCAAAAAATCGATGGTAGTGACAGTACCTCGGATTGTCCACTCTCCCAACCTCGTCAGAACGCTTTGGGTCCGGTAGCTTGATCTTGTCACCCTGCTTCAATATCTCGAAGAGTTGCAGGGTGTCTTCATCGTTAAAAGAATAAACCTCATTTGGCCTTGGTGCAAGTGGAGGCTTCTGAGTAGGTGCTGATGCACCTTTGGAGGCATTGACAGTCAACGCCTGCTTTCCCTTCGTCTCTCGTCCAGGGTTGTTGGCTGCAGGCCGTTTTCCCTTGTCCTCAAAGGCAGAAAAACTGACTCCCAGAAGACGAGCATTGGACGCCTTCTTCTCTGCTGCTTCGGCCTCGATGATCAATGAACTCCAGTCGGAAGGAGGAGTGGAGTTGAGCCAGAGTTTAATCGCAGGCAGCATGTTCATGCTGCAAGAGGAGAGGAGTGCATGTTCTGGCATACCCGGGGGCAGTCTGAAGCAGGCTTGTCGGAACCGTTCGATGAATGCTCGAACTATTTCCTTCTCCTTCTGACGTATCTCTATGAGGGACGCTATTGTCATGTCCTTCCCTCCATCGTAGAAACGATCGAGGAAGAGACATATCAAGTCGTCGAAGGAAGATATAGAGTTGTCATGGAGACTGCAGTACCAGTCGTAAGCCACTTCTTTCAATGTCCCGACAAATATGCTGGTGAGTAGTGCGTCTTCCTTCGGAAGATGTCCCGTTTGAGACTGGAAGTATGTCAGATAGCGGCGTGGAGAGTCCTTCCCGTCGTATGGCGTCAATGTTTGTGGTTTATACTTCGGAAGATAAACCACTTTATTCCATTCGAGGGGGTATGGTTGTAGGATACCCATCTTCTTGCGCTCCTCTTGTCTGTTCTGTAGAACCCTAGAGGGGGGGTGAATAGGGAAATAAAAAATAACTTGATCACAAGAAGCAATATGACAAATAAAAAGAGAGAGTAAGAAGATCAAACACAAGATGTATCCTGGTATCCTCGCTTGAGGCAATCCAGTCCTGGAACTCTCTCCGGCTTAAATCTACTATTTAATAAAATAGTACACACGAGTTTGGATCCGAAGAACTCGCCAACTTCAACACGAGTTTGGATCCGAAGAACTCGCCAACTTCAAACACACGAGTTTTCTTACGAAGGCTCGCCAACTTCAAAGAAATGTGAAAAGAACTTGTTGATCTTCTAACACTTGAAGATCAAAATTTACAACTCTTAATAACTCTAGCACTTTGGGAGAGGATGACAATTAAAAGCTTGGTAGAGTAATAATGGTGGAGCTCTTGGTAGTTAGAAAAATTTATGGCAAGAGTTGGTGAAAGCTTCAAGAGAGAGAAGGCTTTCATTTATAGAGAAACCAAGAGTATGTAGCATTTAATGCTCCTGGATACAGCCTGACCGGCATACCGTCGGTATGCACCGGCATACCGTCGGTATACCGGTCGAACAGTAACGGTCATATTAATATCCGTTGGGAGCATTTAATGCTACCATTAATGCAGTCTAAGCCATTCAAAAATCAAATTTCGTAAGCCGGTATACCGTCGGTATGCCGCGGTATACCGATGTGTGTCACAGAACATTTTTGTAATAAACAAAACGGTATACCGTCGGTATGCCGGAGCATACCGTCGGTATGCCGAAGTTTTGTCACAGAAAGTTCTATAGCTCACAAAATGGTATGCCGACGGTATGCCGGAGTATACCGTCGATATTCCGACGATTATCATAGAACGCTTTTGAGGCAATCAAAACGGTATACCGTCGGTATGCTGGAGCATACCATCGGTATTCCGATGTTTGTCACAGAACGTTTTGTGGTCCACAAAATGGTATACCGTCGGTATGTCGGAGCATACCGTCGGTATGCCGATATTTCTCACAGAAGGTTTTGTGGACAATAAAACGGTATACCGCCGGTATACCGGAGCATACCGCCGGTATGCCGATCTATAAGATATTGATTTTTGACTTTAAGAAGAGAAAGCTTTTAGTTTGTCATCCAACCTTAAGTGTTTAAAGAAAGACCTAGACCTTGTACAGACTCGAAATCATGCAGTGTAGGAAGCCGTCTATGCAAGGAGCGCCGGTCTTTACTTCAGTCTTCAAGGCTATGGATGGTAAACTTGAATGGACAAACTTTATGTAGTAGAGCTTCTGAAATGATATCAATCTGAAAATAGAGAAAACTAAACTACGAAGATGCTGTTAATATTATCAAAATAAATGTGCCAACAATCTTCCCCATTTTGATAGTTGACAAAATAGAGAGATAGCATTTTCAGGGAGTGACTCCCCCGTAGGTAGACAACTCTCCCTCAATACGTTTTCTCCCCCTTTGTTACTTAGTCAAAGATGGGAAAAAATAATAAAAAATAGCATAAATGGAGCACAGTATCATAGACAGAAGCATGTATTGATAGATAAAAGTTGGAAATTGAATACATGCAGGACACCCATAACATACTTCATAAGACCAAAGTAAAAACTCTTTTCTACGAGAGTTAGCAAGACAATAAAAAGACAGATAACAAGTCCCCGTAGGACTGCAAACAACAAGTAACAACCAACCACTGGTCCCCGAAGGACCTCAAAAGACAGAAAAAGACACACACATAAACAAACTAAAATAACCATTTATTCGACACCACCATCAAAAGGAAGCAACCCCTACTTGTCAGCCGGATCATCCCCACCATCCTGAGCCTGGTGGAAAGCGCCAAAAGGATCAATGCCGTCAGTGTAGCATTAGGGGAGGTCGACTTGCTTGGTTTCCACGATGAGAGTGATGAAGGAGCCATAATAGAGATTCTGCTTCCCCGCGGGCAGGACGCCGAAGAAAGCATGGAGAAGAGTCTTGGGGAAGGAGAAAGGCTTCCTCGAATACAAGTAGTACATGCACGCCAGGGCGTCACCAGTGATGGCGTCATAGTTACCGCCCTTGGGATAGAGAGTGTGGCACACGATCCTACGGAGCTCGTAATAAAACGGCTCCAGTTGGACGGAAAGAGCCGGGATATTAGGAGGGTTGGGGCCCATGCAAATAATAGTGCAGAATTCGTCAAAGGAGACCGACGCCGAAGAATGAAGAGCAGTCAAGCCCGGTAGAGCCTCTCCTCTGTCCGGGATGCCAAGAATGCTAGAGAGGTCATGAGCCGTCAGACGAAAGTGACGGTCGTTGACCATCGTCTCAATTGTGCCGTTCTCCATGTCCGGGACCATGTTGCAGTAGAAGAGACGAACGACGACGGGGTAGACAGGCACCTGACGCCGAAGAAGGAAAGATAGTCCAGCCGCCTCGAAGAGAGAAACATGGCCGGAAAAGAGATTCCAGTTGATGGCGCGACCTTTGTAGACGTTATGGTACACGAAGTGTTGAAACTAAGATTCGGCATCCAAGGGAGAGGTGAAGACCCGCTGATCGTACTCATGGGGGAGAGCCACCGGGGTGAAAGGATTCGAAGCGATGGAGGAGGAACGAGCACGCTTGGGGGCAGCCATTGGGAGAAGAAAATAGTGGAAGAAGGAAGTAGGGTTTGGAGAGTATGTGAGAAGTGGAGGAGAAAGAAGAAGTGTGAGACTTGTCTCACAGTATCGGTATTTATAAACGGATACATATTTTATAGTGTATTTTGTATTTCCTTGGTTTTCGTAATGCTTTAAAATTTTTCCTAACTTATAGATTTTTTTCTTGGCCGGCATACCGCCAGTATACCGGAGTATACCGACGGCATACCGTCCAGACAGATTTTCCATATTTTAGATATTTTCGATTTCAGATATTTTCATGAATAGTGTTTCCGATATTTTCGTGAATAGTATTTTGGATATTTTGATGAATAGTGTTTAGATATTTTCGTAAATAGTGTAGATGCACCCTATTACCCAATGGATAATTGGTTTTGTTTGGATGGCCATGATTGACTTAGATTTTCACATGGATCACGATCCGACGGCTAAGATTAATTTCCCCTTCTATATATACCATTTCACTTTCTTTCTCCTCCCTCTTGTCATTCTCTTCACTCTCTCTTCATTTCTTCTTCCCTGCTCTCCCCTTGGAGCTTGCCAAGAGCTTGGCCTTGAGGCCCAGAGTGTGGTTTCGTACCCCTCTTGGTGGTGGAGTAGAAGATTAGGCTTGGAGCTTAACCTAGGCAAGTACATTTTGATTTTCTGTTAAAATCCAATATGGACTTAGTAGAAAACTTGGTATCAAGAGTGATACTAGTGTTACCATCATGTATCTTGGTCACATATACATATATGAGGCCCTCACATAGTTTGCATATCATGGATTTTGAGTTTGGTGGCAATCGGAACCCGTTTCGGTGTCCCGAAAACCTCTGTTTGAGAGTATTTTGAGGTATTGATCTATCAAATATTTTGATTTATGAAAACTAATACTCTCATGTTGTAAGAAATTTAATTCTATACAATTTTGACTTTTGAAAATCCGAATTTTGATTTAAAACGAAGTTTTTATGGCCGAAACAAGTTTTGAGTTCAAAAATCAACTTTCTGTGACGGTTCAAAAAATCCGTCGAAAATCCGCGGAAATTCGCCGGAAAATCCGAACTTGCACCACAAAACTTGCTGTGACACTTCGGAAAATCCGCCGGAAATCCGCAATAATCCGTCGGATAATCCGGTTAGGCTATTTTTGTCTGTTTTTGCCCATTTCTGCCCGTTTTTGTCCGTTTTTGATATTTTCTTCGATTGTAATGATTTCTTAACATGATTAAATGATCTTGCATTGTTAGAAAATGATTGTACACCCTATATACACTTGACACTAGCACATGTTCAATCATTTTCTATGAAATGTACTTAGCTTAAATTATTGTTTCCCACATGTCATGATATGTCTTTTGATAGATTCTTTCTTACAAGCTATGATAATTGTTACATGTCTTCCTTGCTTACATGATAGTGGCCCGTCGTGGCGCACTCTTCTTACATGTCTTTTTTGCTTACTAGATAGTGACCCGTCGTGGTGCACTCTTGTACATGTCTTTCTTTGCTTACATGATAGTGGCCTGTCATGGCGCACTCCCTATAGTGGCTCGTCGTAGCGCACTCCCAGCTTCCAGTTTATTATGTTTTCTTGTTGTGGCTTGTTATGGTGTACATTCTCGCTTTTGTCCAGTCTTGCATGTCTCATGTCTAGGATGGATTCTGCGGAATGCCACACCCAGAATCCAAGAAAATGGTAAGGATTATATAACTAGATTGATCATTAGAACATGGGTGGGGATGATTTCCCAGTTACTTGTTGCCTTTGGTCTAGGTCGTTATAACATTTAATTTAAGGGTTTGGAGCTATCCGTCGAGATGAGCACTCTCCCAGCTTCACCGTCGCGTGGGAGCACAAGGATACACCTGTAATCACTTCCCGACGTGACCAATAGGTGGCAGCAGGCAGGTAACCGGACTTGGAATTCTCAAACTTGCATTTGTTAGTAATTAGGATTGTGACAACCCTAGTTAGCTAATGTATAAATCCGTACTCATTGCTTGGCCGTGACTATTGTATGGAGTCCAGTCTAGTCTAGTTTGTCTAGGCAGTGTCCGAATTTGTTTATTTCAGTACATCTTTGTTTATGCTTTACTTTTGCCGGTAAATGATTAGATACTAAAGTTCTGTTCAGGAGAAGGGTTACAATCCCGGTCCTTGTTTGGTTTACGGGTTGTAACTTTGGTTTCGGAATAGTTCCTAAGTCATCTTATCATTTGTCGTTCTATATAGTATCTTACATGCTCACATGTCTCAGTTACCCTACATGCTCACATGTTCCAGTTATCTTACATGCTCCAGTTACATAACATGCTCACATGCTCCTTCTACTTAACATGCTCACATGTCTAGTTTATCTTTCATGTTCACATGCTTCTTTTTTCTTACATGTACACAGTTTATATTATGTTATATGTCCTTTACTTTATGCTACATGTTGCTTTACTTATTATCTTTCCTATTTTCGGGATAAGTGCATTGGTAGCGCATGAGTCTCGATTTGCTTTTACTTATTTCTGTCTCTATCCGTTGCTATGAATTGCATGCTGGTTTTAGTTCATAGTTTAGCTTCCTTTGTGGTACTTGCTATTGGGGGTCTGACCCCACTGGTTTTGCATTGACCAGATCTAGTTGAGGAGCCCGAGGATCTTCCGGACCTTCCTCTCGATGGTGACCACCCGGAGCACCAGGGGACTTGAGTGGATATTCTTTCTCTTACCCACTCTTTTCTGTACATATTCTTTTGAGACGTTTAGCCACCTAGCACGTGTTTAGCTTGTGTTTTGGACTTGACATTTGGCCTTCGGGCTTAGACATGATGTTATATTTCTAGACTGCAGCTAGAAGCTGATCATGTATTACTTAGTCTTGCTAGTTCTTCATTTTGTATTACTAGCTTCATGATCATCTATATATTATAGTTTGGGACGCTTTACTGTCTTATATGCTTGATGATCATATTCTTGTACTTTACTTCTTGTCTGAGCCTGAGATATCTAGGATTTTGTGACCTAGGATTGACTGTTGGTTTGTAGCAGTGACCCCCATCTATACAGCTTATACGTTGTTTCGGAGTACTGGAGTACTTCGGTATACGTAGCTGGCTTGGTCCGTCCCTACTTGCCAGTATTATGGTTCTGGGGTGTGACATAGGTTTTAGTGGTGGCCCATGCAGGTCTGATTTATCAGATATGTGGGGGTTGCTGGTAGTTATCTCAGTCATAAATTCTTCTCCATTGATATCCTCCGTATTACTCTCTACCTTTGATATTTGACCTGATATCTGCTTTGATCGTTGATCTTTCCTGTTCTCTCGACCTGATCCTTGTGCCCTTAAACTTTCAGGGGCACTGTTCCTGGTCCTTCTGATCAGATTATCCATATCCCAGCTATGGCGGGTCAGCTTCCGCTAGTTCTTCCAGTTCGGGATGAGCATCCTCAGCATTCGGGAGCAGAGTCTATAGTGGACCGAAGGACAGAGTCGCCAGTTCCTCCTGTTCAGCCAGCAGTACCAGTTCAGCCAGAGCAGCCAGAGGGTGTTATTCGAGCACTGGTGGATGTTCTGAGAGATCTAATGGCGTCACAGCAGCGTCAGAGTGATGTTCTCACCCATTCTGTCCAGATGGCTTTGGACAGAGGTGGTGCTCAGGTCTACAATTCTGCGAGCAGTTTCAGGCATCTTCATCCCCCGTACTTCTATGGTACAGAGGATGCTATTACGTCTGATGCGTGGCTTCAGGATACTGAGGCCATTCTGGAGGCGGCAGGGATTCCGGCTAGGGAGCGTGTGGCAGTTGTCAGATTGCAGCTCTTGGATTTGGCCCGCGACTGGTGGGCGGCTCATGAAGTGTCTCTTGTGGCACCGATAGCTTGGGCAGATTTTAGCGAGAGGTTTCAGACTCGCTATTTTGATGCGGTGTCGCGTTATGATCTGCAGCAGAGGTTCATTGGCTTGCAGCAGATGAGCAGGACCGTCGACGGCTATACGACAGAGTTTAGCAGGCTCAGTCGGTTTGCCCCTTCCTTAGCGGCGACCGAGTTGGACCGAGCAAGGAGGTTCCAGCAGGAACTTCATCTGGAGATCATACTGGCAGTTGAGCAGCATGAGTTTCAGACATTTGATGCAGTGATGAGGGCGGCGAGGAGGCATGAGTACACCTCGTAGAGGATCGTTGATAGAGTCGGAGGTCATAAGAGGTCTCACATTCAGAGGGAATCTTCTACCCAGTCGT
This sequence comes from Iris pallida, assembly GCA_029216955.1. Classification (NCBI taxonomy): domain Eukaryota; kingdom Viridiplantae; phylum Streptophyta; class Magnoliopsida; order Asparagales; family Iridaceae; genus Iris; species Iris pallida. The sequence continues at coordinate 29,328,250 of JANAVB010020400.1, forward strand.
CAGCACCAGCACCAGCAGCTAGGACATTGGAGATTGGATCACCTAGAGGAGCAGTTCCAGCAGCTTCCTTTTAGCAGTCATCTCAGATGCAACCTCAGCAGCAGAGGTCGTCTTCATCTATTGGATGTTCTCATTGCGGGAAGCCTGGGCACGTTCTTTCTGAGTGTCGTAGGGCACATGGGTTATGTTTGGTCTGTGGAGCTTCAGACCATATGATGGGATCTTGTCCACGGAGGGCTAGTTCTTCCTCAGTACATCTAATTCCATCGACTACCCCGGTAGTCCAGCAGTATAAGGCTCAGGTACCGGTTCAGCATCAGCAGACTCAGAGGCATTCACCAGCACAGTCCCGGATATTCCAACAGCAGAGGCCTCAGCAGTATGTGCAGGTCCAGGCACGGAGGCAGCAGGGCCAGCAGTCGGTTAGAGCAGCAGTTCCGAGGCATGGGCAGGCAGAGTTTAGTAAGTTAGAGCAGGTTTTGGCCGAGGGCAGCCATATTGTAGGTATTGTCCTATTCTTTTTCCACTCTTATTTATCCTTTGGGTTACACATATTTGGCGAGTATCTCATCTCACTCTTCTGTCTTCGTATCTTGAGATACATGATATTTATCACATGTCTCGACTACGAAGATACGTCCTGGGTAGGGTCATGTCTTGGATTAAGTCATTGGTACCGGCTTATTTTGAGAATTGACTTTTATCTAAGTTGTGAAGTCAGCGTAGGCCTGCTCCTACTCAACTGACTCAGGAGACATGTTTATTCATATGCCTCCATCCCTTCTTGGTTGTAGTTGTGTTATTGCTTACGCATTTACTTATATTACTGTTGTCTTTATCTTACCAACATGCCATGCTTTGTTTTGATTGACATGATTTTCAGCTCTTTGGTTTGGTTTTCATGCTTGACTAGATTTAGAAAATTCCGAGGACGGAATTTATTTTAAGTTGTGGAGAGTTGTGAGACTCGTCTCACGGTATCGGTATTTATATACGGATACATATTTTATAGTGTATTTTGTATTTCCTTGGTTTTCGTAATGCTTTAAAAAATTTCCTAACTTATAGATTTTCTTCTTGGCCGGCATACCGCTAGTATATCGGAGTATACCGACGGCATACCGTCTAGTCAGATTTTTCCACATTTTAGATATTTTCGATTTCAGATATTTTCATGAATAGTATTTCCGATATTTTCGTGAATAGTGCTTTGGATATTTTGATGAATAGTATTTAGATATTTTCGTGAATAGTGTAGATGCACCCTATTACCCAATAGATAATTGGTTTTTTTTGGATGGCCATGATTGACTTAGATTTTCACATGGATCACGATCCGACGGCTAAGATTAATTTCCCCTTATATATATACCATTTCACTTTCTCTCTCCTCCCTCTTTTCATTCTCTTCACTTTCTCTTCATTTCTTCTTCCCTTCTCTCCCCCTTGGAGCTTGCCAAGAGCTTGGCCTTGAGGCCCAGAGTGTGGTTTCGTACCCCTCTTGGTGGTGGAGTAGAAGATTAGGCTTGGAGCTTAACCTAGGCAAGTACATCTTGCCAAATCTATGAACCATATTGTTTTGTTGTCATTTTTTATTTTCCTTGGTATTAAATGCTTAGAATTTTTCCAAACTCATTTTGTTAAATATGTTTTCCTTATGATTCTCGTATATATGCATGTTTTCTAAAATTTGTTTAAACAAGGTTTTGATTTTCTGTTAAAACCCAACATGGACTTAGTAGAAAACTTGGTATCAAGAGTGATACTAGTGTTACCATCATGTATCTTGGTCACATATACATATATGAGGCCCTCACATAGTTTGCATATCATGGATTTTGAGTTTGGTGGCAATCGGAACCCGTTTCGGTGTCCCGAGAACCTCTATTTGAGAGTATTTTGAGGTATTGATCTATAAAATGTTTTGATTTATGAAAACTAATACTCCCATGTTGTAGGGAATTCAATTCTATGCAATTTTGACTTTTGAAAATCCGAATTTCGATTTAAAACGAAGTTTTTATGGCCGAAACAAGTTTTGAGTTCAAAAATCAACTTTCTGTGACGGTTCAAAAAATCCGTCGGAAATCCGTAGAAATCCGTCGAAAAATCCGAACTTGCACCACAAAACTTGCTGTGACACTTCGAAAAATCTGCCGAAAATCCGCAATAATCCGCCGGATAATCCGGTTAGGCTATTTTTGTATGTTTTTGCCCATTTCTGTCCGTTTTTGTCCGTTTTTGATATTTTCTTCGATTGTAATAATTTCTTAACATGATTAGATGATCTTGCATAGTTAGAAAATGATTGTACACCCTATATACACTTGACACTAGCACATGTCAATCATTTTCTATGAAATGTACTTAGCTTAAATTATTGTTTCCCACATGCCATGATATGTCTTTTGATAGATTCTTTCATACAAGCTATGATAATTGTTACATGTCTTCCTTGCTTACATGATAGTGGCCCGTCATGGCACACTCTCCTTACATATCTTCTTTGCTTACTAGATAGTGATCCGTCGTGGTGCACTCTTGTACATGTCTTTCTTTGCTTACATGATAGTGGCCTGTCATGGCGCACTCCCTATAGTGGCTCGTCGTAGCGCACTCCCAGCTTCCAGTTTATTATGTTTTCTTGTTGTGGCTTGTTATGGTGCACATTCTCGCTTTTGTCCAGTCTTACATGTCTCATGTCTAGGATGGATTCTGTGAAATGCCACACCCAGAATCCAAAAAAATGGTAAGGATTATATAACTAGATTGATCATTAGAACTTGGGTGGGGAGGATTTTCCAGTTACCTGTTGCCTTTGGTCTAGGTCGTTATAACATTTAATTTAAGGGTTTGGAGCTATCCGTCGAGATGAGCACTCTTCCAGCTTCACCGTCGCGTGGGAGCACAAGGATACACCTATAATCACTTCCCGGCATGACCAATAGGTGGCAGCAGGTAGGTAACCGGACTTGGAATTCTCAAACTTGCATTTGTTAGTAATTAGGATTGTGATAACCCTAGTTAGCTAATGTATAAAGCCGTACTCATTGCTTGGCCGTGACTATTGTATGGAGTCCAGTCTAGTCTAGTTTGTCTAGGCAGTGTCCGAATTTGTTTATTTCAGTACATCTCTATTTATGCTTTACTTTTGCCGGTAAATGATTAGATACTAAAGTTCTGTTCAAGAGAAGGGTTACAACCCCGGTCCTTGTTTGGTTTACGGGTTGTAACTTGGGTTTCGAAATAGTTCCTAAGTCATCTTATCATTTGTCGTTCTATATAGTATCTTACATGCTCACATGTCTCAGTTACCCTACATGCTCACATGTTTCAGTTATCTTACATGCTCCAGTTATATAACATGCTCACATGATCCTTCTACTTAACATGCTCACATGTCTAGTTTATCTTTCATGTTCACATGCTTCCTTTTCCTTACATGTACACAGTTTACATTATGTTACATGTCATTTACTTTATGCTACATGTTGCTTTACTTATTGTCTTTTCTATTCTCGGGATAAGTGCATTGGTAGCGCACGAGTCTCGATTTGCTTTTACTTATTTTTGTCTCTATCCGTTGCTATGAATTGCATGCTGGTTTTAGTTCATAATTTGGCTTCCTTTGTGGTACTTGCTATTGGGGGTCTGACCCCACTGGTTTTGCATTGACCAGATCTAGTTGAGGAGCCCGAGGATCTTCCGGACCTTCCTCTCGATGGTGACCACCCGGAGCACCAGGGGACTTGAGTGGGTGTTCTTTCTCTTACCCACTCTTTTTTGTACATATTCTTTTGAGGCGTTTAGCCACCGAGCACGTGTTTAGATCGTGTTTTGGACTTGACATTTGGCCTACGGGCTTAGACATGATGTTATATTTCTAGACTGCAGCTAGAAGCTGATCATGTATTACTTAGTCTTGCTAGTTCTTCATTTTGTATTACTAGCTTCATGATTATCTATATATTATAGTTTGGGACGCTTTACTGTCTTATATGCTTGATGATCATATTCTTGTACTTTACTTCTTGTCTGAGACTGAGATATCTAGGATTTTGTGACCTAGGATTGACTGTTGGTTTGTAGCAGTGACCCCCATCTATACAGCTTATACGTTGTTTCGGAGTACTGGAGTACTTTGGTATACGTTGCTGGCCTGGTCCGTCCCTACTTGCCAGTATTCTGGTTCTGGGGCGTGACAAGAAGAAAATAGGGTTTTTAAGGAGATGTTGGGAAGGGGAAGGGTGGTTAATGGGGAACGGTTATAGAGAGGAAGTGGATAGTTTTGTGGGTTGGAAATGATGATAGTGGAGATAAAGTAGGAGTAAAGGGGAATATGAAGAGATGGATAGTTAATGTTGATGGGAAGTTAAGATATGGGGAAGAGGAGAGGAGGAGGTGGGTAATAAAGAGGGAAGTGATGGATGTGAAGGGTATTAATGAGAAGAAGAAGGGAATAAAGAGGGAATTGAAGAAAGGTGGGCCCGATCTGGATTTGACACAGCAGTCCGCCGCGCACCGGTATACCGTCGGTATGCCGACGTATGCCGACGGTATACCGATTTTTGGCACAGAACATAATTCTGAAACAAAATCGACATGCCATCGGTATACTGCAGTATACCGTCGGTGTGCCGGCAGAGAAGAACTATGAGTCAAAATTTAAAATGCCCAATTCTTGGCAAAGAAAAACGAAGCGATCCTCCGGGAGCGGTTTGGTGAAAATATCGGCTAACTGATAAGTAGTGTCAATAAATTCAAGACGAATATCCCCCTTTTGTTGATGGTCACGAAGAAAATGGTGTCTAATTTTTAATGTGCTTCGTACGTGAGTGACAAATCGGGTTTTTCGTGAGATTGATCGAGCTAGTGTTATCACATTTAATAGGGGTACAAGAATAAAAAATGACATAATCTAAGAGTGTTTGTGACATCCAAAGAATTTGTGCACAACAGCAACTGGCCGTAATATTCTCGGCCTCAGTGGTTGAAAGAGCAACAGAATTTTGTTTCTTACTAAACCACGATACCAAAGATTTCCCAAGGAATTGACATGTGCCGCTAGTAATTTTTCGGTCAATCTTGCATCCGGCAAAATCTGTATTCGAGAAGCCGTGAAGCTCAAAGGATGAAGATTTCGGATACCAAAGGCCCATGTTCACGATGCCTTTGAGATACCAAAAAATATGCTTTACGGCACATAAGTGCGATTCCTTTGGATTTGCTTGATATCGTGCACAAAGACAAACACTAAACATGATATCAGGACGGCTAGCTGTTAGATAAAGTAAACTACCAATCATACCTCGATACTTACGAATGTCAACCGATGTGCCATCTTCATCATTGTCAACTTTGTCGTTGTTGCCATAGGAGTCCTCATTGATTTGGATGAGTCAAGTTTGAAACGCTTGAGGAGATCCTTTGTATATTTTGCTTCATTGATGAAGGTTCCTTTGGGTCCTTGTTTGATTTGTAAGCCCAAAAAGAATTATAGTTCACCCATCATGCTCATTTCAAATTCTTCCTGCATAACTTTAGCAAATTCTACATAAAGTGTATTGTTAGTAGAACCAAAAATAATGTCATCGACATAAATTTGAACCAATAAAAGAGTGTCACTATGGGATTTGATAAAAATTGTTGTGTCGACTTTACCCTTAGAAAAATTGTGTGAAACAAGAAAGAAGCTAAGGCGCTCATACCAAGCATGGGGAGCTTGTTTGAGGCCATAAAGGGCTTTGTGGAGTTTGAACACGTGATTAGAAAATTGAAAATCTTCAAAGCCAGGAGGTTGTTTTACATAAACTTCCTCTTTAATAATACCATTTAGAAAAGCACTCTTAACATCCATTTGAAAGAGTTTAAAATCATTAAAGCAAGCAAACGCACATAGCATACGAATGGATTCAAGACGAGCAACCGGAGCATAGGTTTCGTCGTAGTCAATGCCTTCCTCTTGGTTATAGCCTTGAGCAACCAATCGGACTTTGTTACGAGTCACTAACCCATCTTTATTAAGTTTATTTCGAAACACCCATTTAGTTCCAATAATGGGGTGACTGCTAGGTTTTGGGACAAGTTCTCAAACCTTGTTTCGCTCAAATTGATTTAGCTCTTCTTGCATCGCTATCATCTAAGATTCATCAAGAAAAGCATCATTAACATTTTTAGGCTCTACTTGAGAGATAAAAGCCACGTTTGCACAAAGATCACGAGTGGAGGATCTAGTGCTAACACTGGAGGAAGGATCCCTAATGATAAGTTCCTTAGGATGATTGGTGACAAATCTCCATTCTTTTGGGAGATCCTTTTGAGGAGGCTCGAGAGGTGGAGACTCTTTTGTTGGAGGAGTCACAACTTCATTGTTAGATGAAGAAGGACGATCTCCAATAGAGGAGTTTTCCAACCCAAACGAGATGTCATCAATATCATCGGAAGAGGAGAATGTAGAGGAGTTAAGTTCATTAAAAGAGACATTGATTGACTCTTCGACAACAAGACTTCTTTTATTAAAAACACGAAAACCTTTACTATGAGTAGAGTATCCAAAGAATATTCCTTCATAGGCTTTTTCTTCAAACTTGCCTAGGTTATCCTTGGTATTCAAAATAAAACAATTACAACCAAAAACTTTAAAATATTCAATAGAGGGAATTTTGTCAAACCAAAGCTCATAAGGAGTCTTCTTAGAAATAGGTCTAATCAAGACCCTATTTATAACATGACATGCCGTGTTAACGGCTTCTGCCCAAAAATATTGGGGGAGCTTATATTGGTTTAACATAACCCGAGCCATATCGCCAAGGGTTCTATTCTTTCTCTCCACAACACCATTTTGTTGAGGAGTTCGTGGACAAGCAAAATCATGTCCAAAACCATTCTTTCCATAAAAACTTTTGAAATCGGCATTGTCAAATTCTCCTCCATGATCACTTCTAATCTTGTTAATAGAAAAACCTTTCTCATTTTGAACACGTTTACAAAAAGCAACAAATTCACAAAAAGTATCACTTTTGCAAGCAAGAAAAATAACCCAAGTAAATCTCGAAAAATCATCAACCAAAACAAAAGCATAAAGCTTGCCTCCAAGACTAGCAACTCTACTAGGACCAAAAAGATCCATATGAATAAGTTGAAGAGGTCTAGAGGTACTCACAGAGTTGATGGATTTGAAGGATGACTTGGTCAACTTACTCTTCTCGCATTCTTCACACACCATATCCTTTTTGAACGGGATACTTGGGAGTCCTCTTACGAGCTTCTTGGTAGCAAGACGAGAAATGGTATCCATGTTGGCGTATCCGAGCCTCATGTGCCAAAGCCAACTTTCATCGTTCTTAGCAACTAAGCACCTGTCATTGTTAGTGTCTTCAACAAGATATAAAACATAGATATTATTTTTTCTAATGCCTTCATAAACGATAGATCCACTTGAACTATCGGTAATGAAACATTTGAGCTTAACAAACTTGATATTATAACCATTATCGGTAAGATGACTAATACTAAAAAGATTGTGTTTAAGATTAGTAACAAGACACACATTCTTAATACAAGGATAAGGAGGGGAACCGATATTACCATTTCCTATAATGTGACCTTTAAGATTGTTACCAAAGGAGATGTGTCCTTCCTTCTTCATCGATAGCATTGTAAATAATAAAGCATCCCCGGTCATGTGCCGTGAACAACCGCTATCGAGAATCCACTTGCTTCTAGCATGAGAAGGACTCTTCACCTACAACATAAGTTGAAGATGAACATTTTGGTACCCATGATCGTATGGGTCCTTGAGTGTTAGTCTTAGGAACCCACTTAAAAACTTTCTCATCCACTAGTTTCCTTGTATGACAATAATTGGTCGTATGTCCAAGCAAGCCACAGTACTTGCAAATCATAGAGGATTTAGAAGAAGATGTGTGAGTATCATGCATATGTGAATCTTTAGTGTGAGGAGTTCTATCATTAGTATTATGATGTTGATAATAAAAAGCATGATACAAAGTGTTTTTCTTAACAAATGGTCCTTTCCATGTGTTAGAAAAGGACTTGTGTGAAGTGTTCATGTAAGAAGTATGCCTAGCATTGTGATGAGTGTGGAGGTGTCTTGGAGTATGGATGTGAGTAGTATTCTTATTACCTAGTTTCTTACTCTGTACAAGAAGATCATTATACTTAATAGAAGTATCATATTCTCTTCTATTAGCATCTTGAACCTTATGCATAGCAAATTCATGAGCCTTTCTCATGGATTGAATCTCATCATCCTTTTTCTTGATGGTGACAAGGGATTCTTGAAACTTGAGTCGCAAAGACTTTATTTCATCCATGTCAGAGGTAGGAGATTTTCCCTTTACATCAATAATGATGCTTGAGAGTCTCTCTACTTCAAGTTGAAGAGCATCAACCTCTTTTAGAGATTTCTTGTATTTATTTCTAACACCTTTGTGCTCTTCATGTAGTTCAAGGATAGCTTTCTCCAAGTCATCATAAGCAAGAGTATTTAAGGAGAGATCATCAAGTACCTCGTCGGTTGCCATGAGACAAACGTTGGCATTGTGTTTGCACTCTTTGTCGTTGTCGTAGTCGCTTGCGTCACTCTCACACCAAATGCTTGTGTTGGCGAATTTTCTGGAGGACGAGCTTCCTTTGCTAGGCTTCTCTTACTTGCTTGAGTCTTTTCTTATCATAGGACAGTCTCTCTTGATGTGTCCGGTTCTTCTGCATTGATAGCATGTCGGATCTTCCTTATTGTCCCGTTTGAAGCGGTTGGCTTTGTTGAATTTTAGGAACTTTCGGAAGTGCTTAGCTGTGAGAGCTATTTCTTCATCATCGTCCGACTCGTTGTCGTCGGAGCTATCCTTGGAGTAGGACTTTGTAACTTTGAGAGCAAGAGACTTCTCCTTCTCTTTGGCCTTTTCATTTTCCTTCTCTTGTATGGAAGATTCCTCTTGATCTTTCATATCGAGTTCATGAGTCATTAGCTTTCCCATGAGGGTCTCAAGGTTCATGACTGTCAGGTCGTTCCCCTCAATGATTGCAGTAGCTTTAGGACTCCATCCTTTTGTTAATCCTCGAAAGATTTTTTTGATCTTTTTGTGAGCAGGATACTCCTTACCAAGAGAAGAAAGAGGATTAATAATATCACCAAAACGAGTAAACATGCAAGTAATAGACTCATCATGTTTCATCTTAAAGGACTCATTTTCTTGCGTGAGTCTACTAATCTTAGATTCCTTTACTTGTGATGTACCCTCGTGTGTGACTTCAAGTAACTTTCAAATCTCATTGGAAGTCTTGCAAGTAGAGATTCTATTAAATTCACTACTATCGATAGCACAATAAAGAGCGTTCATAGCCTTGGCATCTCGACTAGCAAGCTTCTTGGTGTTTTCAGAAAGTATGTCCCTAAGGGTGTCAGATGCAACATCCTCAATAACTCTGGAAGGAGTAGGGAGACCATTTATCACACAATCTCATAAATCAAAATCTATGGACTTCAGATAAATGCTCATCCTAATCTTCCAGTAGTTATAGTTGGTTCCATCAAATAGGGGAGGCCTATTTGTGGAGTGTCCCTCATTGTGGAAGGTGTTGATACTAGGGTTAGTGGCCATGGATCACTCAAAGGGTGTAAATCCAAATCAAGAGAACAAAGCTCTGATACCAATTGTAGAACCCTAGAGGGGGGTGAATAAGGAAATAAAAAATAACTTGATCACAAGAAGCAATATGACAAATAAAAAGAGAGAGTAAGAAGATCAAACACAAGATGTATCCTGGTATCCTCGCTTGAGGCAATCCAGTCCCGGAACTCTCTACGGCTTAAATCCACTATTTAATAAAATAGTACACATGAGTTTGGATCCGAAGAACTCGCCAACTTCAACACGAGTTTGGATCCGAAGAACTCGCCAACTTCAACACACGAGTTTTCTTACGAAGGCTCGCCAACTTCAAAAAAATGAGAAGAGAACTTGTTGATCTTCTAACACTTGAAGATCAAAATTTACAACTCTTAATAACTCTAGCACTTTGGGAGAGGATGACAATTAAAAGCTTGGTAGAGTATTAATGGTGGAGCTCTTAGTAGTTAGGAAAATTTATGGCAAGAGTTGGTGAAAGCTTCAAGAGAGAGAAGGCTTTCATTTATAGAGAAACCAAGAGTAGGTAGCATTTAATGCTCCTAGATACAGCCTGATCGGCATACCGTCGATAAGCACCGACATACCGTCGGTATACCGGTCGAACAGTAACGGTCATATTAATATCCGTTGGGAGCATTTAATGCTGCCATTAATGCAGTCTAAGCCATTCAAAAATTAAATTTCGTAAGCCGGTATACCATCGGTATGTCGCGGTATACCATCGGTATACCGATGTGTGTCACAGAACGTTTTTGTAATAAACAAAATGGTATACCGTCGGTATGCCGGAGCATACCGTCGGTATGCCGAAGTTTTGTCACAGAAAGTTCTATAGCTCACAAAACGGTATGCCGCCGGTATGCCGGAGTATACCGTCGGTATTCCGACGATTATCACAGAACGTTTTTGAGGCAATCAAAACGGTATACCGTCGGTATGCCAGAGCATACCGTCGGTATTTCGATGTTTGTCACAGAACGTTTTGTGGTCCACAAAATGGTATACCGCCGGTATGCCGGAGCATACCGTCGGTATGCCGATATTTCTCACAGAAGGTTTTGTGGACAATAAAACGGTATACCGCCGGTATGCCGATCTATAAGATATTAATTTTTGACTTTAAGAAGAGAAAGCTTTTAGTTTGTCATCCAACCTTAAGTGTTTACAGAAATACCTAGACCTTGTACAGACTTGAAATCATGCAGTGTAGGAAGCCGTATATGCAAGGAGCACCGGTCTTTACTTCAGTCTTCAAGGCTATGGATGGTAAACTTGAATGGACAGACTTTATGTAGTAGAGCTTCTGAAATGATATCAATCTGAAAACAGAGAAAACTAAACTACGAAGATGCTGTTAATATTATCAAAATAAATGTGCCAACATGTTCTTGGACTCAAAGCACTCGCGCAAGTCCCTGATCATCTCAACCACGTCTTCCGTAGAGCTGGGAGTCGGGAAAGGTGGTACAGCCTGGAGTTGAGCATTTGATGGCTCCGACGTCCGAGGTGCTTCACGGTGATCTGTATCCAAGGATACCCGTTGAAGGGGTATACTTGATTCTCCATTGGCCCCTGGGTCAGGACCGGTAGATGGTGCCCTGGCCAAAGCTGACCGTATCTTAAACACTGCTTGAGTCAGTGTTTGCAAGAAGGCCGAGAGGGTTTTGAGTCCTCCCTCCAAGGTATCCATGCGCTGGACGAGATCTGCTGGCGGCGCATCTGACTCCGCATCACCAGCTTCCGTCATGTACGCCGTCATGACGCGACTGGAAGTGGATGGATCGGTTGAGGCTTCGCTTTCGGCCTCGCTCTCTTGTAGAAGAAGAACTTCTTCCGGATCTTCGTCTTGGCTACCCCCAGCTATGTCCTGGAGGACACCTTCGTCTTCGAAAGAAGTATCAGCAAGGACCTGACTACCCCCAGTTCTGTCTTGGAGGACTTCTTCGTCTTCAAGACGTAGATCCACAGAGGCTTGACTACCCTCAGCTATGTCCGGGAGGCTGACTTCGTCTCCAGGATGAAGATCCACAGGGGCGTGACTACCCCCAGCTTCCTCTGAGATCTTCTTTCTCCCCCGAGTGCCCTCAAACACTCCTGAGGACGGGACAGTCATCTTGGTCTTCCTCGGCTGGCTCTTGGATGAGGACAAAGTCGAGGAGCTGTCGATCGCCTTCCGAATTGATGGGGAGTTGGAGAATACATTGCAAGAAGCAACCTGTAGTTCTGGCTCCACTTCAGTTGACACCTTCTTCCCGAGGCGATGTTGGAGAGGTGTTGATGATTGCAGCCGCTGGAACACCGACTGCCTTGATGGTGGGCCTGCTGTTTTACAACAAAGTTGATGGTGACTACAGCACAGGTGTGCCCTGTGAGGGGCATATTGTGCTTGTCAGTCGACTCTCCTGATCGGCGCTTGTGACTTATCATATTACGCAAATCATTGGGAGAGAGTGCCACCTTCACACCCCCATCAGGCGCATGGCAATGCCAAGCGCCGGGGTGGTCAGGTGAATGCTGCGCCCCCTGAACCAACGCAGAAGATGCGCTCAGATCAATAGTGGGGGTACAACATTTACAATGACTTGAACCAGCCACAGACGCACATCCTATGTAGGTACTGGGGTTCAAGACCAAAGAGTTTGCCTTGCTCGACTTGGTTACGAACGCAACAGATGTGCCCAAGTGAGGCAAGGACTTTGAAGGTCGGCTCATTTCTGGCGCAGAAGTACCCGAGTCGACCTTATACAGCTTACCATCAGCAGCGCATATGATTGTGAGCGCATACTTCTGGTTTGCTGTCGGCATAGCACGTTTGAGACGCATGGCCCGTGCTGCCTTGGACTTCTTCGTACCAGTCCGCTGGGATGCATAGTACTTAGAGTCCAAATTCTCCTCGCTACGACATCGAGTGAGTTTGTCAAAGACAGAAGCCTTCTGTGGCGCAGCAGAGTTACTGTACAGGGCGTTAGATGCGCCCTTGCTCCGTCGGCGCATCTTTCTTGTTTGAGAAGGAGATGTCTGGGGAATGTGGTCAGCACCACGCTTTCCCGAGAGATGCGCTGCACCGGTAGGCGCATCCTGGCCGCTGAGGACGTCAGCGAGAAGGGTGGACTGCATCGACGCATCCCCTTCAGTGGTGGTTCCAGGGGCCTCGACCTTGCGCACCCAGACTTGGCGAGTCTTCTTCGGCTTTGGCAGCCGCTTCGAAGGACTTGCACTGCCTTCAAAGATGAACTCCTCATACGCCTGTTGATTGAGGCGTACGACCAGCGTCTTGTGGGAGGAGCCCACCTTCACGTCGTCGGATTACGACACAGCTTTCTCGGTGGAGGAGAAAGAGGTCCCCAGCAGAGTCGTCAGCTTGTTTGCCATTAAAATCTTTTTATTGTAATTTTAATTACAAACAGAATAGTATTATAATGTAGGACTTAGATGTAGTCCTAGGAGAACACTTTTGTTTATCTGGGTCCCTGTGTCGATGGAGCGAGTGGTAATGCGTTAACTCCGTTGACGATCTGAAGACGGTTCTCGGTTTTCTGAAGATCTGAGTTGCTCTGGGTGCTGGAGCTTGCGGAGAGGAAGAAGACGTTGAGTGTCTGTGTCTGCCTCTCTCACTGTGTATGTAGGCCTCTGTCCATAGGTGTGCCTCTGTGTGTGTCTCTTTGTGTATTTCTCGATGTGTGTAGAAGAAGGAAATGATCCCCCTATTTATAACTTGCAGGATGGCTGCTCATGCGCGCATATGTTGGATGCGTCTGTGAGTGGGGATGCCACGTGGTTGAAGCTGCGAGAGGCGCATGGATAATGCGCCATCATTTGTGGCTTGAATCCTTCATGCTGCTTTTGTGGTCTGGCACGTAGCAGGGGAGAGGATCTTTCTGTTGCTGAGATCTTGGGTGATTAGCACCCCTTCATTGGCTGAATTGAGTCAAAGGACACGTGGCGCACATCCATGGCTCAAAGATCTCGGATTTGGTGGAGAATGATCTGATAGGATGCGCCTCGGATCATGCGCATGAGAAGACTTTGGCTCACAACCTTCAGGAGTCACGAACCAGTCTGGGCACACGGCTTTTGAGGCACATACGAGTCTTCAGGCGCATGGCCGCTGAAGCGCATGCGAGTGGTTGGTTGGCCACGTGGGTCGTAACCGTCGGAGGAAAGTAATGATGATGCTGATATCAGCGACGCTTCATCTTCTGAAAAAGCTGCTAACTGTCTAGTCCTGGGGGGACGTGCTGCAAACTCTGTCACTTGAGCATTAATTGCTTGATAGGTAACGATCCGCAATGGGCGCATGGGTCCATGTTGATTAGGACGCATGGGTTTGTGCTATGTTGGACGCATCCATACGGGACGCTTTGGAACCGAGGGGCACGTCTGTACGATGCGCGGTGTCTGACCGGCGCATCCTTTTGCATGACGTACTTTTATTGGTCCGACTTTTGTGTTCTTTAAGTGCTTTAAATAGCCGTTTTGACTTGGCTGAATTTGAAGCGTCAGGTTCATCACCATAAATATAAATTCATTGCACGGGATTCGGAAAGCCCGCCACTTGGCGCATGGATTTGATTTTCTCGGCCTATAATTAGTGGCAAGGAGAGAGTTTGCCTCTCGTTCTCTCACATCTTTTCGAATGAACTTGTTTGCTCGAGCACATTCTGTTGACAAGATGCTCCCGAGGGTGAAGATGCGACACATTGTCTTCATTCATGCACTCGTGAAGGTGACTGTTACATCCAAAAGTCGGGGTCGAGGGCTTCTGAGGCAGGCAGAAAGTGCATGTTGCATCCAAAGATCGGGATGCTCGAGCCCTGTCTCCATTATGCTGGAAGAGCCGCAGATCAGAATTGCGGTGCTCTCATCTTTCTTGGGCTTTGGAGAGCTCTTCCTCCTGCAAGAGTGGGTGTTTCCCATTCTGGTTGTGTTGAAAGCTGCTCCTTTAGCCTCGGAGGAGAGCTCTTCCTCCCGCTAGGGTGGGGTTGATCGCCCACCCAGGTTCTGCTTAATAAATGCTTCATTAGTCGAAGCATTTGATCGGGTCGAAGTAAGGCACATATGCTGAGACTTCATGATGTGCATAACTGAGACGCTGAAGACCGCGCCTGACTGAGACGCTGAAGAGACACTGTAGGGTGTGAAAATTATGACACGCTGACATAAGACTCAGTCCAAGTCATACGCTCAAAGTCATACGCTCAAGGCCATACGCTCAGTCAAGGCCATACGCTCATCCAAAGGCTGTACGCTCAGTGAATATTTTATTATTTTCTGAGATGACAGCACAGCATATATTTAATAAAGGATGAATCTGACACTTCGTCTTTCGTGCAAAGACAGCTGGCCAATGGAGACTAGCCGTCGTATATGTTTTCGAAGAGTCGGTTTTGTCTTTTACGAGGACAGCTCAGCATTTCTCATAAATGTAAAAGCCATCATTACTGTCAGTTTTGACAGTCTGTCAGCCATCATATCCGCAGTCACGACGTTCGAGAAGATTTTGTCAGTTATTGGAAGATATGGCGTATCAAAGAAGATTGATGATGGCCACGTGTCTACTTATTCAAACATGCCACGTGTCTACTTATTTCTTATACTAAGTGAGCGTATGGATCTCATACGACTTCTTCCAACTAAGTGAGCGTATGGATCTCATACGACTTCTTCAAACTAAGTGAGCGTATGGATCCCATACGACTTCTTCCAACTAAGTGAGCGTATGGATCTCATACGACTTCTTCCAACTAAGTGAGCGTAAGGATTCCATAAGACTCCTTGACAAGTGAGCGTATAGTTTCCATACGACTCCCTGTCAATAATGTGAGCGTATCAGCTTTATATGGTTCTATGCTGTCCAAGTAAGCGTATGCAAGACATGTGCCTTCAAAGCTAGCGTATGACTCTTCTTCTAAGGCAGCGTATCACAGCAGTTATGTCCAGAATGGTTTTTTAACGAGTAGTTAACACACGTTCTCACGTGTTCTGTACTCAGTTATCCACTTCTTCAGAAGTTATGCAACGTGGCATTCATGCCATCAATCTCTCCTGAATATCCTCTACTACTTTCAACCGCACGCTAATGTGTCTCCATCAGAATTTGCCACGCGTCCCTGCAGTTATGCACACGTCAAGTAACTACCTGAGCGTATGCTTAAGGACAGTTATCCTGAACTCTATAAAAGAGAGTTTCTTTATCTTCATCAAACTACTACAGTCAATTTCAGAGAGAACAGAGAGATTGCCCAGTTGCTGTCCAAGTTGTTCAAAGTTCGAGTCTTCTTCATCGCATCGTCCAAGGGATAAAGTAATCGTCTTCTAGATTAGATTTCTACAGTTATAATTTTCTCAGATACAAAATAAATAAAGTGAATTTATTTATGGAAAACAAATTGGCGACTCTGCTGGGGACAGCTGTCTCCTCCAACGAGATAACAATAACTCAATGCGATACTTCGTCGATCGGCTTGACGAAGAAGACGATGGTTGTACAATTCGACCAATTGGCTTATGAAGAAATGCTCAAGGCGAAGGAGGGCCGCACTGCTTCCTCCGCTCTTCCTGCTGCCAAGAAGAAGGGACGCTCCATCTATGTCCTTAAGTCTTCTGCAACAGTCCGAGACGCTTCTGTCACTTCTCATGCTGACAAGAACACGTCTTCAACTTCCATGAAGCACAATTCGGCTTCTCTGAACGCGGCAACAGTGGCTTCTCCTAGTCACGCTGACAAAGTTGGTTCTTTAACCAAGTCAGCGTGTACAAGGAAAACCATCTCTGGACATGTCAAAGTCCCTTCTCCCTCTACTCTTACGACAGCAGTCGGCTCTTTAGCCATTGATGACTCTGAGCGTATGGCATTCAAAGGGCAGTGTACGGCAAAGGCAGCGTACAAAAGCCAACATCAGGCAGCGTACGCTAAGCCAAAGCCAGCGTATGCTAATAAAAAGGCAGCGTATGACCAGAAGTCCAAACTGAAGTCAGCGTATGCTAACAGATATAGTCCTTTGACTGTTTCTCAAAATCAGGCTGGGGGTTCTCTTCCACAGAACATACAAATGATTCCCCCTCAACTTGCACATCTTGTGCCAACCAAGGAGAAAGACTCTTTAGTCAACTCCTCTACTCCTAAGGTCTTTACCTCTGGAGTTAATTTGACTAGTACTCTTACTAGATCAAACAATGGAAAATGCCTTTTGGCTAATTCCTCCAAAGATGGATTATTACCGACTCCTAGTCGGAATAATACTCATCTTCCTTCTCTCAAAATTTCTCAGTCTGAGAAAGGCAAATTACAAGTATCCAAGACGGATATCAAAGTCAGATCTCCTACGGATCTTCGTAACAAGCTTAATCAGAATCGGCTCGGTTCTACTGAGACAAGTATATTAGACCCTGATGCAGAATATGCCAAGAACTATGTGGCTCAAATTAATCAGTCTTTATACACTCAGGAACCAAGAAGACAGAAGAACAAAAGACAAGTTTCTACACAGAAACTATCTTCAAGTACTTCCCAATCTGTTCCTACAGATCTCCGGGAGTATTTGCAAAATAAACGGAGAATTGACACTCCGTCAGGTTATGATATTGCTCATATTTGTCATGAAAAGCATGGTTGCAACTTCCAACCTCGAGTTGTAATTCAATGTTGTTGTTCACCAAAAAGACAATCTGTTTTCGAACGGATTCAATATGAACCAATGTTGGATGAAGATGAACCTCTTTATGCTTCTATCAACATGACCTCCAAAAATATTGGGGGTAGCATACGGTCTGATGCTATATCAGACTCTGAAGATGGTGTTTATCTCGGCACCCGATCCAGGACCAGAGCCTCTTCTTCTCATCTAAGTGGTAATCCGGAGATCACAGAAGACTTCCTTGGAGAATCTAACTTTCCAGTATTGACTCCCGTAAAAAGCCCCGGGAAAGATACTGATTCACACAGTGATGATTCAGAACAGACTGTTTCATCATCTATTCCTCGAATGATTACCACTTACATGGCAGAGGGCGATCATGAACCTTCGACTAGCACCGAAGCTCATGAACAAAGGATTTCTTCCTTAGAACAACAGTTGCGAGCTATGGCAGATACATTGAATGCTATGCACACTCTTATGCAAGCTCAGCATCAAACTCAGCAAGTCCAACAGACAGCTCCTCCAGTTATATTAAATACTCCTGTTGTTCCAAACCCGGAACCCTCTACTATTTCGGGGGTACAATCTAATGTTCCTGAACAACCCACTCCAAGTCAGTCTGGAGCTGGGGGTGGTACATATGCTGCAGTCCCTCCTCCTAATTACACTCAACAAGTTACAACTCTCCAATCTTCTGGAATTGTTTCTGAAGAGTTAAAGAATCTCCGAACTCAATTCGAGGCATTCAAACAAAAGGATGGTTTGCAAAGGTTAGGTATCAAGCAACCTTACCCGATAGAATGGAAGCAGGTATCGTATCCACCAAAATACAAACCTCCGACCATCTCTTTCTATGATGGGACAACCTCCCCAAGTCAGTTCATTAATCATTTTGAAGTAATGACTGATCAACTGCAACCAAGTGACGCCCTCCTTACTCGGGTGTTTATTGGATGTCTCAAAGGAACGGCTTATGAATGGTATAGAAGTCTCCCTGATGGGTGCATTACCTCATTTGCCGATTTCAAGCAAATGTTTCTTGAACGATTCTATGAAGGGCTCAACGACATGACCATGTCAGCCCTCATAAGAATTAAACAGAAAAATAATGAAACCACCGAGGACTTCATTGAAAGATTCAGAAGAGAAGCCCTCAAAATGCCTCTCGGAACTCCCGATGCTGTTACCATCGACACTTGTAAGTCGAATCTCTTACCAATTATCAGCATGTGGACAGGGTCTACTCAGTTCCAAGATTGGCCTTCTTTCATTGTCAGTGCCAAGGCTGCTGAAGTCAGTGCTGAGACCTTCAAGGGTCTGGGGGTACAAATGGCTCCCAAGGAATCAAATCAGAGTGCTAGCAATAGTACTCGACCCAATAATCGCAAAGGGAAAGAAGCTCTTGAAGTCAATCTCCAAAGCAGTAGTCAAGAGGTAAAGACTACCCAAGCTACTCCAGCTCCAACAAATCAACAACAGAGACCTCCTCGGCCGAAGGAAGAATATTCTTTCGACGATGATGATGTTCAGGGTATCTTTGAATGCTTGCTCAAAGGTAATAAGATTCAATTGCCAGAAATTAAAAAGCCTGATGAAGCCAATAAGACAGATCATCCAAAATACTGTCCATATCATAGAATGCTGGGTCATACAATCCGATCTTGCTATGTATTAAAAGGGAAGATTCAAGAGATGATTAAATCAGGAGCTGTGACATTAACACCCAAAGACAAAACAGTCACAGCAAATGTAATTTCAATGCAGTTCGGTGACTTCCCTCCCTTAATGGTAGAAAGTGGGATTGTTCCTATCCCCAAAGCAACTCTCGAAGTTGTAAACATCCCACCAGCACAGAATGACGAACTTGTTCCTGTCACAACTAAGAAGGAAGAGATCATGTGGATTCACCCAGATTTAATGACGGAGTTTGAGACATCTTCCTCTTCTCCTCGGAAGACTCCCTCATCTAAAAAGAAGCTCGGGAAGACTAAGTCATGCAATGTGACTTCTAGTTTCACACCCGATTTTTATCTAACCTCTACTTTCATCTTGGCAGGAAATTCACTCCCTACGGAGATAAAATCTGTACCTCAATCTGAAGATAGGTACAAGCCTGCATTTCATCTATACAGTTCACAATCTCGTGAATTAATGGCGAAGATGGGTTATGATCTAGCCACTGCTCCTGGTTTGAACTCAGGCAAAGGACTCCGAGCACCTTTGGCCATCACTATGAGACATAATCAATCTCGTGTTGGCCTTGGTTTCTGGAATGAAGCTCTCATCAAACATAAAAGAACCAAGAGCAAGATAAAGAATTGCAACATGGTTTCCATAGACCCTGAACCAGAATCTGAAGTTGAAGTTCATGCTGGAACTCGGTCAGGAAAAATATATCTGAAAGATTATGCTGAGATTCCTGAAGAAACTTCTGACGTTCCTCCGGTTACAGCTTCAACACCAGTCTCTACTGAAGAGCCTTTAAATGTTTCTGTTGAAACAGTTCCTTCTAAACCAACAGCAGCTGACAAAGGCAAACAACAAGTCCGCTTCGACAAACCATTGAAGAAGTCATCTCCTACAGGACTTGAAAAGCCTTATAATTTTGATATATTGGCTCAACTAGCCAATACCCCAGCTAAATTATCAATCTTCGAGCTCTTACGCCTCTCTAAAGAGACTCGAGAAACTCTAAGTGAAGCACTGCTGCAAGCAGAAACCTGCCTAACTCTTCTCAAGAAGTTGGAAACAGAATCTGTTTCTCATTGCCATAATGTATTGGAATTTATTCCAAATATTACCTTTGCGCAGGACGATATGCTGCTAGAGGATAATCGACATGACCGTCCTTTATATCATACAGGATATATTGATTCTATGAAGGTTGATCGTCTCTTGATTGATCCAGGATCTGCTCTTAGTATTATGCCAAAAGCTATGCTAGATGCACTGAAGATACCTGTGCATAGTCTTTCCAGCACTATCACTACCATCTTAGGATTTAATCAAGGAAAAAGTGAGCCTTTGGGCAAGATTTGCCTTAAATTTCAAATAGGCGATCTTCGCACTAAAGTTACTTTTTACATCATCGACAATCATGGTTGCTCATACAATGCTCTGTTGGGGAGACCATTCTTGCATGAACATAATATCGTTCCTTCGACTCTTCATCAGTGTTTCAAATACGTTGATGATAATGGAGAAGTTCAAAAGGAGGTTGCAGATCTCTATCCATTCAAAGGAGTTGAAGCTTACTTCAATGACGCTCGCATGTACAAAGATGAATACTCAAAAGTCTTGCAAGCTATGGATAATGATGATGAGATAGCAAAAGTTGGCACTTTTGTTATTCCTGTAAAAGGGCGTATCACTCCTCCGCAGTCTGTTAAATCATCTGAAGAAGGCTCACTGATAATTCCTGTCAGTGGACGTACTACTTCATCACATGCCCAAGCTCCACAAGGCTCACAGATAATTCCTGTCAGTGGACGTACCACTCCCCCTCCATCTTCTCAGGCTAGATCAGATACTCTAGTCATTCCAGTCAGTGGACGTACTACTTATCCACGATCTTCTTTAAGGGAGCTCACCTCTTCTGAGCCTTTTGTTATCGATCTTAATCGAAACAAAACTTTTGATCGCTCTTCCTTTCCCCCTTTTGTCATTAATTTGACTAAGTCTGATAAGGCTCAGCCTTCTGTTGTAAATACAGTATCTAATATTAATGAAGCATCTCCTTTGCAGTATATTGATGTCTGTAATCATGTACAAAGTTATTTACAATTGCTAGATTGCTTAGAGTCACTAACTATAGGGGTTGTTCAAACTCTTCATACAGACGTATCATTGGAATCCATACAAAAATCATACTTCGTGGTCCCTGCTAGAAAAAAGGGAGAAAATCCAATCTTCTTTTATAAAGGACCCCAGAATCCTCCTAACTTGGAAGAAGATGACATAAACGATGATACTGGAAGGTTACAACTGCGTCGCTACAGTCAACAATCCAAAAATATCATTAAGAATATGGGTTATGACTTTAGAACTAGTCTTAATAATGGAAAAGAAAGAAGAATGCCTGTTCGAATTCCTCTATTAAAATATGGAAGGACAAAATGTGGTTTAGGTTACATTACTCCTACTTCCTTTATCAACATAGTCCATGAAGATTCAAAATCCGATGAAGACGAACGATCTGAGTCTTCTGATTCCCTCTCTTGGGATTCTGACACGAGTATTGGCGATATCCATCGTTCTATTCTATCCATCAATATGATCTCCGTTGATGGCCCGCAGGAAAATGATGAAGATGAGGATGATTTTGAAATATCATCCGAATCAGAACAATGGGCTCAAAGATTAGATAATCAATGGGAATTCAGGTTCGAGCAGAGGGAACCTCCTACCGAAGATAAACTGATCCAAATTGATGTTGGTGAAGAATGTTCTCCTAAACCAATATTCATCAGTGAAAGTCTTTCAGAAACAGATAAGCAAGACATGATCAAGCTTATTCGTGATTATATCGATGTCTTTGCCTAGAGTTACGAAGATATGCCAGGACTAGATCCGAAGATTGCAATGCACAAACTCAATATCATGCCAAATGCTAAACCGGTCAAACAACAACAGCGACGATTTCGTCCAGACATCATGGATGCAATTGAAGCTGAAGTCAACAAGCTTATGGCTTCTGGATTTATTCGAGAGGAACAACATCCTGAATGGGTGGCTAACATCGTTCCTGTCCTTAAAAAGACTGGCAAGATCCGGGTCTGTATAGATTTTCGTGATCTCAATGCGGCTTGTTCTAAAGACGAGTTTCCTCTTCCAATTACTGATGTCATGATCGATAACACATGTAGTTTCGAACGAATGTCATTTATGGATGGATATTCAGGATACAACCAGATCAAAATGTTTCCAGATGATAAAAAACACACTTCCTTCAGAACGTCGATTGGTACATACTGTTATACAGTGATGCCGTTTGGTCTCAAGAATGCAGGAGCAACATATCAGCGAGCAATGAGCACTATATTCCGCGAACATCTCCGAAAAATAGTCGAATGCTATGTTGATGATATTGCGGTCAAAAGTCGGCGAAAGGAGGATCATATCCAAGATTTGAAGACTATCTTTGATTTAATGCGTCAGCATCAACTTAAAATAAACCCTACTAAGTCCTTCCTGGGCGTCTCTAGTGGTAAATTTCTCGGCTTCGTCATTACCGCTAAAGGTATACACGTGGATCCCGAGAAGATCAAAGCCATTCAAGAGATGCGTCCTCCACGCACCTTAAAAGAGCTACGAGGATTTCAAGGAAGAATTGCTTATATCAGGAGATTCATTTCTAACTTATCAGGACGCTGCAGACCATTCAACAAACTTCTGAAGAAGGGTGTATCTTTCGTCTGGAACGAAGAATGTCAAAAAGCATTTGACGATATTAAACAGTATCTCATGAACCCTCCAGTTTTAGTACCTCTCGTCTCGGGGATACCATTCTTTCTATATGTTCGAGCCATGGATCATTCTCTTGGTGCATTACTTGCCCAGAAAAATAAAGATGGCCATGAACAGGCTATTTATTATCTCAGTCGCACAATGACGGGTGCTGAACCGCGTTATTCTCCAATCGAGAAAGAATGCCTAGCATTAATGTTTGCTGTTCAGAAAATGCGACATTATATTATCGGTCAAACGATTCACGTCATTTCCAGAGTGAATTCCATCAGGATTATGATGAAGAAACCTGGTATTCTCAACTCCAGACTAGCTAATTGGGGAATCTTGTTAGCTCAATACGATATGCATTATATTCCTCAGAAGTCAGTTAAAGGACAGGCTCTTGCTGATTTTCTGGCTGCTCATGCAATTCCAGAAGATTCTAAATTATATGATGAGATTCCTGATGAAGTCTTGGATTCAAATCTGATTTCTGAAGAAATTCCTACCTGGCGTCTATTCGTTGATGGAGCATCTAGAATAGGTCCTAACGGCGATATTGTCGCTGGAGTTGGGATTGTTCTTGTATCCCCAGAAGGACTAACTATTCAGAGGGCTTATTCTCTAGATCAATCATGTTCAAACGATGTAGCCGAATACAATACATTACTCATTGGTCTTCAACTTGCTAAACATCTAGATATTCAATATTTGGAAGTTTATGGAGACTCTAAGCTTATTGTCAATCAGATCAGAGGAACGTATGAAGTTCATCACCAGGATTTGATACCTTATCATCGAGCAACACTCTCTATAGCCTCATCTTTTGAAGGTTTCTTTATTGAACATGTTCGACGAGCCTATAATGCAGAAGCTGATGCTTTAGCTAATCTTGCTGCTGTATTAGCTATATCAATCAGACGTCAGCAAGTGATAGTAGTTTATAACCGAGAACTATTCTGTGTTGAGAATAATTTGGCTTTGGCTCTTCCTCACAAACCAGACAAAGATTCTCTCAACCTTGATGCTGGATTAAAGTTTAACAAAATGTCCTCGTCTTCTTCCGATTCTACTATAGAATATGTTTTTTCTAATGAAACAGAAGCCATAATTGAAGACTGGAGACGCCCGTTTCTAGATTTTGTTTTGTATGATATACTTCCTGATAATCCGAGTGAAGCAGCATCTATTCGACGTCGATCTCTCAGATTCTATTATAATCATACGATGAAAACATTATATCGTCGGTCTTACGACGGTCTTCTCCTCCGATGCATTGCTGGTGAAGAAACACAACAGATAATCCGTGAAGCACATGATGGTGTTTGTGGAGCTCATCAACCAGGTCCTAAACTTCAAGAGCGTATCCGACGTATGGGTTATTATTGGCCCACGATGGTGGCTGACGCTATTCAATATGCTCGAAAATGTAAAGCCTGTCAAATTCATGCAGACTTTATCCATCAACCGTCAGAGTTCTTACACCCAACAGCGGTATCATGGCCCTTTGAAGCTTGGGGCATGGACGTCATTGGTCCCATCAACCCACCATCATCAAGAGGACATCGGTTTATTTTAGCAATAACCGATTACTTTTCCAAATGGGCTGAAGCAATCCTGTTATCTGAAGTTAAAACTTCTAGTGTTATCAACTTCGTCAAGCATCATGTTATCTATCGATTTGGTGTTCCTCGGCGTATTATCCATGATA
The DNA here is from genome assembly GCA_029216955.1 of Iris pallida. Classification (NCBI taxonomy): domain Eukaryota; kingdom Viridiplantae; phylum Streptophyta; class Magnoliopsida; order Asparagales; family Iridaceae; genus Iris; species Iris pallida. The sequence continues at coordinate 29,352,702 of JANAVB010020400.1, forward strand.
ACGGACCACAGTTCGTCAGTCAAAAATTTACTCGATTCTGCGACGATCATCGGATTAATAATTTAGCTTCTACAGCATATAATCCAGCAGCTAATGGATTGGCAGAAGCTTTCTATAAAACAATCATCAAACTCTTGAAAAAGTTCGTTTCTTCCAACAAACGCAACTGGAGCGAGAAGCTAGGTGAATGTTTATGGGCCTACCGCACCACAGTTCGCAATGCGACCGGATGTACACCTTTCTCTTTAGTATATGGGTGTGAAGCTGTTCTTCCCCTTGAGATCCAGATTCCTTCTCTGAGAATTACAATCTCCAATGAACTGACAACAGAAAACAATGATCGTCTTCGACTTCAAGAGTTGGAAGCTCTAGATGAAAAACGATTGTATGCTCAACAAAATATCGAGCTGTATCAGGCCCGAATCTCAAAAGCTTTTAACCGGAAAGTCAAAGTCAGAGCATATCAGAAGGGAGAACTGGTCCTTACTGTCAGACGTCCTATGACCATGACACATATGAGCAAAGGCAAATTTGATGCAAAATGGGAAGGCCCATTCGTAGTAAACAAAGTCTTCTCTAACGGAGCATACCAGCTTGCCTCTATGGATGGAAAAGTCATGATGATGCCTATCAATGGCAAATTCTTAAATAAATATTATGTATAATATTTTCATCATTCCCCAGCAAATATAAAATTCTTCTCTACAAAAGTTATTTCGATATCGTTATCCCTAGAGGAAACTGATATTCCACCATGTATCATCTTCCCAGAGAATTTGATATTTTGTTTTATTAGATCCCCAGTGGTTTTAATAAAGATCTTGTATAGAAAATCATATCCATATTACCTCTGAATTTTCTATCTCAGTATGTGTCATATTTTCTATTTTAGGAAAATGATATCTCGTCTTTTGATTTCCGAGTCCAAAGATCATGGAAAATATAATTCAAAGATATCTTTATATCTGAATTCTGTTTTCTCTAATCAGTATTAAACTAAAAAAAAAAATCTTCTTTGGTTTAATATCATGATAGAGTTGCAAAGTTTATTTGTATATTCTATTCTATTGAAATATGTCATGTATTATTTACCTCTGAACATGTTTTCTACAAAAGTGTCATCCACAGAATTGAAATCAAGCCAAGATGTTCATTTCTTTAATTAGAATCAAAACATTGCTTACAATTGGATTTCAAAAAAACATTTCAGTACATGAAAAATGTAAAAACTCTATTTAGGAGGTGTAATGATCTCCTGAATACGAATGATTACATTATTCATCTTCTCATCATGAGCTTTCTTTATTCGCTCTGATGTTTCAATTCCAATCCTCCGTTGGTCATATTCTACAATAATAGAACTACGGCGATTGGTTTCTTCAATCTGATTGATTTGCATTAATTCTCGCTCTTGCTGTAAAATTTGACAGCGTTCAGCTTCAGATTGATGATCAGCAGCAATCTTTGATTGTTCTTTCTCCACCGAGGCAATTTGCTCCTAAATACGAGCTAGCTCTTCCCTCAATTTTCTAAGCTCCTCAGCTCTTGACGCTTCATCCTTCTCTAAGTGCTCCATATTCTGACGAGTACTTATTATTTCTTTGTCTTTTGCCATTAACTCTTTAGAAGATTGAGCAAGGAATTCTGTCAGAGCAATATGCTGAGCTTGAGCTTCATTCTCCAATTGAGAAATTTCAGCTGCAGTCAGAGATTCAATATCCTCCTTTTTAGTCTCCCAGTATTTTTGGATGTTGGCTTCTAAATCATTCAGGAGATGTTCAAAGAAGACACATTGAGCCTCATAACCAGATTGTCTCAAGGCTGAACGTGGGAAACTAGTCGCTTCTCGAAGACTCGAAAAGGGCATAGTCTCATCTTTTATGAGTCGCCTCGAATATGTATCCAGATATGTATAAATAATATCTGAATACATCCCCATGACTTTTGCTATCCCTGTGTCAAAACTGGGAGTCGCTGCAATAATAGGAGAAGGAGCAGGAGGAGCTTCTATTCTTGGAGCTGAAGTTAGTGCCTTTGGAGAACTCGACAGATGGGAATTCCCCTCACCCACTTCAGTTTGAACAAGTGGGGCTTGAGTAGAACTCATAGCCGGTGCAGTTCCTATAGCTGTTGAAATAAAAGAAGCATGATCAAAACCAAAAGATAATAAAGCAGAGACAAGACAAAACTTTGATGAATAAAATATTACCTGGAGTTGGTTCATATTCAGTCTCCTTCGGATCATTCAATCCGGCTCTGAGTTTGTTCAGGGTACTTTCTGACACAGGATTTATTTTACTGCTTCCCGCTCCAGAAGTACTCGGAATTTGAACTTCAATTTCCAGATGCCTCTCTGGCTCTGGTGTCAACCCTGAGTGTTGACCAATGGTCTTCAGTGCATCGATTGGTGTTTTAGACGGTGATTCATCGTCTATTTCCATGTCTTCTTCTCCAGACGAATGCGACGACGGTTCATAATCGACTTGTTCGCTCTCTGAAGCTTCAACAATTGGATTGAGAGGAGTGGCTTCCTTCACTGATTCTCCCGAAATCAGTAAGTCATTAGCCGTTTCAGTCTGATGCTCGGCCTCTACCGCAGGTTGACTAATTTCCTGCGCATCATCGGCTATTGGTGGAACTGAGCCTATATCAGAAGGCCTAGAAGACCCAGCAGTTTCAGGAACCTCTTCTTCTTCTGTCTTTACAGAGAAATCAAAAGCAGTTTGCTTTTTTGCAGCCAATCGCATAGCACGATCGGTGGGACTCTCTGCATCCAGACAAATTACAGATTTAGTTTTTGAAACTATTACTTTCCTTCCTATTCTTCTGGTTAAAGGAACAGTAGGATAATTGTCTATTGGATCACTACCTGCTTCATCAACATCTCTGGCTCGTTCAGAAACAGGAGAATTCTCGGGAATAGTAATTCCTCCGCGACTTCGAGTCTCTGCTCGAGTAGCTCTTTTTGCGGTAGGACCCGCAGTACCTTTACTCCTCTTCCTCTTCGGGGTATTATCAATAGATATACTTTCTTCAGCACTCCCGATAGGCACATGCAATGGTTGATGAAGGTCATCAGAGAAGAAAGTTTCCAAAATATCATCATCAACTTCATCGGTGGCCAGAGGATCTTCTTTGTCGTGACAATCCCTAGGCAAGGCGGATTTGGTTGATTTCTTTTCAACATGAATAAAGCTTTTACCTAAGATGCTAAATTTTTCATCAAAGGTATTAGCTGATACATAAAATCTGGCATAGGATGCCAATATCTTAGCTCCTCTTCGATAGTTGACCGGATCTGGCATAGAAAAGGTAGCTCCTGTACCTTTGGCAATGTAATATAGCCAAGCTCTGGCACCATCAACCAACCCGCCTTGATGAGCAAAACACGTCGTTGTATTGCCCACATGCAACTGATCGTAACCAAATTGACGCGCAAATCTGCTCGAAAGATATGGCTCTAGATATGTGATGTTGTCACGGCGGCAAATTAAATGAGATGGCCTGATTCTCTTTAGCCATTCATGTTGGACATTATCCAACTCATTAGCACCAACGCCGTCAATCAATCTCCCGGGCATGGTTTCATAACCAATAGGGGGAGGAACACAGGTGAAGCTCCATAGTTCTCCTCTGTTCAAGATGGTTCTGCAATCGGTTAAAGTATCATATCTTCATTTCGGTATGTGCTTGTACCTTTCAAGGAAAGTGTCATCTGGCCTAGCCATCCCAGCACTCATCAGAGATTCAAAATGAAGAAGCAGCCATCCAAACAAGTATGTAAAGGGCATTTCTACCCGAGGAAAGGACGTCAGGCTCTTTCGTGCCAATTCGAACATCCTATCTGTGTATGCCCTTAATCCGGCATTCAGACGGCAGGTCATTACCGTTAATAGATCCATCTTATACCCAAAAACTAGCCGGACTGCTGCAAAGACGACGCCTCTGTGCATCCTGTCTGCCGAACAGGTGCCAGGAACTACGAATTTCCTCAGCCAAAGAGATATGAAACCGGCCAGATGACCTTCAACGGACAATTCTCGGCCACCTTGTTTAATATAGGTTTCTAACCTATCACCGGCCTTGTAGCTGTCGATGTCTTCTTCGACGACAATGTCATCATGATTAGTCTCCCAGATTAATCTGTTAATCTCGGCTTGACTCAATGGCTTGAATTTACCGACATACTGCTCGATCTTTTTTTTCTTTTGGACTTCGTCAGTGCGGCCTTGAAACAAATAAGCCATCCACTTCGAAGAATAACAATTGGAGTCCCCCTCTCCACCTTGTCCCTTATAAAAAGCTTTACAGATGCTGTAATGACACATTAATTCTTCAAATACATAAAGAATTAGTGGGTTGGCTGCAGAAATCTTATTCATTTCGTCAACAAAAGGGATATATTCTTCATATGGCAAATCTGCCGTTGGTAGCTGAGATATATATGCCATTTCATGAAGGACGAATCCCATCTCGCCCTTTGGGGTCATAAAGGTGCCGGTCCGATAGTTATATCTCTCCGCTAATACCAAAAATAGATCCGGGTTCGGTTTGAAACCATAAGCAGTACACTTAATGGCATCATATAAACCTATCGCCTTCAACTGTGCACCGAAGTTCTGCAAAATCCATCTCACTAGAGCAGTCCATCTAGTGTTCTCTGGATTTACTAGACCAGTCAGCCTCATTGACTGTTTTGGGTAGATGGCATTCTTCAATTGAACAAATTCGTTGGCAAAAATTGGGACTCTGACTGGCTTCAGCAGTGCCGAGTCCTCAGGAGGGATGGTGGCAGGTAACAGTCCTCGCAGAGATGTGACATGTGGTTCAGTACCACTGCGGAACCTTCCTTGACGATATCCAATCCACCCAGCCTTAGCTTGTCGGGATGGAGTAATATCCCACTTCATCTGTCTTTGCTGGCCCGAATGGAATAAACGGGCTATGTTGATACTCTTTGTCATACCAGTCAAATACATAGGCTGATTTACATCACCATCCCTATAGTAACTGTATGATACTTTGTCCAGAGCAGGCTGGGAGTTCATATCAATAGCATCTCCAAAAAGGAATGCTGGCTTCAAATGGGCAACACCATCTACACTCTGTAACGGCAATCCACTCATCAGGTTCAGCAAAGTATCATCCTCCTGATTGGTCAACAGAGCTATTCTTGTGGAAGGTCCGTCAAATTGGGGAAAATGAACATGTGATAAATCACTTCTATAATTATTTCCCATACTTCCTTCAAATTCTGCTTCCTGAGCCAGAATATCCACTGCAAATGAAGAATAAAGTATTAGAAATCTTCAATGACAAGAGATGATAAAGTTTAAACATACGCTCAGTTTTTACTAAGCGTACAGCTCAACATACGCTCAGTTTTACTAAGTGTATAGCTCAACTTACGCTCAGTTTTTACTAAGCATATGGCAGACTCAAGGCTCAGCATACGCTCAATTTTCTTTAAGCGTATGGCAGACTCAAGGTTCAGCATACGCTCAGTTTTTCTTAAGCGTATGGTTGACTCAAAGTTCAGTATACGCTCAGTTTTCTTTAAGCGTATAACAGATTTTATCTTAAGTGAATGGTTTTTAAAGTTCAGTTTGTGATCAGTTTGAGCACATCAGCGTATGGTTGACAAGATGATCATCAAAAATATGCTAACACAGGAGTTAACGTATCTCAATGGGACAAATTGCCATAGCATATTCTTTTAAGATAGCGTATTTTGGTATCTCTATCAAAAATACGCGTATCTTATAGATATACGCTCCAAACATATTTTTTGTAAAAACGAAAAACATAGAATACGGCTAAACCCTAAAGAGGGAAGCGTATTTGCTGACGTATTGACCCTAAAGAGGGATACGTTTTTCTGAGTTTTGTTCTAACCAGAGCCCTAAAAAGGGAATAGTTATTTGTTCATCATCTTCGTCCTCACCATAAAGAGGTTTCAATGGCCGTTCACTGCGTGAAACACGCTGACTGGCCGTCTTTTTGGTAGTGGCAGTGTCGATGGCAGGATGAGATGACTCTTCAGGGGCTTTCCCCTTTCCTTTCGCAGCAGCATCAATCTTGGGTGCCATTAATGGAGATGGAGTTGAAGACGAAGAAGAAGAAGAAAGATCTTGAGTTTCTGAAAGCTCTTTTCTCTCTCGAAGGCAAAAGCTCTGGTAAAGAAATAAAATAGGTTTTGGAAGACCTATTTATAGAAGAAAGAAAGTAGTTCAAACGGCGGATATTCTTTAAACAAAATTCCTAAAGATTTGCACTGATATTGAGGAAGATAACAAACTCATGCCAGCGTGTCAGGACTTATTCTCACTTTAAAGTTCAAAGTAATTTCGAACTTTTGAAATTCATAAAGTTCGAAAACTTTGAAGGGGGTCTTGTAGGGTGTGAAAATTATGACACGCTGACATAAGACTCAGTCCAAGTCATACGCTCAAAGTCATACGCTCAAGGCCATACGCTCAGTCAAGGCCATACGCTCATCCAAAGGCTGTACGCTCAGTGAATATTTTATTATTTTCTGAGATGACAGCACAGCATATATTTAATAAAGGATGAATCTGACACTTCGTCTTTCGTACAAAGACAGCTGGCCAATGGAGACTAGCCGTCGTATATGTTTTCGAAGAGTCGGTTTTGTCTTTTACGAGGACAGCTCAGCATTTCTCATAAATGTAAAAGCCATCATTACTGTCAGTTTTGACAGTCTGTCAGCCATCATATCCGCAGTCACGACGTTCGAGAAGATTTTGTCAGTTATTGGAAGATATGGCGTATCAAAGAAGATTGATGATGGCCACGTGTCTACATATTCAAACATGCCACGTGTCTACTTATTTCTTATACTAAGTGAGCGTATGGATCTCATACGACTTCTTCAAACTAAGTGAGCGTATGGATCCCATACGACTTCTTCCAACTAAGTGAGCGTATGGATCTCATACGACTTCTTCCAACTAAGTGAGCGTATGGATTTCATACGACTCCTTGACAAGTGAGCGTATAGTTTCCATACGACTCCCTGTCAATAATGTGAGTGTATCAGCTTTATATGGTTCTATGCTGTCCAAGTAAGCGTATGCAAGACATGTGCCTTCAAAGCTAGCGTATGACTCTTCTTCTAAGGCAGCGTATCACAGCAGTTATGTCCAGTATGGTTTTTTAACGAGTAGTTAACACATGTTCTCACGTGTCCTGTACTCCGTTATCCACTTCTTCAGAAGTTATGCAACGTGGCATTCATGCCATCAATCTCTCCTGAATATCCTCCACTACTTTCAACCGCACGCTAATGTGTCTCCATCAGAATTTGCCACGCGTCCCTGCAGTTATGCATACGTCAAGTAACTACCTGAGCGTATGCTTAAGGACAGTTATCCTGAACTCTATAAAAGAGAGTTTCTTCATCTTCATCAAACTACTACAGTCAATTTCAGAGAGAACAGAGAGATTGCCCAGTTGCTGTCCAAGTTCTTCAAAGTTCGAGTCTTCTTCATCGCATCGTCCAAGGGATAAAGTAATCGTCTTCTAGATTAGATTCCTACAGTTGTAATTTTTTCAGATACAAAATAAATAAAGTGAATTTATTTATGGAAAACAAACACGCCTGACTGAGACGCTGAAGTGATGCGCCTGCCTGATGATGCGCCTGGTGGGGGGCACATAGCAGTTTGCTGCGCCTGGCTGTAGTCTTAGGATGTTTTTTTTTGTAGAAATTCTCCTATATAAAGCCTTTCTTTTAGACATGTAATAGAGTTTTATATGAAATAAAAATCTTCTTTTGATTGTTTATACTTTTGTTGTCTTGCTGTGCCAAGTACTTCGTTTGAGCTCCCTGGCGCATGTTCTTTGAGCGCATAGGAATTCTGGCACATAGATGTGCCCTGAAATTCCAAGCTTCTACACCACTAACTTCGTAGAACGTATCCACTACACTATCCACGACCACGCGCATCTCACTCAAACGCTTCCACGCGTCCACTGCAGTTGGTACAACCGTTCGTGCAAGTTGTTGTATTGTACCCCCGCACAACCTGATGAAGCTCGCGCAAGGTGATCAAACAGTATCCAAAACAGAGTGACGTGGCACGCAAGCCACTAACTTCGTAGAATATGCCTACTACATTGCCCACGACCATGTGCATCTCAATCAAACGATGCCATGCGTCCACAGCAGTTGGTGTAACCATTCGCGCAAGTGAACTGGCGTGCAACCTAAAACTCGCGTAACCCAGAATAACTGCTAAACAGTTATTTCTAGAACTCTATAAATGGAGTTTTAAATCAATCTCAAAGGATCACCAAAGATCATAAGTTCCTGCAAAAGTGTTGTTGTATCCTTTAGAGGCCCGTGTCCTCGATATCACATCGTTCAAGGGATAAAGTGATCGTCTTCTGATCAGATTCCTATAGTTGTACTTCCCCATAAATTAATTGTACCTTTTGTACTTTTTTCTCTGTTTATAGAAATCAAATCCTCTTTTGTTTTTGCAAACAAAATGGCGACTCTGCTGGGGACGACTTTTTTTACCGACGAGAAAGTAACAACTCAATGTGATACCGCGTCTATTGGCAAGACGCAGAAGACCTTGGTCATTCAGGTCGACCAGACGGCCTACGAGGCTATGATCAATGCCGGGGGTGTCAAGCGCACCCCTGCCATTGCCAAGAGCAAGGTGTGCTCTATTTGGACTCCCAAGTCCTCGACGGCACAACCTGCTGCCTCCGTACAACTTGCGCCCATCACTGCCCTGGCGCAACCTAAGGAAAACAGCCTTTTGGCTAAACCCTCCACTTCTTCGATTCTAAAATTGAAGGAGGCTTCGTCTCGACACACCGCTGTCTAAAACAAAGAAAAGTGCCTTTTGGCCTTTTCTTTCCTGGCGCAACCTGTGCCTGTTCCTGCTGTGGGACAACCTGCACACATTTATGCCTTGGCGCAACCTAAGAGAAAGAGCCTTTTGGCTGCTCCCTCTGCTCCTCCAGTTCTGAACTCCGAAAAAAAATATGTCCAGTACCTCTTATGGACAAAATAATGGAAAGGGCCCTTTGGCCTTTTCTTTCCTAGCACAACTTGTGCCTGCTCCTGCTCTGGCACAACCTGCGCATATTTCTGCATTGGCACAACGTAAAGGGAAATACTGTTTAGTGGTTCCCTCTTCGTCATCAAGTCAGAAACTTACTGAGAAATTACTAAATCAAGGAAAACGTTCTTTAGCTTTTTCTCATTCTGCTCGAATCGCTGATTGGATGGAAAGTACTGCTGGTTGCGCCTTTGCGCCTCTCAGCACAAAAGTGGATTCAGATAGAAATCCTACTATTCTTAATAGAGACAACCAAATCTCTGTCAGGGAGAGGGGTTCTATCCAGAATGAACTTTCCACGCAAAAGAGTATTATGCCTATTCCAAAGAGGTCAGGGCAGAATCTACCGACTCTACGTATCTCAAGATCCCGACAAGAAAAACTGCTAGTATCTCAAATAGATGCACAAGTAGCACCCCTATCAGACTTGCGCACCTATATCAACAGGTGTCAATTAGGGTCAACCTCGAAAAAACACAGGATGTATCAAGCGCAACCTGCACCAGTTGCTAACTTGTGCCAGAGGAAGAATTATGAGGTAGAAAATCCTAAGACTTGTGCTAATCAACTTAGCACGTCTTTGTACACTCAAGGTACGGGACACCTCAAGAACAGGAATCATGTTCCGAATATCATGCAAGGACTATATTTTTGCAACTTCTTCTCATCCTATTAGTGATCTCCGTGAACTCTTGATACAGAAGCGGAAGGTTGCAAAGCCATCCCGTCCAGCGGTGGTCCAACAGCAAGAACATCATTGCAATCACCACCATGCAGTTGTCATCAAATGCTGTTGTCAGTCATCCAAGCGGTCTGTCTTTGACCGTTTGAACTAAGTTCAGACTCCTGAACCTATCCTAGTGGACGAAGTTGAACCATTCTATGCTTCTGTCAATATGGCATCTCGAAATACTAGGGGTGGAAAATGCCTAAGACGTAATGTATCCTGCAATCCCAGTCAACAGTACTTAGATCAGATTCATGAATCTAGTGAAGGAGTATACCAATATACCAGATCCAGAAGCCGAGACACAATCGATCAAAGGAATCTTCTTAATACTAATCAAGATTCCTTCAATCAAAAGGACATCCCTATCACTTCTTCTGGGGGTGGTTCCTTATATGACTTTGATGCTGACAGTGAAAGTTCTGAAAGGACCATTCTTTCTACTAGCTCATCTTCGAGTGCTAAAGAAGTGACTGCTTATGTCATCACAGAAGATCAAGATACTTCCAATTCTAACAGTCAAGAGCAGAGAATTGCTGCTTTGGCGGCTAGTTTGAATAACATAGCTGAGATGATGGCAGGCATGCATGCGGTAATTATGACACAACATACAGTTCCACCGGTCGTGAATCTGATTTTGACTCAAGAACCTGTAACAACATCAGCTCCCGTCAATATTGGTCTGGGAGTATAATCTTCTCACACTACTTCCGTACTAATGCAGGCTGCTCCAAGTCAATCTGGTGCTGAAGGTGATACTTATCATGCAGTACCTCCTCCTAACATATCAAATCAATCTACAGCTCCACAATCATCGAAAAACACCAATGAGGTCGTAAAACTTTTACGTACTCAATTCAAAACTTTTAAACAGAAAGACGGCTTACAGAAGCTTGGGATCAAACAGCCTTATCCCATAGAATGAAAAGAAGTCCAATTTTCTCCTAAATACAAACCCCCTACTATTATGCTGTTTGATGGCAACACATCTCCAAGTCAATACCTCAATCACTTTGAAGTCATGACTGATCAACTACAACCAAATTATGATCTTCTTACTAGAGTATTTGTCGGCTGTTTAGCGGGTGCAGCATATGATTGGTATCATAGTTTACCAGATGGTTGTATAACCTCTTTTTCTGGCTTCAAACAAATATTCTTGGAACAATTTTATGAGGGGACCAACGACATGACTATGTCTGGTCTCATCAAAATCAAACAACGACATAATAAAACTACTGAACGTTTCATTGAACGATTCCGCCGTGAAGCACTCAAATTGCCTCTCGGAACTCCAGATGCTTTGAATATAGACACTTGCAAATCAAACCCGTTGCCAAAAACTAGCATGTGGACGGGATCAACACAGTTCCAAGACTGTCCTTCCTTCATAGTGAATGCCAAAGCAGCAGAAGAAAGTGGTGACAAGTTCAAACAATTAGGTATTCAAATACCTAATCTTGACAAAGATGAACACGCTATACCAAATAATGATGGCCGTCAGAACAACCGCAAGAGCAAGGAGACTTCGGCTATTAATCTCAAAGGCAAAGAAGCTCTAACTATCAACGTAAGTCAGCCAACATTTACTCCAACAGGACCACCACAAAGTGCATCACGTCTAAAAGAAGAATACTCTTTTGATGAAGATGATATCATGAGTATCTTTGATTGTCTGATCAAGAGCAATAAACTTCAACTGCCAGAAGCAAAACGGCCAGAGGAAGTTGGTAAGACCGACCATCCTAAATATTGTGTTTACCACAGATTTATCGGATATCCAACTCGAGCATGTTATGTGCTCAAGGGTAAGATTCAGGAGATGGTCAATTCCGGTGCAATCACTCTCCAACAAGACGAGAAAATGGTAATGGCTAACGTCGTCTCTCTACAGTTTGGAGATTTTCCTGCTCAACTTGTGCAGGACGGTGTCATCCCTATCCCGAGAACCACTTTGGAGATTGTTAATCTTCCACCAGCACGAACTGATGGTCTTGTTCCTTTGTCTACCGATAAAGGGAAAATTATTTGGATCCATCCTGATTTGGTGGCTGACTTCGAAACACCGTCTTCCTCCACCAAGTCTAAGAAGGCCACTAAATATAAATTATGTCATATGACTTCGCTGGGTGAACATTATCTTCCACCTCTAACTGCTACCTTCATCTCGGCAGCAGATAGCCCTTCTTTTTTCCCTGATGAGACAACACTATCAAAACCAGAAGCCAAATATCAACCAGCTTTCCATCTGTATAGTCCACGGTCTCATGAACTAATGACAAAAATGGGATATGATCTATAAAAGGTCCCTGGTTTGAACCATGGAAAAGGATCTCTTGTACCTCTTTCTCTATGCCTTTTACGCAACCAATCTTGGCTTGGTTTGGGTTACTGGACAAACCCTTCATCTTGTCAAAAAAACCTTCCAAAAATAAGACTCAGGCAAAGAGTTGCAATATGGTGTCCTTTGAACCTGTATCCGAAGAAGAAGCCTTAACTGGTACCAGGTCTGGGAGACCTTACCTAAGAGACTACTTAGAAGGTCAAGAAAACCTGCTCCAGCTTTAGAGACTCCTCCAGCATCATCTTCTCATGCTGTCAATGTTCCATCAGCTTCATCACCCCCAGTGGAACCAACTCCTCCCAAACCAACGACAGCTGACAAAGGAAAGCAGCATGTTCGCTTTGATAAAGTATTAAAGAAGACTCTAACTTTGGGACTCGAGAAGTCGTACAACTTTGATATACTGGCTCAGTTGGCTAATACTCCGGCAAGGTTATCAATTTTTGAACTACTACATCTCTCAAAGAAAACTCGAGAAACGTTGAGTGAAGCTTTGATACAAGCTGATACTTGTCTAACATTCCTTAAGAAGCCAGGGAAAGAGCCTATAACATGCTTTTCATTGTCATAGTGTAATGGAGCTGATACCCAACATCACCTTTACACAAGATGATATGCTGTTGGAAGATAATCGTCATAACCGACCCCTCTACTTCACCGGATATGTCAATACCATGAAGGTTGATCGCATCTTGATCGATCCTGGGTCGACACTTAGCATCATGCCAAAGACTCTACAAGATGAATTAAAGATTCATGTACACAATCTTTCAACAACTATCACGACAATCTTGGGATTTAATTTCGGAAGAAGTAAACCTTTGGGAAAGATTCGCCTGAAAGTTTAAATAGACAATCTTCGCATAAAGGTTACTTTCTATGTGATCGACAATCATGGCTCTTATAATGCCTTGCTAGGAAGACCCTTTTTGCATGAGCATAACATTGTACCATTAACTCTACATCAATGCTTCAAACATGTAGATGTCAATGGAGAGGTTCAGAAAGAAGTAGCCGACCTAAATCCTTTCAAGGGCATTGAAGCGTATTGTACTGACTCTCGGATGTACAAGGAAGAGTTCATGAAGGTTGTATTAGCGATGGATAGTGAGGAAGATCAGAAAGATACTTCAAAAGATGTGCTTATAATCCCTGTCAAAGGACGTACTACTCGTCCTTCTTCTTCTCAGGCGTTAACTATCCATCTTTTTCCTCATAACAAATAGCCTCCTGCTGTAGAAAGGGGACAAAGAAAGCTCACCTCTTCCGAGCCTTTGGTTATCGACCTTCGTAGTAACAAACCTTCTCCTTCTCTCCCTCTGGTTATCAAGCCTAAGAATCCTCCTTCTCCTCCTCTGGTTATCAACCTTACTAAGCCTTCTGTTAAGGCTAAAAATCCTATTGTAAATGATGATGTACAAATCAATAAAGCAGCATCTACATCACAGTATACTGATATTTTTTATTATACTCGATGTTATTTAGAAATGCTAGATAACTTCGAACTACTTACCATAGGAGCAGTTCAACCTCTCCAAGACAAAGTATTGCTCGAACCAATGCAGGACTCCTTCTTCTTAGTTCCTTCTAGGAAGAAAGATGAACTTCCAATACTTTTTAGTAAAGGAACAGAACAGAAGATCATGCCCGATAGTGAAGAAGAAAATCAAGATAACGGGAGACTTCAACTACAGCGTTATAGTCAACAATCAAAAGATATCATTCAAAAGATGTGCGATAATTTTAAAGCTGGTTTCAATGGCGGTAAAGGAAGACGAACTCCTATTCGTATTCCTGCTCTAAATGAAAAATCATAACATATTACAGCAAAATAAAGCGGAGACTGGGTTATACTTCGCCAATTCCGACTCCCGAAGCCTCCGAATCCGATGAAGAAGAACGATCTAACTCTTCTGATTCTGTTTCATGGGATTCAGACACCAGTGTATGGCACGTCTATCGAGTGACTCTATCTTCCAATATGGTAACTGTCGAGTTCTCGGAAGACAACGAAGACTTTGCCGAAGTCTCTGAATCTGATCCTTGGACACAAAGGATGGATATTCAATGGGAGCTTCACTTCGAGCAACGTGAGCCACCTACCGAATATCAGTTGGTTCAAGTCGATGTGGGAGATGAAACCTTCCCAAAACTAATATTTGTCAGCAAAAGCCTCCCTGAAGTGGATAAACAAGAACTGATCCAGCTCATTAGGAAATATATTGATGTATTCGCTTGGAGCTATGAAGATATGTCGGGATTAGATCCCCAGATTGCTACTCATAAACTCAACATTCTGCCGAATGCAAGACCAGTCAAGCAACAACAGCGTCGATTTTGACCTGACATGATGGACGTCATAGAAGCCGAAGTCAAGAAGCTCATCGCTTGTGGCTTCGTCAGAGAAGAACAACATCCAGACTGGATAGCTAATGTTGTTCTAGTTTTGAAGAAAACATGGAAGGTCCGAGTCTACATCGACTTCAGAGACCTTAATAAAGCTTGTCCCAAAGACGAATTTATTCTTCCGATCACTGATGTCATGATCGACAATACTTGCGAATTTGAACGAATGTCTTTTATGGATGGATTCTCAGGATATAATCAAATCAAAATGCATCAATAAGATGAGAAACATACATATTTTCGCACTCCTCTTGGAGTCGATTGCTACACTATCATGCCATTTGGTCTTAAGAACGCTGGTGCAACTTATCAGCGGGCTATGAGTACTATCTTCCGTGATCATTTATGAAAGACTGTTGAATGTTATGTCGACGATATTGCTGTCAAAAGTCATTTAAAAGAAGACCACATTCAAACAATGCCACTGACTTCGTAGAACTTGTCCAGAGCAGGGTGATGTGGCGGACAAGCCACTGACTTCGTAGAACTTGTCCACTACATTGTCTACGACCACACGCATCTCACTCAAATGATGCCACACGTCCACAGCAGTTGGTGCAACAGCTCGCGTAAGTTGCTGTATTGTGCCCCCGCGCAACCTGATAAAGCTTGCGCAAGGTGATCAAACAATGTCCAGAGCAGGGTGATGTGGCATGCAAGCTACTGACTTCGTAGAATGTGCCCACTATACTGCCCACGACCATGCGTATCTCACTCAAACGATGCCACGCGTCCACAACAGTTGGTGCAACCGCTCGCACAAGTTGCTGTATTGCGCCCCCGTGCAACCTGATGAAGCTTGTGCAAGGTGATCAAACAATATCCAGAGCAGGGTGATATGGTGCACAAGCCACTGACTTCGTAGAACTTGTCCACTATACTGCCCACGACCATGCGCATCTCACTCAAACGATGCCACACGTCCACAGCAGTTGGTACAACCGCTCGCACAAGTTGCTGCATTAAGCCCCCGTATAACCTGATGAAGCTTACGCAAGGTGATCAAACAGTATCCAGAACAGTATGACATGGCGCGCAAGCCACTAACTTCGCAGAACATGGCCACTATATTGCTTACGACCATACGCATCTCAATCAAACGATGCCACGCGTCCATAGCAGTTGGTGTAACCGTTCGCACAAGTGAACATGTGCGCAACCTAAAGCTCGCACAACTCAGAATAACTGCTAAACAGTTATTTCTAGAACTCTATAAATAGAGTTTCAAATCAATCTTAAAGGATCACCAAATATCATAAGTTCCTGCAAAAGTGCTGTTGCATCCTCTAGAGGCCCATGTCTTCGATATCACATCGTCCAAGGGATAAAGTGATCGTCTTCTTATCAGATTCCTATAGTTGTACTTCCCCATAAATCAATTGTACTCTTTGTACTTTATTTTTAGTTTGTAGAAATCAAACCCCCTTTTGTTTTTGCAAACATCGATCGAACGCTCCCGACGCCCCAGCGATTCTACGTTCGAGGGAAGCACGCCTGTGCATGGGCCATCCATCCAAGTCCATTGACCATGTATTACGTGCCTGAGTTTCATACAACCAAACAAGTTTGCCTATTTCTACTCCATTGGCACAATGCTCCGACTGAATCAATGTTCATCACTGATCTCCCCGAAGGCCATAAACATTTTGAAGGCACCATGCCACGTTCGACAGTTCTGTCACAACATTCGTGCCACAATTGTTCTGTTCACCACGAAGCCATCTTTTATGAGTCCCGTTCACATATGTACACCTTGACACATATATCTTTTTTTCTTCGAGTCGTGGATTAGATGCACGCCTCGATACCGTATTTTCATGTTCTAAGCCTTAGTGTTCAATGTTCTTCTGAGTCGTACACTTGATGCACATCCCAATATTTTTTTTCAATGTCCTAGCATCAATCTTCTATCGCGACTCGTGCACTTGATGCACGTCGCTTTAATTGTTCAATGTTCTATCTTAATGTTCGACACACACTAAGACCTTTACTCGATTTTATCCAATACTCATTAACTTGATAGTAGCATACACATACAAGGATACATATTATTAGACGTGAAGAAGTAGGGGAGAAGAGTCATGAACCCGCCCACCTTAGTCCGATACACCTTGTTGTTTCATCGAGCTGATGTGGCTCGATTCCATAACTTGGTTGCATGACTAACTCTTCTGACTTAGCCCTTTCGTTGAACTATTCGATTGATTCGGCCTACCATGCCCATGCCTTAATTCGTTGCAAGGCGACGATTTGATTTTGCGGACACTATTGCAAATAAGGCAAAAAGCTGACCTCTTATCATTTAGCGTAAAAGCGTAGACTACACACGAAATTAACTAAAATCATTACTTGCTCAAACGGGACTTATGCTTTATATCATTTCGATTTATAGATTCGAATCAACTCAAGGCTTTCCTTCGGGCCAACATAACTCTTGCATTGATTTGCATCGATACTTCATCGGGTCAACGCAATTCTTCGAGTCAACAACTCATCGTAATGCACCGTGCGGAGTGGGACATTACAATCCAACCCATGTGCCAAGTGGCAACTCTTCCTAAACTTAATGCGATGAACCTAGCATTAATGGCAATGAATATGCCATCTCAAAATCAGCTAAGTCAAAGTCATTAAAATTGAGCCTCAAAATGCTCAACAAAGTTGACTGAAGGAGATACGCCCCTCGGAAAGATGCACCCCTCAGTTCTATGCACCTCACATTTGATGCGCTTGACGACGCATGACAAATGTGCCTACGCAAAGCTCCATGCCCATCAAGCATGTAATGCTAAGTCAGAAAGTCTGCAACACGCAACTCGAAGGCTTTACTCATGGTAATTTTTATAGAAAACAAAGAGACACCAACGTCAGCGTCATCATTAGTTGTTTTTGTCGGTTATATTTTGCCACGTGGTCGACTAAATACTCGCATGCGCCTTTACGGTCATGCGCCCGAACTTTGCATGCGATCCATGGTTATGCGCCCAGACTTGCTAATGACCCCAAAAGTCATATGCCAAAGTCTCCTAATGCGCCATATCCTAGGCGCACCCAAGCAAATCATCCTACAAGAAATCAAAGGATTTTTTTAGCAAAGTACACGCGTCACGTGTCATTAACTCAGTTCCACTCACGACGGGTGCTAACCACCCAATATCTCAGCAACAAACGAATCTCAACAACTGCCACGTGTCAGTTCCTCCGCAGCCCAATAATGCATTTTCAAAACAGATTTAGTTCAAAGCTTCCTGGCGCAGCGCCCCTGCGCCCAACAACGTCATACGCGCAGCATTCCTATGTGCAAAGTTCCCATTCGCGCATCGTATATGCGCGCATAAACGGATCATTCCGTTGCCTATAAATAGAAGGATCATTCCTTCATTCAACCTCTTCAGCATCATCTTCACATATCCATTTTACCGTACTCTACAAGCTCTTCAACATCTTCTCCTCGGAGTTCATCCAAACGTTCAGAGAGCCCGAGATCGTCGTCAGATCGTCAACGAAGTAAAGAATCAACTCTCCATCGCCACGGTTCCCAGAAAAATAAAAGTGTACTATAAGGATTCCATCGAAATTCTATGTTGTACTTTGTTCTGTTTGTGATTTATAAAAGTTTATCAAAGTACTTTTTTTAATGGCAAACATCAATCTCATCGATTTTTTTTTCAACTTTAAGGGTATCTCGTGAGTACTCAAAACCTATTCCTCCATTTAAAAAATCTTGTTTACTTCTATGTATGACATCATTCTCTATCTATCCATCATGGATGACGGTTGATCCTAAATATTGAAGGTTATCACTCTTATGTATCTCTTGTCCATCCATAAAATTCTCCCTCAATTCTCTCTGATTCTAGGTTGAAACTATATATTATATATGTTATATTTCTTCTAGATTCACTTTCCACACTTCAGTTTCACCATCTAACACTTATTTACTCTCATTAACCAACAAAATATCATTAATAAACATCATACACCATATAAACTTCTTTTTTATATGCCCATTAATTTCATTCATAATTACTGAAAAAAGGCAAGGACTCAACGTCGATATTTGATGTAAGACATTGGTAACAAAAAATGTGTTACTATCTCTTATAATACTTCGTACAGTCATCATAACTCTATCACACACACACACACACACACATCTTTAATAATCTCAATATAACTACTAAAAAGTTGTTACTTTTTCAAATCTCAACAAATTGTCTCCAAAGGATTTATGACAAATTACCATAAAAAATTCATAAAGATAATTTGTTATCACTATGTAGTGAAAAAATACATAGGTTAATTAACTGTTCTACTTCTTTGGTCTTCAAATTGATATTTCTCTTCCATTTTTTATCCGATTTTCATAATTTAGAGTTATATCAAATTCTTTGTAAGCATAGTACCATTCTAACTCCAATGAAATCCATTAAGACATATGTCGATCACATCAAGATAACAAAAACTATAACGAAAATCCAACAAAAAAAACAATGGACATACACCTTAATTTTAGCCTTCCAAGTTCTTGAGATCCTCTCGTCCAAGTTTAACCTTCCATAGGTCATTAGAAAGGTAACTTTCCGAACTAGAATTTGCACTCGATATTCCTTAAATGCATCAAATACAACTCGAATTATATCCAAAATTCCAAAGAAGAGAAACACACCTTCAAATCTCCTCTAACATCTTCCAAATTTCCCCAAGCCCTCAATCCGCACCTCACCCTTGGAACCACTCACAACCGTTGATTTCATAAACCATCCAACGACTCGAGTTCAAAGATTCCAAAGGATAGCGATCCGGAGCACATGGACTCAGCCAATCAGAGTTGAGGTCCCACGTTCGTGTTCCGGTATATATAGACCCCCACTTCCATCGACTTCCCTACAATTTCTCATTTCTAACAAACTCCCGATTCTTCTTCTTCTTTGTTCCGAAACCCTAATCTTTGCTCGCGGCCATGGCAACTGCAGATCCAGTCCCCGCCGTCGATCCGGCTACGGCCGCCGCGGCCCCCAAGAAGGGGAAGAAGAAGGCCTCCGCTCCGAAGAAGCCTCGCTCGTCTCCTTCCCATCCCACCTACGTTGAGGTTCGAATTAGTTATTGATCGTTATTTTAACAATCATCAGTTAGTTTCTTCCGCATTTTCATAGAATTGATCATTTCTTTGGCCGATTTTGTTTGCGTAGATGATCGGAGAGGCGATCGCGTCGTTGAAGGAGAGGACCGGTTCGAGCCAGTACGCGATCACGAAGTTCGTCGAGGACAAGCACAAGGCCCACCTCCCCCCAACCTTCAAGAAGCTCATACTCGTCCAGCTCAGGAGGCTCACCGCCGGCGGGAAGCTGACGAAGATCAAGAACTCCTACAAGCTCTCTTCCGCTGCCGTTCCGACGAAGCCAGCTGCTGCCGTTGCCACCAAGCCGAAGTCGGCTGCTGTCGCCAAGCCGAAGAAGTCCGCAGCTGCTGCTTCCGCTGGAAAGAAGAGGCTGGTGCCGGCCGCGAAGCCGAGCGCTCGCGCTGCTAAGTCGGCCAAGACCTCGGCCAAGGCCGCTCCGGCGAAGAAGGCTGCCAAGGTGGCGGGGAAGCCCAAGCCTAAGGGTGCGGTGTTGGGCAAGGCGAAGAAGGCCGCTCCGTCGCCGGCGAAGGTGAAGAAGGCTGCTCGGCCGAAGAGCGTGAAGAGGACTCCGGCGAAGAAGAGCGCGGCTCCCGCGAGGAAGGCTAAGAAGTAGAGTATGTAGAAAAAAAAGAGACTAGTTTGTTTGTTCACCACCTCCTTTGTGTTACTTTGTTTAGTGTGTGTTGTAAATCTGATGGTTTTAGCAGTGGTTATGTATGTTTGCTAATGTTTAGGGCTCTCTTTCTAATTCGAATCAGATGGCTATAGCTATCTATAATATTGTTGATATTAACGAAAGAAGAAATTTCTGGTTATCCATCCTTTTTAGTGTACTGGGAGCCTTTCAAACGTAAGATTTTAATTTTTCTTTTAGATAATTGTCCATTTTGTATCCACTTTTCTTAAAAGTGTAAGAAGAGATGCGGTCACAAGCTATCTGTTCTTTTTTCTCCAACTGAACCTCTAATTAATCCTCATATTTTAATTACATCTAATTTGAGTACAAATGCAAAATATATATTTTTTATATAAACCATCTCTTATTAGACCTACTAGTAATTAGCCTCTATCTAGAAGTAGTAACAACCTCCCCCACAGGACTGTTTGTTTTTTATCCCATTTTCTAACCTTTTAAGAAATTTATTTTTTTAATTAAATTAGTTAGAACGAAATTAGGTTGGGAGACTCGTTCCGCTAATTTTGCCAACTAGGTTAGGTGAAAATTAAATTTTTACTTGAGATTGAGTCTTGTTGATAAGATTGGGATAATATTTAATGAAATGGAATAATTTAGAATGAAAGAAAGATGTATACTTTCCATTCAAATGGTTTAAACTTCCAACTCTCATGTGGCCAGCTAAAGCCAATGCAAGACGGAGAGGAGAATTTCGGACGTTTGTGAACTTCATTATTCCTTGAACAGTAAATTGAAAGATATTCAAATGGCGACTAGGCAGTCACAGATACAAATACGTCTCTCTACTACTCTATAGGTACTTTTGCGCATGTTAGCACATTGTATACCCATTTGGTGGTCATTTTTTAGTTATTGTGAAGCCACATATATATATATATATACATATATATATATATATATATATCAGAAATTTTCATACAGGGTAAAAAAATTTACCGAAATTTTAAAAAAAGTGAGAAGTTTAACAAAATTACAATTTGGGTAATGGAGCGACAAGTTCCATGGCGCGTACTCAACCGTAGATAGAACAAAGAGGGGACGCGCCATCACCGATGGCGCGCTTTGTGCACTCCACTCTGGGGCTGCAAATAACGCGCACTCTGGGGCTGCAAATAACGCGCCATCATTTGTTGCCCCTCCACGCAGCGCGCCATCATTGATGGCTCCTTCCTGGAGCGCGCCATCAATGATGGCTCCCTCTTGGAACGCGCCATCAACCATGGTGTCACGACCCGCACCCGGATATACGGGTACGAATACGTGGGCCACGCCCAGCCTACGCCGCGGTATCGGCGGTAGAACGCTGTCAAGTATACTATACTAACTACAACATCTAAGAATCCATAACTAGAAATGTACTCATGTCACATCACGAAAACTAAGGAAGATAAGACAAGAAATAATAACAATATCACTAGAACAACTAGAATCTACAATGATCATAAGACAGGAAAATAAAGAAGGAACAACAGGACTAACTAAGGATAACTACCAGGCAACTCACATAGAAGAATAGTGAGATCCACCTCAGCTAGCAACATCATGAAGTCCAATAATGAGGGCACAACTACTCCTAAAATTTTCATAACGTATCCAGTCAGGAGCGGAACGAGTACATATATCTCATAACAGATCTCAAGATAGAATAAAAGCTATAAGACTGTAAATAGAGCATATACAATGAAATCATGGAGTGTACATATATGTATCATGGCATGGTAAGCTGTAAAGCTAGAGCTAGAACAAGAAAATAGAACGGGATCATGGCATGTACACGAATCAAGGTAAGCTATATATATCCAATGTGTGTGAGTAGCAGTATCAACTTGTGATCGGCTTGGGAAACTGTCAAGAATCGGCCTGGCAAGTCATAAGTGCGGTATATGACTCACACTGTTCAAGAATACAAGGGGATATGATCACAGGCATACGCTACTACTCCCCCTACCCCAACTGGTAGAATGGATCCAAACAGGACACGTCACTGCACGGGATTCTACTGAGAAGGTCGCGAACCTGCTCTAGAATCAGTGACCATATATCGAGCAAGAGCTACAAGGGTGCTTGCACAATACATCCCAACCTAAGAAGGAGAGACATCTCTCGTCGGGATCCAAGAATACCAATCCGTGAGAACCATGTGTCGGGAATAAGCATATCAACACTAAGTACATGAATCATAACAGTTATCATAAATTGTGAATAAGTTATCAGAGAATGTACTCGCCTGGGGTCCTGCTGTCAATATGAATCAGGGTTCAGAGTAAAGCCACAGACCTAAAGATGAAATAATACAAGAGCTGATCAGGGTCAAAAGGCGTATTAACATCTAGGTCAAACTAAGTCAAACTAAGACAAACTGGGTCAATGTTGACGTACAGTGGACTTTGGTCAACTGGTCAACTCCGGTCAACTCTAAGTCTAATCTAGGTTAAATAGGTCAATGGTTGACCTACAGTTGACTTTGGTCAAAAAGTCAACGTTGGTCAAGTCTAATCAAACCTAGGTCAACTGTTGACTCTACTTCGACGTCTAGTCAAAGTAGTCAACCATGGTCAAGCTGGTCTCTATAAACATCTACAAGGTCAACTTATGAATTTCAATGATTTAGAAATCACTGAAATCGACGGGTCTCTAAAACAACCAAAAGGAGAAAATATTATAATAATAGGATGACACAAAAAGGGAAGAAATCTACAGATGTTGTCGGATGATGAAACTAACATCACCAACGTGTCCAGAATGGTCAAATCAGCTAGAATTGCCTGTCCAAAAGTCTAATTTGGACACAGGGGCAAAACGGTAATTTCGGGCCAAAATCATGTCCGCCGTTGGACACACTTTGCACCGAAAAGCGTGTCAGGATAGAAGTCTACAAAACCTAGCAAATTATATGTCCACGAATCCAGAATGATGATACGAACCCAACGGTATATCCAGAATTGGATTCCGTTGACCCGATCTTAAATTGGTCCGTTGACGCGGACATTTGGAGTGGTGGCCCATGTTCCTATTTGGGGTCGACTGGATCGGACCGATATCGGGCCCGAAAATTAAATGGGAAATTAAATCAGATTTTACGGCAGATAATTAATTGGCCTAAATTGAACCGGAAGTTGTGCGAAGGAAATGGAGCACAAAATGGAGTGTCTGAGTGGGACACGATATATCAATGTGAAGATAATCTCGTCTACTACAAACTCCAAGAAGGAAGTTTCCAGAGACTGGCATCCCTGATGCTCTAGAATTCCAAGTCACGGTAAAGAGCATTAAATCAAATAATAATCAAATAATAATATTTATTCAAAATCATTGATTTATAAAATTGAAAAAAAAAAAAAAAAAGCCCTAAATTCAGGGGCTTACACATGGCTCCCTCTCCATCTTGTCATGTCACACACATCACCCCATATGCAGACACGTCACCCCATGTGCAGCGCAACGCGCCATCAACCATGGCTCCCTCTCCATCTTGTCATGTCACGCACATCACCCCATGTGCAGGCACGCCACCCCATGTGCAGCACAACGCGCCATCAACCATGGCTCCCTCTCCATCTTGTCATGTATGGCCTCCTCTAGTAGCGCGCCATGAGTGATGGCTCTCCGCTTGTTTACGCGCCACCAATGGTGGCGCGCCATCATCTCTCTCCTTCCACGTTCACCGGAGCGTCATTGGACATGTTGCTTCGTTACCCAAAATGCATTATCACCAAACTTCTTACTTTTTTTAAAATTTCGGTAAATTTTTTTATCCTATATGAAAATTTCTGTATATATATATATATATATATATATATATATAGACTGCGGAGTTCCGTCAAAGTTTTGTTCCCCTCCACTATTGGATAGAGCGGGATCCATGTGATGTTGTGCGATCTAACGACCATGGGCACGAGATTTTGATCGGACTCTCTCTCTATATATATATATATATATATATATATATATATATATATATATATATATATATATATATATATATATATATATATATATATATATATATATATCCCAAATAATTGTATTGAAAATGCATTGGAAATTGTGAAAGTTGTTTACTTTGACTTTGACTTTACATGTTACTTTGACTTCGGCTTTAATCTGAACCCTTGAATCAACATTCAATGATTCATATTTGGAATGTATCGGTACAAAATTTTACATTGGATGTGTATATATATATATATATATATATATATATATATATATATATATATATATATATATATATATATATATATATATCGGAAAAAAAAAATATATATATATATATCGGAAATTTTCGTTGAGAGCATTCAAAAATTTCAAAATTGTAAGTACAGCACAAATTTTCCAAAATTTTCAAATACAGCACAGGAACGCCTTTCCGAAGGGCGTTCTTCTAAAAATAAAATAAAATAAATTTCAGTTAACGGGACGACGTTAGTCGCTGTTAGTCTATAAAATCGTTGTTAGTATCTTCCTGGGCAAAACGCCCATGCGAAGGACGTTTTCGTCTACGTGGCTTCTAGCCCCGGCCACCACAAGAAATGAATGTTTTGTTGGGTGGTGGGGTCCAATGTATTTTCCTACTTACGTCACTCTCTGAATGTCTTTCTCTCTACACCTCTCATTCACTTCGCTCACCACCACAGCCACCTGTTATGCCGACCTCTCCTCCCATTCCTCCTTTCGTCCTCCTCCTTCCATAATCCTAAGAAAACCCTTCCACATCAAAAACTCACTCACCACCACCATCACCAGCACCATCGCCACAAACAAGGAAGAAGACGACTCTGCCGCCGCCACCGCCACCACCACCACCAAGTTCGACTTCAAGACCTACATGACCGACAAGGCCGTGCTCATCAACCGCTCCCTCGACCTTGTCGTCCCTCTCTTCCACCCCGACCGCATCCACGAGGCCATGCGCTACTCCCTTCTCGCCGGCGGCAAGCAAGTCTGCCCCATCCTTTGCCTCGCCGCCAACGAGTTGCTATCGACCGGATCCGACGGCTCCGTCGCGATCCCGGCCGCCCTCTCAGTGGATGTGATCCACACCATGACCCTCATCCACCTGCCACGTCGCCTTCGGGGAGCCCCTCGTCGTCCTCGCCGGCGGAATACCGACAGCTGCCACACAATGATAGCTAAAGGGATCAAAGGCTGCCTCTTAAGTCCCCTCAACATCTGACAGCTACCGACAAACAAAGGAGGGGTCGAAGGCTGCTGCGGAATACCTTTCCCACGCAGGAGTAGCCACGTGGCCGGGAGCAGAAGCCACGTAGACAAAAACGCCCTTCGCATGGGCGTTTTGCCCATGGAGCTTTTTTTACTAACAGCGGCTAACGTCGTCTGTTAACTGAAATTAATTATTATTATTTTTTAGAAGAACGCCCTTCGGAAAGGCGTTTCTATGCTGTATTTAGAAATTTTGTGCTGTACGTACAATTTTGAAAAAATTGAATGCTCTCAATGAAAATATTCGTGTGTGTGTGTGTGTGTGTGTGTGTGTGTGTGTGTGTGTGTGTGTGTGTGTGTGTGTGTGTGTATATATATATATATATATATATATATATATATATATATATATATATATATATATATAATATTACGTTTGATGGTTTGATGGAACGGAGTATATAGAACGATCCGTGCAGTAACAAAGTCGATTTATTATACGAAGCTTACATTGTCCGTGGTTTGTAAACCGGACGTGATCACCGGCTGGCCATTGGTCCCTTGGTCCGGGTGGGATTCGGAGAGCGGGAAGCCAATAGATGACCGTCACGTCGGCTGGCGGTCAAATCTACAAACCGCGGATAAAATATCATTTTCGTTTATTATAACCTTGATGAACCTGAGAAACTGTGTTATGTGCTAGCACAACAGTTGCTTCAGCCATGAAATTATGCACCTAGAATCACTAATATATGTTATTCCCGAAACAGATCTTTTGATGGAAAATAAAAATCTCGAACTCTTATTTTCAGAGAGACGAAAAATTCGTTCTCCTAAGAGAGAGATGAATACTCGTTCTCAACCGAAGTTGATGCAACGAGATGAATGATCGCTCTCAACCGGAATTGATGCAACAATATGAATAATCGCTCTCAACCGGAGTTGATGCAACGACATTGCTGGGGTGAAGAAGATCACCGTTGCTCAAAAAAAGATTCGTCCGATTGCGATCTGCTCCCAGGAACCAGCAAGTTCGAAAGAACTTCTGGAACGCTCGCTGTCACCTCCTTTACGAACTCGAAGAACTCCTTAAGACTTCGATGGCGGCGGCAACACTTCTCTCTTCGTAACTTTATTTTTAAGTACACAATGAAGGTCCGAAGTTAGTATTTGTAGAGAAGGGTCGAAACCCTAATTATATTCCTGGCTGTAACTGATTGCGAAAAGATAGGAGCTAATAATGGAAAGATTTGAATGAATTAAATTTAAATTCCAGAAAGATCGGATCTGATCAATTAACCCAATCTTTTCATAACCGCTCAAATCTTCCAATCAGCCACATCATACACCACCTGCGCCCCATAGTCACTTAGCCCGTCAACCTGCGTGCGTAGCTGCGAAGCCCGCAGCACCTGCGCGCCGCAGCCCCGCGGCACCTGCTGCGCCTGTGCCGCGACTCGCGCATCAACTGCGCACAATGTGCTGATGCTGACGTGCCAAGTGCAAAGTGCGCCAACAAAGCGTCACTTTACGTCCGAGTCGCGAAGCTTCGGGGCTTAGCTCCATAAGGGATTTATCCCATGTGTATGACAAAAAGCATAAATGCTTCTTTGTTGGTTTAGCCTTCTTTCCAATAGAAAAATGCTCCCACATGACACCCATGTGCCTCTCCATAATTCATGTGATCTCTCAATACAAGCAAAGCTTTATATAGAGATACCATCGATTTGGTTTTTCCAATATGGAACTTTTTTTCTAGTTTCTAAAACAAAATACCAACAAGCAAAAACACCAACAATATCATCCCTTTTCCTAAAATTTAATATCAGAAAAAAGATGAAGGTTCACTTGCATGGAAAGAATGGAGCAATGACTACTAGGAAAATACTTAAAAGACTGTTTGGTTTAAAGAAAAAGTAAAAAAGAAGAAAAAGCAAAAGACCATTTCTTTTTTCCTTCTTCTTCTTCGGTTATCTACAGGGATAGAAAGTCTATTTCAAACTACTTGAATATCTCCTACGCTTTCTTTTCTTCTTGTTCTCATAACCAAATGAAGGAAATAAATTTCCAACTCATTCATTCCCCACGACCTAACTCATGGTTTGGAGGTTGATGGTTAACGATGTGACCTATTTGTTTCCTTTTCTCTGACATTTTGGTTTCTATTTTGATAGAATCCGAGTTTTGGCCCATCATATTAGACAGTGGATGATATCGATGTTTGTTCTTCTATTTATCGGTGAGCGTTCGGTTTATTTGGTTTCAATCGAACCGAATTAGCTAAAAAATCGAATAAACCGAAAATCTAAAGATGTAAAATCGAAATCGAACCGAATTAGCAAAAAATCGAAACCGAACCGAACCGAATAATAAATTCGGTTTATACGGTTTATTCGGTTTGTTCGGTTGAAATTAATGGGTCGGACCCAAAATTAGGATCGCAATTAAATTATGTTAAAAATTATAATTTTTATACGCACATTTGTTGAATTCCAAAGTTATGCACAAAGTTGAACTAATTGTTAAATTATCAAAGTTAAAATTCAAAATATATACATAGAATTGTTGTTTTTAAAATATACGCATTTTTAAATTAAAGATATTTACATAATTGTATAATTCTTATTCAGTTTTCGATTTTGGACCAAAATCGAGACCCAAAATCGAAACTGAAACCCAATATATATATATATATATTTTTACATTTTGAAAACCGAAACTGAACCGAATTTTTTTGAAACCGAACCGAGTCCTTATTCGATTTGGTTCGATTCGATTTTCGGTTCAAAACTGAATAATGCTCACCCCTACTTCTATTTGGATTTTGGATTTTAATTTTTTTGATTGGCTTGGTTTCCTCTAGATTAGATTGGAACTGATATAGTCTTAAGTCCCCTCCTGAATTTGCTGGTAGAATAGCTCATAGATGTTATTGGTAAGGCTAGACCAGTTGGTAAAGTAGTTTTAGGCTGTTTTGTAGGTTCCAAGTTTGATTCCTCTAGGACACATTTGAAATGCTTTTTTTCCCCTTTTCCTAGCTTCCCACTCACTAATTTTTTTGGATCAAGCTCTGCCCACCCTACGGTTTGCAGAAATCCATACCGTGCATTGTGATGTTCATATCCTAAATATTGTTCATGTTAAATTTTATGCAATTTGGAAGTATCTAACCCATTGATTTGATGGTCTCATTTGTTATGTTGATAAAAAACTGTTAAAATATAACTCACTTAATTGATGTGTTTGAATATTTTCGAATTACGTTAAATTTAATCCATACATTCTTTATGACATGGATATGACAATGCACGATATAGATCTTCAATATTGATGCAAATCATAGGGTGGAACACACGAGCCATATTTTCTTAAAGTATTGATCGGCGTATTGAGTTAGCCATATTTTCTTAAAGTATTGATCCGCGTATTTGTTTAGGAAAGCCAAAATTGATAAAAGGAATTTAAAAAATATAGAAAAAAAATATTTGATACATTTGTACACTTTGTATTTATAACATTATTTTCTCGTTATTCTTAAATTGAATGATATTCAACAATTCTAAATAATTCACCCGCAATATATGTTGTTGTTGATTTTCTTACCTTTAGAAAGATGTGAAAGTACCCTAGAGGGGGGTGAATAGGATCAAGCTAACTAATCAAGCACTTAACGATTGCTAATAGGCAATTTAAAGATTAAGAGTGCAAGAGAAGAAGCAACAATAAAACGGACACTCGATGTATCCTGATATCCTTCCGAGGGGCACTCCAGTCCCGGAACTCTCTCCGGCTTTAATCCACTATTATCGCAAATAGTACAACGTGAGTTTTTATCCGAAGGTTCACCAACTTCTTACACGAGATCTTTTATCCGAAGGCCTCTCCGACTTTAATACAAGAGCTTTGATCCGAAAACTCTCCAACTTCACGAGAGCTTTTTATGCGAAGGCTTTCCAACTTCAACCTTTCACAAGATGGTTTTGATCTCCTTACAACAAGATGAAGATCTCAATCTTACAACTCAAGAACACTCTAACACAATTTGTGGATTGGCAAGTAAAAACTTTGGTGTAGTATTTGTGGATAAGCTTTGGTGTATTAGAAATTTTTAGGCTCAAAGCATCAACCTTGAATGAACGGGTTCGAGACTATTTATAATCAAAGCAATAGAAAGAGCAATAATGCAACTTTCTGTCAGCAGTCGGAAGATCCGTCGAATTTTTGCGGAAGTCCGTCGGATCATCTGCCTGCAGTATGCAACGGCTATAAATATAGCCATTGGGATCATCGATGGGACATGATCCGACCGTTGGATTCCAAACGATAATAATTCAGATCATCCGTCGGATATCCCCAGACGTTCTTCGGATAATCTGAAATTTCACATAAACTTTTCTGTGTGTCCATCCGGATCATCCTTTGGATTTTCACGAAGATGCGTCAGATCATCTGAATGTCTGCCCAAACGTGATCCAGGATTATTATCTACTCTAGCTTTCGATGTTGCCATCCATTTTTAGTGTTTACAATTATTCCTAAGACTCATTATAGACTCGAGATATATTTTAACAGGTGCATGCTTCTTCAGAGTTTTAAAATGATGATGGCATGGCTTGGTTCTTCCCTTGATAGATGATGGCTTCTTTCCTTGATGGCCGTTGTCCAAAGATACTTAGATTGTGAAATCTGAATACCTTTTGGGGACTTCGCCCCCGAACCTCCACGGAAGGGCGCTGTCCCCTCGACCCCCGTCCGCTGCCCGGACAACGGAACCCCCGAGTGCCTGGCTCCGGAGATGTCGTTGGGTGGTTCAGAAAATTTTTGTGGAATGTCGTCATCTTTAGCCCATCATGATTTTTTAATTGCATATGTCCATGTAGATGATGCTTATTATTTTTCTGCATGTACATGTTAGACGAACAAAGCAATATACATAGTAGCAAGTATGATAAGTTTAATGCTCATTAGGACTATGATAAGTTTAAGTATCAATACTATAGTGATAGCATAAATATTAGTGATATCATAATGTTAAACTTAATCGAATAATCATACTAAAAAACATAGATCATTGTGCTAACAAGATGTTGAGTACAATCACGGCAAATAATTTTGAAGGGAATAATACAAATATGTGCTAAATAATAGATTAATTATTTTTATTTTAAGCATTTAGTGTTGTATGTATTTTCCATTTCGATCTAGAATTAGTGATGTCTTTTCATATGTTTTGTAGTCCTATAAATATTGGTCAATAGTCCTAATAAAATTTTATTCAATTGTGTAGCAACTTATACTCTTTATTTTCTATATGGTATAAGAGCAGTGGCAATCATGGCATTTTCTCTCCATCCTCTATCAATCCTAACCATTCATCACTAAAACCCTAGTTCCTCTCAAGCCCTAAGCCATAGAGAACATGCACGTAGGTCGAGGTTCGAGGACCCAGAAAAAAAATCCGGGGCTCCGCCTTCGGACACCGAATTTGTGATCCCTCAAATTTCCATAAAATGGCTGTAACTTGTTCACGTTGGCAACCCTTCTCCGCCAACTTGAGTGGAAGTGTTAGAACTCTACCCACCTCTCTTGCTCTCGGCATCACTACCATTTGTAATAACCCTTTGATTTGACTACTATCTCGGTTGAGTATCTTCATATGCCGACTCTTGTCGGGGGCCTTCGTACTCTGACAAATTTCTTGGTCGAGCCTTTCATGTGTCAAGCACACCCACGTGCCAACAACTTTTCTGATCGATCTTCATGCGTCACTTCTTAACGATCGCAGATGTTAATTATTTTTTGCGCGCCCCAGATAGCCACTACTCGGACTCTCTTGTATTCTATTTGGATGTTTCTTTCGAAATTTCTTCAATTGTGAAGTCCAACTCTCTATTGACTTCTTTCATGATTTCTTTGGTTTTTGAAGCATGGTTCTCTATTTTAAGATGGTTTCAAGTTTTTCTCTTTTTTACTTTCTTTAAGATGGACTTGCTTTCCCCAAGATCCAGCTTGCGATGGCGTGTTGAAGAGTAGATTAATTATCTTCAGTTTATGCATTTATTGTTTTATGTATTTTATATTTCTACATAGGGTTAATGATATCATTTTATATAATTTATAGTCCTGTAAATATTGGCCAGGAGCTCTAATAAATTAATTTTTAGTATCAATGTAGACTCTTTATTTATACAATACGGATGAATGTTATATATATATATATATATATATATATATATATATAAACCATGAGCTCCACGGCGCTAGGGTTTCCGGCCAGAAGAGTTCCTAGGGTGGACGTTACAGGGGCTTCCCGGCCGCCGCACGAGCAGCTCCACTCGAGGAAGTCGTCCCAGGTGATCAAAGCCCACATGCGACTGGAGAGGATCTTGAAGAGTTGGTTGATGACTTCTCCAAGGAGATAATAGCGGGAAATATCTGCGCGGAAGGAGGAGGGTGGACGACGGTGACACGGCGCAGGAGGGGCAAAGCTACGATGACACCGGATAGGGCGGGGAGAGAAACCAATCAAAGCCGGCAAGGTGAAGGCCATAGTCCAGGGGGTCGACCTACAAGGTTTCGAAGCGTTAATAAACCTATATGAAGAATAATCCAAGCATAAGCATAAACAATCAGGCCCAGAAGACGGTTCCGAGAGGGAGAGATGGAGTTAGCATTAGCAGCTCTGCATCCCAGCATGCCAAGGGTGGAAGAACGGTTACCCATCTGCCAAGTAGACAAGACACAATGTGCGAGGAGACGAGGTCAAAACTACTAATATAGGCAGAGGTGTGCAGTCCGTCGGCATCGCAAGAGGAAGTTGACCTGCAATACATCGAACCAGGGAACATCAATGGCAAGAAGGTAGTCGAGATTACCGTGGATGACCTTCAGGAAACCATGGAATATTGGAAGAATACCCTAGTACTTTGATGGAATATGTGATGGGGAACATGCCATTATACGGGCAATTACGTGCGTTCGCGCACCGAGTTTGGCGTCCGAAAGGGGCAATGGACGTTTACTCCCGTGAGAACGGATTCTACTTCATTAAATTTGCCCTCGAGGAAGATCTGGAGTGGATAATCGAAGGCAGTCCATGGACCTTTGATGACAGACTAGCTGTTCTCAGAAGATTGCACCCTGGATCTAACTTCGAAAAAGATCGCCTTACGACGGTACCGATAAGGATACGGCTACCATGGCTATCACCACAACTATGGAGTATGGCATCTATAATGAATATGGCGAGCATGATAGGTAAACCTATCCGTACTGATTTCCAGACTGCATGACGACAACGACTATCCTATGCCAGGATATTCGTGGAGATAACGGTTGTTGGGGACCTACCTAGTATCATAGACATAGTCCTACCAAACGGAAACTGGATTCAACAAGAGGTAGAGTACGAGTGGGTGCCACCAAGTTGTGAGAGATGCCAATGTTTTGGCCATACACATGATGGATGCAACGTCGAACGGAGGAGGTTGGAGCCCATCAAAACCGACCACATGAGGACATGCAAACGGATGTCGAAGTTAGGCTGCCTCCCCCGAGGAGAATGCATGGTCGGGTAATCAAAGAGGTGGAGAAGACCCGAGCACATCGATGTTGGACAAACGACAAGGGCCAGAGTCAAACTCTGCTGCGCCGATAGATACCAACCACGCCATGATAGTATACGGGGACTCATCTAACATGGGGCACGCAATCGGTATATCAGATACCTTGTCGCAGGAAGATAGAGAAGACAATGAAGGGGAAGGTCAAGAGGTCAGAGCGATAAAGAGGACGACAACTATAAGAAGAACTTCCAATAATCAGCAGCAAATTACTCCAAATGACGTGGTATCATCAGAAGTAGCTATTCTGACCAAGGATAACCCCAAATGGACAGAGATGATAGCGAAACTGTTGAAAGCTCCTCACACGGTTGCATACCGACTTCAACAAGCTCAATCTAGAGAGGCTCCCTCTCTTCATCCTCGAGAGAGTCAGCGGCGGTTAGAGGACAACCAGTCAGACAATTAAATGACGGTGGTCTCATGGAATGTATGGGGAGCAAACTCCATAGGGAGATGGAGAGAAATCATGGAGGTAATCAAGCATAACAAATGCACCATCGCCATGTTACTGGAGACCAAAATAAAGCTTCATACTAAGATCAGCAGGAGGGTACCCTTCCAATGGGCCTCATCGCACAATCTAGAGACTTACAGAGCAGCAAGAATCTGGATGATGTGGGATACGCGTATTTGGTCTGGCCAAGTACGGTTTATATCAGAACACATTATAGCACTAGAATTTATGAATAAAGGTGGCCTAAAACTAATCGTTGGTGCTGTCTATGGACACAACGACTGTCGGAGTGTAGGAACCCTAGAGGGGGGGTGAATAGGGTCAAGCTAACTAATCAAGCACTTAGCACAAGCTAATTGGCAATTTAAAAATATAAGTGCAAGAGAAGAAGCAATAACAATACCGACACCCGATGTATCCTGGTATCCTCCCAAGAGGCACTCCAGTCCCGGAACTCTCTCCGGCTTTAATCTACTATTTGAGTAAATAGTTACACACGAGTTTGGAACCGAAGAACTCGCCAACTTCTTACACGAGAGCTTTAATCCGAAGGCCTCTCCGACTTCAACCGAGAGTTTGGATACGAAGACTCTCCAACTTCAACCGAGAGTTTGGATACGAAGACTCTCCAACTTTAACCTTTCACAATAGGTTTTGATCTCCTTATACAATAAGATGAAGATCTTACTTTTCAACTCAATAACTCTAACACAATTTTTGGATGACAAATGAAAGCTTTGTAGAGTTGTTTGTGGATAGGCTTTGGTGGTTTGAAAATTTTTAGGCTCAAAGCATCAACCTTGAATGAAGGGGTTCAAGGCTATTTATAACCAAAGCAAAGGAAAGTACAATAATGCAACTTTCTCAGGCTGACGGATCATCCGCCGAATTTCTGCAAAAATCCACCGGATCATCCACCTGTATAGTCCAACGGCTATAAATAGAGCCGTTGGGATCAATCATTCGTAAAATCCGACGGTTGGAATGCAAACGGTCATATGGCGGAAAATCTGCCAGAATTCTGCGGTTTTTTGTCGGATAATCCGAACACTCACAGAAGGTATTCTGTGAGACCATTCGGATCTTCCGTCAGATTTTTGCGGAGATCCGCCGGATTATTCGCCAGGATTCTGAAGATTATCCTGGGTTATTTTCTACCCTAGATTTCGATTTTGCCATCTATTTCTTGTATTTACACTGATTCCTAAGACTTATTACAGACTCCAAATATACTGTAGTATGAGCAGGCTTCTGCAGAGTCTTGAAATGATGATGGCTTGGCTTGGCTTCTTTCCTTGATAGATGTTGGCTTTTTCCCTTGGCGGCAGCTGTCCAAAGATATCCAGTTTGTGAAAACTGAATACCTTTCGGGGCCTTCGCCCCCTCGACGAGGGGCGCTGCCCCCTCGACCCCCGTCTGCTGACCGGGCAGCGGAACCACCGAGTGCGTGGCTCCGGAGATGTCGTCGGGTGGTTCAAAAAAATCTTGTAGGATCCGTCGTCTTTGGCCCACCATGATTTCTTTATTGCATATGTCCACATTGATCTTGCTTATTGCTTTTCTGCATGTACATGTTAGACGAACAAAGCAATATACATAGTAGCAAGTGTGATAAGTTTAATGCACATTAGGACAATGCTGAGTTTAAGTATAAGTGCTAAGGTGATAGCATAAAAGTTAGTGATATCATAATGATTAAACTTAATTGAATAACCACAATCAAAAATATAGTTTTGATTTTGGCAACTCGATTAAATTTAAGATAGAAAGCTCATATCACTAATATGTAAACCAATATGCACATATCACCAAAGGTATAAGTATAAGTAGAAATGCTATAGTGATAGTATAAAGATTAGTAATAATGAAAGGCTAAACTAAACATATTATCCATATTCAAAAACATGATACAATCATTGAGCCAACAATCTCCCCCTTTTTTATTATGGCAAATCGGTTAAGTTTAGTATAGACATAATGGATGCATGTATCACTAATATACAAAGGACATAAGCAATATCACTAAAAGTATACTACCTAGATTACTTATAAATACATACTTAAACTTACTTCTCTCCCTTTGACATGATCAAAAATACGCTCTCCCGTACTAAGAGATAAGAAATCAATCTTAAGTACATAAATCAGAGCATGAGGAAGGCATAGACAATCATGATCAAGATATACTAATTGAGGAACAATAGGAGAAGTGTGTAAAGACAAGTGTATAAAACTACATACCAAATGTAGAGTACTAAATAGAAAATTGCTTGTCAAAACACAATATGGTTGGTAAAACTAAAAGTATTTAAAAAACAAGAAATAAGTAGTTTACCAACTTGAAATCCAAGGAATAAATCCAAAACACAATAGGATATAAAATATTGCTCTAGTTTTGGAAGAGAACTATGAAATAAGGGATTTCAAACAAAAGCCATGAGGAATAGATAATTGCAACTAATAGATACCAATTGAGATATGACATTAAATAAACTTGATACCAATTGAAAAGATGTAAACTTGAAACATTGATCAAAGAAACCATTAATAATCATAATTGTCCACAAATAAATAGTGGAACAAAATAAAAGAATGATCAATGTAAAATATTGCAATTGATATAAAGTAATCTCATTATTTGCAAAATCTATATGCTTATCCAAGTTCATGCATTTGAACTCAATTACCTTATCATGCTATATGAATACCCTTTAGATAAACATGAAGGTAAAGGAGAAAAATACTTGAGAAAGAGAAATTCGGTCGACTTGAATGCTCCCCCTCAAAGTACTACCAAAGTTGATAAAAATCATGAATTTTGGATAAGTCCTCAACAAGGAAAGCCAAATCAATTAAGCATGAAAGAAAAGCCAAATCAACGAAAGCATAATATTCATCAAGATAAGATCTGAAAGTTAATATTAGCAAGATGACATATTTAACCCATATGAAAGAGAGAGATAAGATAATAAGGACAATCACATACACTCTCATAAACCCTTCAAAATAAAAATATCATGACCTCAATCAATAAGATATAAAAATGAAGAAAATATGGGTCCATGATAAACTATGTATACGACATATTAGAGGGTATAGATGAATTAAAACAATTTATTTGCTCTCCCTCAAAATATGCGTAACTAGTTTCAAAGCACTTATAGCATCAAAATCTAGGGGTAAATCAACTATGGATTTCTCCCCCTTGTTCAATGCATATAAGGCTATAAAATCGTCATAAAAAGAATAATGTCATCTTTAGTCAAGAAGAGAAATTCAATTAATACTTACTAAAGATGAGAATTCAAAAGAATATTCTAATTTAGCACATGTAATCAAAAGATGACATACACTAACCTATGTAGAAGTAACTCATATTTAAATAAGATATATTAATGTATGTTACCTTTTGAGAAAGATGTCATCATGAAAAAGAATAAGGACAGTTAAAACAATCATGATGAGAGTCAAAAATATCGCTGAAAAATAAAATAAAAATAAACCTCAAATATCATGTCCATGATTATCTAATCAAGAAAGAATCAACCAATTTATTACTTTGCATGGACTAGGTATGTTGTACCACATATTTATCCAACAACGGATAAATCCAAACCTTGTAATAGTAAATTAATAACCCATAAAGTTCAAATAGCAAAGGTCATATGTGATAAATCATGAGTAGTCAAAGTAGAGTAATAAATTAACTTGATAATCTCATAACTAGATAATTTAAGACTACTTAATCATTAGGATCATTCATAAAGTAAACAAAAGAATAAACATGATCCAATGATAAATCTCATCAAGAGAAAATTCAAAATCCATATTTATAAAGAATCTTACAGATCAATGAAAAATATGGAAAAAAAAGTCAATCTCAAAATGATCACACATTCAATCTAAAGAGATGTAATGATAATACGATAAAATCATGACTCAAAAAGTGAGAGAAATTTAAGAGAGACTTGCTAATGACTAGTATGGAAGAAAGTTAAAACAAGGAATCACAAACCTCTAAGAGAAAACAAGATCTAACAAAGAGATTGTAAAACTAGTTTTAGAGATCAAGCATATCACAAATCTTGTTTTTGTAAACTAGCATATCATATATAGATTAAAGTATAGGAATATAGTTAGATGTGTGAAAGTGAGCCAAAATTATATAGCTTAATAATATATCACAAATAAGCAAACTATATAATCCAAATAAGATTAATGAGGGAAGCCATTAACAAGATAAATGTGCTCATTAAATATTAAGTTACTAACACTAAAAATACTTGCTTAAGCAAAGAGTTCTCAATAAGTATAATATATTTTGAATGATAAAAATGATTTGTAGACTCTTTATTAAGCAAGGATAAGAGTATAAGATAACAAAATAAAAAGAATTAGACTCTTATCAAGTATAGGCCAAAAGAGATATTCATGTAAACACAAATAAAATAAATCTCTTCGTCAAGTATAGAGATTAACCCAAGATAATGAAATAATGGATCGATCTAGAGAATGCAAAATATTATAGCCATTATAAAATAAAATTATTCTCTAGAAATGGGAGATCTCTAACCAAAAGCTCAAACCGTAGTAGCTAAGGACATAAGACATGATGTATCAATTACATGGATTCTCATGTGCTACAACAACATCATTGGAAAACAATAATTCCAAAGAAGCATAAACCCAAGGAATGAGCAAGGAAAGCACATTAAAAATAAGAAAGCTGATCGGATTATCCGTCGTATTTCAGCGGAAGTCCGGCAGATTATCCGAACTTAGTGCTCACAAAGCTGCTGGAATAGATCAGATTATCCGTCGGATTTTCACGGATATCCGTCAGATGATCCGAACTATTGCTCACAGACTTGCTGTTTGCAGTCGGATGATCCGCCGAATTATACCGAAAATTCGTCGGATTTTTCGTCTCTCTATAAAATTAAATTTTCAAAGAGCTTTCATAGTGCACCAAAGAAAAGTGAAAAGATATAGATTAGAAAATGTGCACTAATTAAAGAGGTAAAATCAACATACAAGGTAAGGCACAAAAACATGTGATCCTTAAAAGAACTTTCATAAATAGTCATGAACAAGACACTAATAAAGATTTCTCTCAACATCCTAACTTAAAGGAATAAAATAAATACATATGAAAAGTTAGGAATCACATAGTTAAAAACTATATATATATATATATATATATATATAGGCATACATGAGAAGATTCAAGAATCAAGAGACCATAAAGTCAACTAAAAAGCTAAAAAGACATCATTAAAAGAAAGCTTTAAGGAAGAAGCTTATTGATTCAAAAAGAGATACACAAATATGATCAAAAGAATCAATAGCTAGAGTATGAGTTAAGCACAAGTTTAAAAGTAACAAGTATGAATAAATACTCTTCAAGTTAATATAAAACTTTAGCTTAACTCATATGCCTACATAAAGATATTTATACAAAAAATAGATATCAATATAAGAGATACATGAACTATATGTAGATGGAAATTTAATGTATATAGTCATGTATCCTTAATGAATATTTGAAAAACCATTACAAATACAAAAATATGTATAAATAAACTTCATTAGGCAAAGACATAATTGATTCTCAAGAAGATAATCAAGATAAAGTATGAGAATCAATAATGAACATATTATGTAAGCACAAGGTTAAAATGGAAGTATAAGTGTATACTTGTCAAGTGATAAGAAGCTTGTGCTAAACATATATATTCATAAATACCGATTTAAAATAAATATTACAAATTAATGAGAAATCGGTAAGAAGTAACTATCCTCAAAAACTTTAGAGACGGAGAGTTAAAATCATATTAACTCAAATCAAAATCAAGCTCCTATGGACTAGAGTGATATACATGCTTCATAATATAGAGATTAAGAATAACAAGCATGCATAAATCAAATGTGTCACACTTAATAGAAAATGAGTGATAAACTACATAGTGTGAACTAATCATTTAAGCCGAGTAACTAGTCAAGCTAGATAAAAGAATTAATAAGAAAATTAACTAAGCATGCTAGTATTGTATCTCACATTGATTTATATAGAAGGCAACTGAAGGATATCAATGTGAGCTAGTAGCAAGACATCAAGAGAAACATGCTAGATTCTACAAATATAAATAATTTAAAGAGAAACGATTAGCATGTTACCAAAGTGGCTCTAGTGGCCACACTTGTGTTGGTGCAATTGCTTAGAAGATGACCTTTGAGCTTTGCAATCACTAACACGCTCCTCGATGCTATGTTCCGATACAAGAAGCTTCACCTACAACATTAGATGAAGACTTTGGTATCCAAATAAACTTGGATCCACATTTATTAGCTTTAGGAACCCATATAGCACTTACTCTAGCATTGGTAGTGAAGGTCCTACGAATAGGGCATGTAAAGCTCATGTGTCCAATGCGAGAGCAATAGAAGCATCTAATGCTAGTGTGTGCACATGTATCAGAATGAGCATGGTTATGAACATGTGACATACTAGAATGATGAATGTCTCTAGAGTGAGCATGGTTATGAACATATGACATACTAGAATGATGAATGTCTCTAGAGTAAGCATGGAAAGATTTGGTCTTAAGAATATCATGTTCTAATATCAAATCATCATGTATACAAGTAAGAGAATCAAATTTAACATTTAAAGCATTATTCTCTTTTTCAAATAAAACGATTCTAGAAATAAAATCATTATTTTGTTTCTTTAAAGAGTCAATAGAAGAATCATGCAAATAATTTAGCTCATGAGTTTGCCACTTAAGATCTTCTATTGATGAGGAAATAGATTTGATTTTCAAGATCAAAGCCTCATTCAAACTCTTTAAAGAAACACATGATGAGTTTTGAGAATCAAGTCTAGATAATAAAACATTGTTTTCATTTCTCAAAAACTCATTTGCTTCTTCTAAATGAACAACCTTTTCGAAAAGTTCTTCATTTGTAGAATAAAGGTTATCAAGAATCTCTAAGGATTGTTTAGCTATGGCTTTCCACTTAGAGCATTTCTTGCATTTAGAAGAAGGATGATTGTCTATGCTACTAGAAATAAAACCCTCTTTATCGGAGGAGGATAAATAAGATGCCATAGAAAAATAACAAGGATCTACTATAAGGATGTTAAGCCTAACAATAGAGTCCTTGTTCTGATACCAATTGTAGGAACCCTAGGGGGGGTGAATAGGGTCAAGCTAACTAATCAAGCACTTAGCACAAGCTAATTGGCAATTTAAAAATATAAGTACAAGAGAAGAAGCAATAACAATACCGACACCCGATGTATCCTGGTATCCTCCCAAGAGGCACTCCAGTCCCGGAACTCTCTCCGGCTTTAATCTACTATTTGAGTAAATAGTTACACACGAGTTTGGATCCGAAGAACTCGCCAACTTCTTACACGAGAGCTTTAATTCGAAGGCCTCTCCGACTTCAACCGAGAGTTTGGATACGAAGACTCTCCAACTTCAACCGAGAGTTTGGATACGAAGACTCTCCAACTTCAACCTTTCATAATAGGTTTTGATCTCCTTATACAATAAGATGAAGATCTTACTTTTCAACTCAATAACTCTAACACAATTTGTGGATGGCAAATGAAAGCTTTGTAGAGTTGTTTGTGGATAGGCTTTGGTGGTTTAGAAATTTTTAGGCTCAAAGCATCAACCTTGAATGAAGGGGTTCAAGACTATTTATAACCAAAGCAAAGGAAAGTGCAATAATACAACTTTCTCAGGCTGACGGATCATCCGCCGAATTTCTATAAAAATCTGCCGGATCATCCGCCTGTATAGTCCAACGTCTATAAATAGAGCAATTGGGATCAATCATTCGTAAAATCCGATGGTTGGAATGCAAACGGTTATATGGCAGAAAATCTGTCAGAATTCTGTGATTTTCTGTCGGATAATCCGAACACTCACAGAAGGTATTCTGTGAGACCATTCGGATCTTTCGTCGAATTTCTGCAGAGATCCGCCGGATTATCCGCCAGGATTTCGAAGATTGTCCTGGGTTATTTTCTACCCTAGCTTTCGATTTTGCCATCTATTTCTTGTGTTTACAATGATTCCTAAGACTCATTACAAACTCCAAATATACTGCAGTATGAGCAGGCTTCTGCAGAGTCATGAAATGATGATGGCTTGGCTTCTTTCCTTGATAGACGTTGGCCTTTTCCCTTTGCGACAGCTGTCCAAAGATATCCAGTTTGTGAAAACTGAATACCTTTCGGGAGCTTCGCCCCCGAACCCCCGACGAGGGGCGCTGCCCCCTCGACCCCCTTCCGCTGACCGGGCAGCGGAACCACCGAGTGCGTGGCTCCGGAGATGTCGTCGGATGGTTCAGAAAAATGGGTGGTTCAGAAAAATCTTGTAGGATCCGTCGTCTATGGCCCACCATGATTTCTTCATTGCATATGTCCACATTGATCTTGCTTATTGCTTTTCTGCATGTACATGTTAGACGAACAAAGCAATATACATAGTAGCAAGTGTGATAAGTTTAATGCACATTAGGACAATGCTGAGTTTAAGTA
Source organism: Iris pallida (assembly GCA_029216955.1). NCBI lineage: Eukaryota > Viridiplantae > Streptophyta > Magnoliopsida > Asparagales > Iridaceae > Iris > Iris pallida. The sequence continues at coordinate 29,394,895 of JANAVB010020400.1, forward strand.
TAAGTGCTAAGGTGATAGCATAAAAGTTAGTGATATCATAATGATTAAACTTAATTGAATAACCACAATCAAAAACATAGTTTTAATTTTGGCAACTCGATTAAATTTAAGATAGAAAGCTCATATCACTAATATGTAAACCAATAGGCACATATCACCAAAGGTATAAGTATAAGTAGAAATGCTATAGTGATAGTATAAAGATTAGTGATAATGAAATGCTAAACGAAACATATTAACCATATTCAAAATACATGATACAATCATTGGGCCAACACGGAGGAGATTCCAATTGTGGAAGGAGATCATTCACGTCTCTAATCTGGCAAATAATAATACACCACTTCTACTAAGCGGTGATTTCAGTGCCATGCTCGCGAAGGAGGAGAAAAGAGGAGGGCGACAAGTTCTAGCGGAGATACTTGCAGACTTCCAGAACTGCATATTAAGCTCGGGGCTACATTGCTTATCCAAAACCGGCCACATATGGTCGTGGAGTAGTAGCTCAGCTACCAACCGGGTCGTTTGCTAGCTCGATAGATCCCTATGCAATATAAAATGGCTAGAAATCTTTTCAAAAAGTAAGGCAGAGGGCCTACATAATGGAACCAGCGATCATACACATATTTTGATTCGGCTTCAAGAGCAGACGGCTAGCCGTAGACGCTCCTTCCGTTATTGCAACAGCTGGCCAGAGATGGAAGGGTATTCCGCGATAGTTACACGAGGCCTAGAATGTGTGGTTATCGGTAATGCTCAATATGTCCTCCAAATTAAACAAAAAGCTATCAAGGGTGAGTTAAAGTGGTGGAACAAGCATCGCCTAACCCGACCGCTAGTGGCAGCCGAGAGGGAGCTTGCTGCCGCCCAACAGTAGCTCCAATATAACCCTATGGACACGATGATGGTAGAACAAGAATTGACACTTCAGCATGAAGTCAGACTTCTTCGATTTTAAGAGGAGGTGTGCCTTCAACAACATGCCAAGTGTCAATGGCTGAAAGAAGGTGATCGTTGCTCCCGATTCTTCTATGCAATGATACGTTCCAGGCAGCATAAAAAAAACATTGGCCCCCTGCTTGACGAGCAAGGACGGCTCATAGAGGAAGAAAAGAACATAGAACAGGCTGCGATCGCATATTATCGAGAGTTGTACAACCCGACTTCGTATAATATAGAATTTCTTGAGTTAATATGCAAACACATCATCACAAAGGAAGGGGACGACGCCCTGAGCAGACCGGTTACACTTGAAGAAGTTAAAAGCATTATCAAAGATTCGGATCCCAACACAGCCCCGGGACCAGATGGATTCAATACAGCCTTGTATAAGAAGCACTGGGAGCAACTGAAGTTTCAAGTATATTAGATGGTGGTTGAGTTCTTCCAAATAGGTAAGCTCATTAAAGAACTGAATCACACTTTTCTTTCATTAATCCCAAAGAAAGAAGGAGCAGTAGACTTGGGGGACTATCGGCCAATTGCGTGCTGCAACTTTCTTTACAAAATAATCACACAAGTTATGTGCAAGAGGATGCAATATATTATGCAAGGGCTCATATCCGACAACCAAACAACGTTCATCAAGGGACGCACTATTTCTGAAAATTGTTTGCTTGCACATGAAATGATATAGGAATTCAATAAAAAAATGAGGGAGGAAAGGCTGCATAAAACTTGATTTGCGAAAAGCATATGATATGGTGAATAGAGAATTCGTCTACGCCATCTTGCTCAGCATAGGATTTGCGGACTGGTGGGTTGATCATATCAGGACCTGCATTACGATGCCATTAGTCTCAATTCTGATCAAAGGGCAGCCTCATGGGTTCTTTGATAGCAACCGAGGACTACGACAGGGAGACCTTCTGTCCCCGTATCTCTTCACCATTGTGATAGAGTACTACACATGCATGATGGACGTAGCTGTTGTCACGCCATGCTCCTGGAGGAGCGATCGTTCTTACTAAGGCGTGATGCCGTACGAGCCTAGGTTGCGCTCGTGCAAGGCCAAGTCCAGAAATGGCTGATTTAAGCTAGGCCACAGAGTCGCATAGAGTGTCCCTATTACGGCAGAAGTAATTGAACACAAGTTAAAGCAAATACAAAACTCTTTTTTGATATTCAAGAAGTGTTACAAGCGGCGCTAGGCCGATATTACAAATCACTCAAGCTCTCTCTCTCGAAACATAAAAGACATGCCAAGTGGCTTACAAGATAGAATGATACATGGCGATGTCCCGATACATTATATCCTGTATATGGTGCTTCAGCTCCTTTGTAATTCTCCAAGGCTCCAGAGTTAGCTCCGCGCCTTAGCACATTCGAGGGAAGACTCCATACCGGACGAGGTTCTCCCGCACCCAGCAAGCAGACTATGTGGTTATCAGTACATTGCATGCACTGGTGGGGAGGCTAGCTCGCCCGCTCGCTATCATTACCGAACATGTTTAATTTACTTTCGTACAACATCTATCAATTGATTGTCCTACTAATCTTGCCTTAGGATCAGTTTCATGGTATATTGTAAGACCTATCTCGTGTTACTGATATCAAGTGTCGCATAGAAATTTACATACGCAACTTACCATACTTACCGTCCAATCATCCCTGCCCAAGGTAAACCAAGTTAGCCAACATTTTATACATAATAAATTCTACCAGAATATCACATATTAGCTGTCACGCTCCAGTACCGAAATACGGAGACTGACTAGGCTAGCTACTCCATATGAGGTATGCAAACGTCATACGACAATCGTGGCTGTCAAGAGACAAGGGGGTGCATGCTACAATCAAGTCTTCTATGGTCTCACAGAGCATCTATGTCTCAATCATTCAAAGCAAGAAAACATTAATTAATGAGCATATGAGATAAAGCAGTAAGGCATCCCCGATGCTTCATCAAAATGATCATGGGGAACTAGCTTTATAAGTTAGCTAGCCCAGAGAGTCATAGGTACATAATTGTATTCAGCTGCAGTCTGATTTAATTACAATTATGTAAAGACAAAATATCCAGATTAACCGGCTAAACAGGTGCCGGTGTCTAAATGCCAGTACATAAGTGATGAATACTAGAGTGGTGGACAAGAAACCCATTCAAGTCCCCCGCCAGCCATGCTCCTAGTATGCACCATTGATGTCAGGAAGGAAGGTCAGATCCTCAGGCTCTGCTACGTGATCTGGCCAAACAAAACCAGCGGGGTCAGCCCCGAATAGCAAGTACCACAAGGTAGCACAAAAGATTGAGATAAAACCCAAGCATAATAATAATAATAATAATAATAATAATAATAATAATAATAATAATAATAAAAGCTTCCGGTTGTAACCTCGGTCCACAGCCTGTCGCAGTACGATAGCCCAACCCAATAACCAAAAAAGGATATGAGTTGTAACACGTACCATGACAGTCCATGTCCCTCGGCTACTAACGGAAGGCAAGGCACACACAAGTTATTTTACAAGCGGCCAAATCATTCCTACGGCTTTCTATATTGGCGGAGTTATCCCCGCAATGCTAATTATAGGAATCCTCAGATTGTGTCGTTCTAGCTGGGCTAGCCAATCCATTATATATACATATACGCGTAGCACATTGATTATGCACCGGTCCTCCGTAAGGCTACAGTGCTGAAACATATAACACATAGCACATAGGAGTCGAATATAGTCATCCACCATAGGCGGATGAAATCGAATCCGTGGCGGCCAACCCGACACGTCAGGACGGGACCTGGGGTGGCTGGTATGGCACGATTTCGAGATTCTTTTTGCCCAATGCATCTATCAAATTAGTTGCCTAGTTAATTCCTAAGTTATTCTCGGAGTTCGCATGTCGTGGTCACATGCTAATTTCCCTAGATGTCGTATATTGTATGAGTACCCCAAGTAAGGATCTGTACTGGCTCAAGGAGTCATATGTAAGAATCCCTTCTTAGTGTAATACAACAAGCAATACATTCCACGTTATTACTATCGACCATTCATTATGTAAGTGCTGGAGGCTTTGGATGTACTGACATATATCGCGTCGGATGTCACGACCCGCACCCAGTGTAGGGGCACGAGAAGTGGGTACGTCCAGCCTACGCCGCAGTGTCGATGGTAGAATGCTGTTCTAAGTCATGATCTCAACTAACTACAATATGATATACTCTCCAAACGGAGGCCAATCACAGAAGGTACAACTCAATTACAAGTCTAAAGATAGAAATAGCACGATATGATAGATAATGAAATCCTTAAACTGAGGTACAAACAGAAGAGAAATAAATCCAAGTTAACAACCACAAGTCTCAACATCTCAAATATAATACAACTCTGAAACCATAAACAACAATGACATGAAGAAAAGAAATAACATTATAACTATCTACTCTAGACAATGGTAGGATCCTCAGCAGCTGCCTGAACCTCCTGGGGGTCCAGGTTGCAAGTGTCATCTAAGCCTGCTCCGTAGTAGGTAGGACAGAACTCCTTCTCATCCTTATAATATTTTCAACATGTCCAGTCAGGACAGGAACGAGCATAATACATCTCACGCAGTTCATATCATGGCAGGAAATATAAAGCAAGTAAAAGAGTAAGATATATGAAATGCTGTAAGAAGATGTACATAAAAATAGGAGATATATTTGATAAATGGAAATATGTACATGATAAGTAAGAAATGTAAGTGACTAGTGATTTAGAGTACGAGATGGCATGCAATTAGCTTGGGTTGAAAATGATATAACATGGGTGAACATGAGGGACACTAGCCAAGAAAGCTGTGTTGTACATGATAACACATGAAAAGTAACAGAGTGAACATGATGGCTAAATCACATGACCATTTATACTCACCCCTACCCACAATCAATACACAAGGATCCAGTCAAGTTACGTTACGAATATGATATTTTGGTTACACACGAAGCACATGAGGAAACATGAACGTACATGAGAGCACATGAAAGTACATGAGCGTACATGAAAGCATACGAGAGAACATGAGAGTACATGAATGACGCAAGAGCAATGAATACATGATGTACATGAAACGCATGACATAAATTATCCGATGCGCCCGCTAAGGGGGATAACATCCCATGAAAAGATCCATATAGTACCAATCCGTGATGATATCGTGTCAGCATCAAGTAAAGTAATCTAGAACCAGAATATAAATCCTAACAAGTAAGAAACGGTCAGAGAATGTACTCGCCTGCGATCTGAATGTCTGTGAGAATATACCGTCCGAATCGAGGTATCTGACTCCTATTTAGAGCAAGACAAGTCAAGATGTATACAAGGGATGATAAATGAAGTATACAATATATCTACATGATTTCTAGGTCAATCAAGGCCAAAGTCAACTCTTGGTCAACTCTGGTCAACTATAGAGTCAAACTAGGTCAACAAGTCCAATCTAGGTCAACTTTAGTCTAACTAGGTCAACACCAATCTAGGTCAACTCTAGTCTAACTAGGTCAATCACCAAGCCAAGCCCATACCAAGCCTATGCCAAAACCTTATATCAATATCATATATACAATGAAAGACTTTACATTCAAAAATCTTTGTAGCTACCATATATATATATATATATATATATATATATATATATATATATATATATATATATATATATACATTACTTGTATACATCACATTCAATCCTACATGCTTGCATTAGATTAGGATGCATTCTACATACTTGCATAAATATATTATCTATCATTGCATATATCAACCTGTATATATATATATATTTACTTGCATATATCAACCTGTATATAAATATATATATATATATATATATATATATATATATATATATATATATATATATATATATATATATATATATATATATATATTTTTATATACAGGTTGATATATATATATATATATTTATATATATATATATATATATATATATATATATATATATATATATATATATATATATATATATATATATATATATATATATATATATATATATATATATAGATTAGGATGCATTCTACATACTTGCATAAATATATTATCTATCATTGCATATATCAACCTGTATATATATATATATATATATATATATATATATATATATATATATATATATATATATATATATATATATATATATATATATATATATATATATTTTATATATATATATATATATAAAAATATATATATATATATATATAATATAAATATATATATAAATATATATATATATATATATTAAAATATATATAATATATATATATATATATATATATATATATATATATATATATATATATATATATATATATATATATATATATATATATATATATTATATATATTAGAGAGATAGAGAGGGTGTGAGGTTGTGTGTGTGTGTCTCAGTTTTGAATGTGTATGAAGTGTGGCAGCAGCAGGGGGTGTGCCCCTGTGTAGTGTGTGTGTGTGGAACATATATATGTATGATGTGTGTGAATATATATTTAAGTGTGTATAAATGTATAAATGTGAGAGCTTGTATAGGTGAATGTGTATGAGTGTCATACAAGGTGTCAAGCCTTAGTGTTCAGGTTCATAGTGTAAAACAGTTAATGGGTAGGAATTATCAATGTATAAGAACATGCATAGCAGTACATGGCAAGGGGGTTAAGTCTCAGGCAACACACAAACACTAACTTATTTTTTTAAAGCCAACTCATCACTTCCTTCTCAGGTTTTACAAAAACTGGGAACATCCTATATCTATTCACAGTTTTCCTATTCTTCTCAAAACCCAAAACCTACGTCAAAACCAATTTGGAAACATGAATTTAAACCCAGGTTTCATGTTAGCAATGCAATTCAGTTCAGTTTAAACATCAATTAAACCCTAAAAAACCATCATACCAATCAATCAAAACCCCAATCTCAGTTAACATTTAACCCATATACTATTCTCAGGTTTTACAATGTTATAAACATTCTCAGATTTTCCTTATTCATTCACAGGTTTTATTAACTGTAACAATTCAGAGTTTGAATTATCATAAATGAACTTAACATCTAGCTAGTTAACATCAAATCCACAGGTTTTATTAACTTTAACAATTTAGAGTTTGAATTATCATAAATGAACTTAACATCAAGCTAGTTAGCATCAAATCCACAGGTTTTATTAACTGTAACAATTCAGAGTTTGAATTATCATAAATGAACTTAAGATCTAGCTAACTAAAACCCAATAACAATCCCAGGTTTCACTCAATCCCAAATTTTAATTAACCTCAGTGATCATATACAAATCATTTTGACATACAAAATTAAATCCAAAAACCTAGTCTTTATTCTCATATCAGTAAAATGAAATTTCTAATGAAATCAAACCCAATACAAATGATAAACCCAAAATCAGTATGTGCAGAGTGTGTGCCACATGTTAGCGTGTCAGAGGGGTGCATTCATGTCCACACAAGTGGACACGAAGTGTCCAATTCACAAAAACAGGAAGTATCAGTGTTTACTTTGAACACAGCCTCGTACAGCGTATCATGGCCCTCGTGGACACGCCACGGGACACGACACACCTCGTGGTCATACCCACATGTAGCCTAGTACTAGGGCTACACACTGGACACGACACAAGGTTTCCAAATAGTGTTTGTACGTGTCAATCGATGCGTGTCAGAGAGCAAAAACCCGTACGGCCACGCGTAGGCAAGGACCAGTGCACATACGATTTCTTCGCGCACACTGATCGAGGTCGCATGAAACTTCATGGACATGATGTCTGTGGGTACCCCACGTGTCCATAAAGTTTCATGGCAGATGGTGCCGTGTCGTATCCGCTAGGACACGCGAGCTGCAGGGGATCACAGTATCCCCTGTGCAGTGTCTCGTGCACAGTGTGTGTGTCCAATTTAGACACAAAAAATGAGCAAAATTCAACTCAATCCACACGATTATCATTATTAATATATTAAGCTATAAATCTGTTCAATTAGATTTTGAAATTAACAAAATTAATCTCTTACAAGCATTTCATCAAACACTCTTTTAAGGACACTGATACATGTCCGATACGGACACGAAATGGACACTACCTTGCACCAAACTAACTATACAGTTAGGGTATACCTATATGCATGCATCAATGAAAATAAAACATGATTTAATATAGGTTTCATGGCATTTACCTATTGAGAGTATGTCTCAATGAAAATAAGGAAAGGGAAGGTGTTCTTCTCCAAACGCAATGGTCAAATCACTTCAAACCCTTGCTAGCAAGCCCCCACAAGTCTCATCTACTGTTGGAGATGATGATGCAATTGATTTGACTCAATTTGGATAAAGGAAGAGAAATTTGGGAAAGAACAAGTTAAGGTTCTATGTAGATGTAAAAAGAAGGCAAGGGTTTCTTAAGGAAACTTTATAGGAGGGGGGATTACTATTGTGGCTGCCACTAGATGAATTAGGGTTAGGTTTTATGTGTAGATGAGTGGCTAGGGCTCCTATTGGTTCAATTAGTCCTAAGGCTTTCTTTTTCACAAATATCCTAAGGGGTAAATATCATTCTTAGAAATATCTAGATATTGTTAATCTTGTCATTTACTAGGTTATCCTAATCAAGATTCTAGGCTCAAGGCTAATCTAACTTAGGCTAAGATTCTAGGTTAAGTCTCAATAATTAACTAGCACATATTTAATTAATTCAATTTACAATTTCACAAAATTGCCAAAATAACCAAAATACCCTTAGGCTAAAAAGTAGTAATATGACATTCTAATCACATGACTAGGCTCCCATGGTCATGGTCAGTCTCTAGGCTTTACAATTCTAGGGTTACACTAGTTAACCATCAAAATCATATTTCAATATTTTAAATAGTTTTAAATTGATTAAAAATCACCAAAAATTATAATATGATTTAAATATCATTATTAAATGATTATAATTAAAAAAAATTCAAAATTACCCTTATTTTAGAAAAGTGGGTGTTACATCGGAACACTTAGCACCTGAGGTAGCACTTCGGTGCTCACATAGACTGCACCTCAGTATACGCGTAGGATTTACCAGCACATACATAAGTAGCCGGGTCGGGAATGAAGGTCAAGTACAGAAAAATATGCAAGAAAGATCAAAAACATCCATAGGGGATTGAAACTATCAATCACATATAAACTCCAGTTAGAGTAAGATAGGAAGATTCTTGAAGCCAAGACAAAGATCTACAACTTTTATGTTTTGAGTTTTATAAGATTATAGCTACAAAATAGCTCAAACATGCAAAAATAGTAAATCCGGATAATTTCAGTGCATGAAAATTCCAGCGCATGAAAATTCCAGCGCTTGAGAATTCCGGCGCATGAGAATTCCAGCGAACGAGAATTCCAGCGCATGAAAATTCCAGCGCATGAGATTTCCAGCGCATGAAAATTTTAGCACAAGAAATTCCAGCGCATGAGAATTCCAGCGCATAAAACTCACGTTGCGTCTTCGGTTCATGCGCATAGGGAACCTACGCGCATGACACGCACGGAGTCAAAAGTATGCGTTGCCGAAACTTCACGGCGCATGGCCTCCCGGGCGCATGGACAATCCCGGTGCATGGGAGTCGTCGTCCCCAAACAGCAAGTTCAACCATAAAAGTTCCAAAAACTTGCCATGGCCATAAGTTCTTCATCAGAACTCGAAATCAAGCGAAATAAAAGCCAAAACTGCATAAAATCAAATTCTCTACAATATAGAAAAGTAGTTTTAGAAAACAACCAAGTTTAATAGATCAAAACCACGAAAATCCATTAAACCCTATTTTTAGAAACTTAGATCTACACAAAATGAGCCATTAAAATAAAAATACCAAGAACTAAACTTGTAGAGAATGAAGAGATAAACAATCCAAACTAATAATGTCAAAGAAATAACTAGAAATAAAAAATGCAAGTGGTCTCTCATTTGTGCAAGATGTACTTGCCTAAGTGGGTGTCACGACCCGTACCCACTGTGAGGGTACGAGTACGTAACAGCGCCCAGCCTACGCCGCAGTGTCGGCGGTAGAACGCTGTTCTAAGTCTCTAACTAACCATCAACTCATGCAGTATATAATGTACTCATCATGATCAACTCCAAACGGAGGACAAGTATAAGATAAGGTGTATCTCAATCACAGTCTAAGCACGATAAGATAACACAGAATTGTAACTAAGAAATTGAAGACAAAACTAATACTGAAATAATAATAACATCTGAATAATCTCAAATACATCTCAAGTCTCAATTCTATACAACAAGCTCTAAGAAAAGTAAATGCAAGTCTACTAGACTAAATCCCGATCACTCCTGAGTGTCGGGGCCAAAGGTAGCTAAGCCATCTCCTCAGTAAAATGTAGGGCATGTGTCCTCAGGGCAATCATCTGTAAAATTTTCAACAGGTCCAGTCAGGACAGGAACGAGCACATCTCATCTAGAAAATCCAAGTAAATGACAGAGAACTATAGAGCAGTTATAGACAGTTGTATTGATGAAAATGGCAGTTATATATTCAGGTGATGGTAAGGAAGACAGATAAAGTGCAAGGAAAGTAAATACTAAACAAGAGAAGAATCATAGCAATGAAGACTGTAAAAATGAACTAGCTGAACCAGGGTAATATGATATAAAGTCCAGACAACATGTAGACCAGTGTAACTCCAATGTAAGTCCAGTACAGGATGAATCTCATACAAGATGAATCCAGCAAGGGACGATTCCAGTCATAGTGATCAATGATTCCAGGGTGAGTCCAACCTATACTCTAGCAGTGTGTTTTAAAATACCGAGATCGACATGTAAACGGCTATAGGTAAATCCGGCACATCACACACCTGGCCGGGTGTGAGATGGCTATCATTCCAGTAGATTCCAGTAGGGATGATTCCAGTAATGGGGTATGTCTACATGTCTTACTCTAGTATTTCCCCTCCCAGCAAGTGAATCCAGAATTCCGACACAATGATTCAAGATGAGTCCAGCCAAGTACAATGATACCAGTAAATGATTCCGGGGTGATTCCAGTAATGATTCCAGTAGGTGATTCCAGTAATAGAAGCCGAAAACGATGATACCAGTAAATGAGGCCAGAATAAATGTGTGTCGTATACATGAATCCAAAAATAACAGTACGTATTTGTAACAGAGAATCACATACAGCTAACTAGAACTGAAATACAGTAATTGACAAATAAATGAGAGAACTATCAGAGAATGTACTCGCCTGATACTCTGAAAAGAGTAGTGTAATATCAGATGCCTGCACCAGAGTCACAATGTCCTAAACAGAGTAATATAGGTTATGACATGTAAAATACAAGAGAATTGAAAGCTACAATGCAAACTACATGATTTCTAGACCAATCTAGGTCAAAGTCAACTCTAAGTCAACCCTGGTCAACTGTCTAGGTCAAACTAGGTCTAAGTCAAACTTGGTCAACCCTGGGTCAACTTCAATCAACTACACTAGTCAAACTTGGTCAATCTTAGTCTAGTCAAGTCTCACTAGGCCTATCCCAAGTCTATACTAGCAAACACACTCAATTTCTGGGCTATACAAGCCAACCACACAATCACTAGGCATTCAAACCACACACTCAGGCTATGAGCCATGGTATACACCCAATTGGCTATGTGCACTGTATATAGGCCATAGGTCATATAGCTATATTCTACATAGACCATTACACACCTTCACACATATACATAAATTAATATTAATCTAATTTATATAATAACACACATATGCACATAGCTAAAGTAGGAAACATTTATATAGGCTAACCTATAGGCTTGCCAAACTCATCTAGACTCACACACACTCTCACAAGGCTATAGGTTCACATATATATCTATACAAACTTACACACTACCCCATATCCCATTACCTAGGTACCAATCCTATTTCCATATTTTACTCTATACTCTACCTTTGCCTATTCCCTGCCTAGCCCTCAATACCCTCATGGCTCTACCTAAAGGCACACACTAACTCATATCCTAAAGACACTCAAAACACACACACACTCAAACCTACATGATATAAATTCCTATACCCCCACTTCCTTACTCTCAAAACACTCAACCTAAGCTCTTGCATTACTTCAATGCATTTGAAACTAACAAGCCAGCCTAACATATGATGGCTAACCCTCACACAGGTTATCTAACCTTAAAACACATGTACATACCCATATCCTACTGTCAAACTAACCTGTCAACTGACCTATTATCCTATGATACACAACTCCCATTACAAGGCCATGGGAATTCCCCCTACTGCTAATGCAACATAGCCAAGCACTGCTGCTGCATTGGAATGCTGCTACTGCTGTTAGATGCTACAAATGCCTGTTGTGCAATGCTGCCCAGGCAATGCAATACAACTGCTGCTGTGCAATGCAGCCCAGGAAATGCATAAGCTCCTATCTCTACTGCCCTTATTACAACCCACAACACTTAATAAAACTCACACACACTCTATATATATACAAGCCAACTTATGATCGAAATCTCAGTTTACCTGTATGTATATATAACCCATTTTTTTTCCAGTCCTATACACCCTAACAGAACCCACAACTCACATATAGCAATACAACTAGGATATCCCTCAGTCATACCAATACCTGGCATATACAACACAGGCCCTAACATTCAGTTATACCAACTGATACCCAACTCAAATTTCTGATCAATGCATCAAGTCCAGTAGCAAACACATTATGGTTATGCACTCAACATGACAAGAAAACAATCAAACATTAGTTTTTGAAAGAAATGAAAAGTTCAGGAAAAATCAGAAAACAATGTGAAATTTGATACCTGTGTGTGTGTGACAGATTTACACATACAAGTTCTAAACACCAATCTCAAAACCCATCATCCCAACATTCCTAACATGTCTATATTCCAGTTTCAAGTTCTCAGAAAATCAACCATGTGTGTGTGTGTATGTGATATGAGAGTTCAGTCAAAGAATGTGGGTGAGTGGCATACTTGTGTACATGTGTGCATAGGCAATGCAAGTGACTGATACATAAATCAAGGGGCTGAATATTTGTGAATCTACATTGAATCAACCTACTACCCAAATCAGTTCCCAATTTTAGAAATTCTCAGATTTCCCCTTATTAAAACTCTGAAATATCATTGAAACTATCATTCAAACATGTATCAGAAAAACCCCTTAATCCAAAATCCTAGTTAACAACAATCCTACACATATACAACCATTCGAAAACCTACTGAATGTATATAACTGTGAATACTACATATATGTAAAATTAGCTAATTTAAATAGATACTTAGAAAAAAACTGAGACTAATAAACTAGAAATTCTGAATTAAACAAGTATCATGACACAACATTTCAACAGGGAGCAACCTATGCAATAACATTGCAACAGACATGTAAACCAATATCACAGTTACATCCACATACATATATACATATAAATTCACATTTAAAGGAATTTGAATGAATTAGGATTTGAAAATATGCATTCAGTAAAACCGAGTATCAGAGAATGTGTATCCTCAATATCAATTTCGAAAATACAATAAAATACATACAAAATAGCTTAGGGTAGTGTCGTACTCGTGTCCAGAGTCCACACGAGTCCCCACGTGTCTCCACGACTGGACACGGCGTGTCCAAGTCATGAAACACACACAGACACATGCGTGCACAGACTGCATCGTGCTGCGATACAGTCGACTCGTGGACACGACTCACTATACTAGACACCTCGTGCACGTGCCTAAGTGTTCGTCAGGACTAGGAGAGCGTGTCCCACAGCCTGCACAATGTCCACGTGGATCGTGTCGCGTGCACGAGATGCGTATCCGAGCGTGTCTGTGCACGCGCGTGTGAGTGTGCAAACCCAGTACGGGTCGATTCTCTCCGTGCACACAAAACGAGATCCCATGAAATTTTGTGGGTGGTATGTCAGTCATAGCCCCTAGGTCGGTGCCAAGTATCGTGTCCATAGGTGCTGTGTCGTGTCCTACAGGACACTCGAGCAGCAGGGGAGCACAGTACTCCCCTGTGCAGTGTCCAACAGCACATTCGTGTCCGATTTTGGACACGAACAGGTGTCCAACTCTAGCTCAGTCATATATATAATTGATCTCCATATATAGGGCTACACAACCATGTAATTTGTTTTGAAAAACAGCAATATTCAATCCATTGAGGCATTCTATCGAGCACCTACACAATACTACGATACGTGTCCGATACGGACACCAAACGGACACGAATTTCACCCAAATTTCAGGGACACCTAGGGGACTCCTAGATCTAGCCCTACATGCAAAGAAAACTGAAGTTTGAATCAATTTAAGGGATTTTACCTATGTGTGCAAAAAGCTTGGAAAAGCCTCAAATGGGGGATTCTTCCTCTTGGTGCCAAATGCTCCAAATTGTCCCAAAGCTGGGATTAAACTCAGAAATCAGAAAATAGGAGAGTGTTAGGTTCTAATGCAAGAAACTAGGATCAAAAAGGAATTAAAATGGATTTATGGGGATTTTTGCAAGAGGGACAATACCTTTCCTTCTCCAATGTTGAAATGAATGAAAGAAGGAGGCAAGCCCTAGAGAATAAGTGTTTATATAGGGTGGAGATCCCTATGGCTGGTCATTTAGGGTTTGGTTAGGGTTAGGGCTTCTAGTTATGGGCCATGGGCCAAGTCATGATCAAAATAAATTATTTAGCCATAAGTCATTTCATGAAACTATGAACCATGACTTAAATCCACTAAACCAAGTCCCCTCATTCTAAAATTAGTTTCTAATGACTAAATGTAGGTTATCCTAAGTTAGACTAGGGTCACCATGGCTAGGGTTAGCTTTTAGGCTAGCTCACTAGGTCTCAACAAGTCAAGTCAACCTAGAAATTCACCAATTCAACAAATGACCAAATAAATCAAATAAGTCAAAATAACCAAAATACCCTTAGGCTAAAAATGATAATTAAATCATCCTAATGACATGGTTAGGCTCTAGGTCATGCAGTCTCTCAGGTTTCACTAGCAGCACATCAAAATCACAAGTCATGACTTAAAACAGTTTTAAATATTTTAAAAATTACTAAAAATTACCAAAAATCATAATGTGAAATAAATATCAATGAATAATAATTATAATTACAAAATTTCAAAAATACTCTCATCTGGAAAACTGGGTGTTACAATCCTACCCACCTTATAAAAATTTTGTCCTCGAAATTAAGATGATCGCACCTCTCCTAGGTCAAACCTCCAAGCAATCGAAGTCGAAACAATACAATCCTACTGGTCGTGATTCCACAGTCTCGAACAGGGTAGCTACACTATCTAGCAATCACAAGCAATATCCTGGCAGATACTAAGGAAAAACACACATGGAAGTGGGGAGGAAAAACAAGAAGGTCAAACCTGCTAATCCATCACCTACGATGTCAGTCTCCTCAGCTGCCATCGCAAAAGCTCTACCCCTCTGGTGCTGAGCTACAGGTGGCCTAGCCCCCTCAAAAGGAGGTGCAATGGGACAATCTATCTTCTGGTGGGCAGCTGACCCACAGAAATAGCAAACCCTCAACCTCTTCCTGCACTGCTCCCAGATGTGTCCCGGCTTCTTGCAGTAGGAACAACTGATCGCCTTCGGGTCCTGACCCCGATACTGATGCTGCACCTGTTGAACTCCCACTGGTGCCTGTGTCTGCTGAGTCTACACATGAGGCCTCTTGGCCTGGCCTCCGCTACTGCTGGTACCGTGAGCGTCCCGTCCCCTCTTGAGCCTAAGCTCAAGATCATCCTCCGCCAATAAGGCTCCCGTCAAGATCTCCTCAAAAGTAGCATCTCTGTTCCCCTTGGTCAGGGACTTGACCTCCTTGACCAGACCCTTCCGGAACCTCTGGGCCTTTGCCGCCTCGCTCAAGCCCTCGACGAATCTGCTGAGGCGGCCAAACTCCCCGGCGTACTCCTCCACTGACAGGCTCCCCTGCACTAGGCTCTCGAACTGCGACTCCAAGGCTCTGAGCGCTGAATCTGGAAAGAACTTCTTCTTGAAGAAGCCCCTGAACTCCTCCCAAGTCTGTCCAGCTACTCCCACCCTGGGGTCTGACTGATACCAGGTGCGAGCAAGATCTCGCATCCGGCTAGCTGCGGCCTCGATCTGAAGATCTGCTGGTATCCTGGCCAGGCAGAAAATCTCCTCTATATGCTCGATCCACTCATCGGCATATAGGATCCCCTCTGTCCCCAAAAAGTCTCTGGGGCTCATCTTCTGAAACTGCTCGATCCCCGGTGTCCTCGGCTGCTGTATCACTGGTCGAGCTGCGACTGCCGTAAGGGCCAACTCCATGCCTCGGTCCTGTCGGGCCTGCTGCCGGTCCATAAACTGCTGGAAGTAGGCAAACATCTGTGCCGCATCCACGTGTCCTGTAGGCGGCGGCTGCTGGAACTCCATCTCTGGGATAACTGGGTCCTGCCCCTAAGCTGATGGAGGCACACCCCCTGCTGCTGCTGCTGAAGTCTCAATATGGGCAGAGGTAGCAGGAGCTGCATCCACCTGACCCTGCTGATCTTGCTGAGAGGCGGCAGTCCCCTCTACAACGACTGCTGCACCCAAGCGATGTGATCGTATCTCCACCATCCTGAAGATAGATCGAACAAGGAAGTCAATACTGAGCAGGAATCGATATATCAAAGAAGGACAGTTATTTCAAAGAAGGCAAATCAGTACGATATGTAGATGGCATGATTCAAAGCAGAATTTTCCTAACTGTGATTGAGTGCCTCTCCGGTAAAGCCTATCTCTCAGTCCTAACGCAGGTTCGCAGCAGTACAAGTAAGTCGCCGTACTACTACGATATCGCACTAATACGACTCTCGACCTGCATGGGCCACCACTAAAAACGTGTCACGACCCGCACCCACTGTGAGGGTACGAGTATGTAACAGCGCCCAGCCTACGCCGCAGTGTCGGCGGTAGAACGCTGTTCTAAGTCTCTAACTAACCATCAACTCATGCAGTATATAATGTACTCATCATGATCAACTCCAAACGGAGGACAAGTATAAGATAAGGTGTATCTCAATCACAGTCTAAGCACGATAAGATAACACAGAATTGTAACTAAGAAATTGAAGACAAAACTAATACTGAAATAATAATAACATCTGAATAATCTCAAATACATCTCAAGTCTCAATTCTATACAACAAGCTCTAAGAAAAGTAAATGCAAGTCTACTAGACTAAATCCCGATCACTCCTGAGTGTCGGGGCCAAAGGTAGCTAAGCCATCTCCTCAGTAAAATGTAGGGCAGGTGTCCTCAGGGCAATCATCTGTAAAATTTTCAACAGGTCCAGTCAGGACAGGAACGAGCATATCTCATCTAGAAAACCCAAGTAAATGACAGAGAACTATAGAGCAGTTATAGACAGTTGTATTGATGAAAATGGCAGTTATATATTCAGGTGATGGTAAGGAAGACAGATAAAGTACAAGGAAAGTAAATACTAAACAAGAGAAGAATCATAGCAATGAAGACTGTAAAAATGAACTAGCTGAACCAGGGTAATATGATATAAAGTCCAGACAACATGTAGACCAGTGTAACTCCAATGTAAGTCCAGTACAGGATGAATCTCATACAAGATGAATCCAGCAAGGGACGATTCCAGTCATAGTGATCAATGATTCCAGGGTGAGTCCAACCTATACTCTAGCAGTGTGTTTTAAAATACCGAGATCGACATATAAACGGCTATAGGTAAATCCGACACATCACACACCTGGCCGGGTGTGAGATGGCTATCATTCCAGTAGATTCCAGTAGGGGTGATTCCAGTAATGGGGTATGTCTACATGTCTTACTCTAGTATTTCTCCTCCCAGCAAGTGAATCCAGAATTCCGACACAATGATTCAAGATGAGTCCAGCCAAGTACAATGATACCAGTAAATGATTCCGGGGTGATTCCAGTAATGATTCCAGTAGGTGATTCCAGTAATAGAAGCCGAAAACGATGATACCAGTAAATGAGGCCAGAATAAATGTGTGTCGTATACATGAATCCAAAAATAACAGTACGTGTTTGTAACAGAGAATCACATACAGCTAACTAGAACTGAAATACAGTAATTGACAAATAAATGAGAGAACTATCAGAGAATGTACTCGCCTGATACTCTGAAAAGAGTAGTGTAATATCAGATGCCTGCACCAGAGTCACAATGTCCTAAACAGAGTAATATAGGTTATGACATGTAAAATACAAGAGAATTGAAAGCTACAATGCAAACTACATGATTTCTAGACCAATCTAGGTCAAAGTCAACTCTAAGTCAACCCTGGTCAACTGTCTAGGTCAAACTAGGTCTAAGTCAAACTTGGTCAACCCTGGGTCAACTCCAATCAAGTACACTAGTCAAACTTGGTCAATCTTAGTCTAGTCAAGTCTCACTAGGCCTATCCCAAGTCTATACTAGCAAACACACTCAATTTCTGGGCTATACAAGCCAACCACACAATCACTAGGCATTCAAACCACACACTCAGGCTATGAGCCATGGTATACACCCAATTGGCTATGTGCACTGTATATAGGCCATAGGTCATATAGCTATATTCTACATAGACCATTACACACCTTCACACATATACATAAATTAATATTAATCTAATTTATATAATAACACACATATGCACATAGCTAAAGTAGGAAACATTTATATAGGCTAACCTATAGGCTTGCCAAACTCATCTAGACTCACACACACTCTCACAAGGCTATAGGTTCACATATATATCTATACAAACTTACACACTACCCCATATTCCATTACCTAGGTACCAATCCTATTTCCATATTTTACTCTATACTCTACCTTTGCCTATTCCCTGCCTAGCCCTCAATACCCTCATGGCTCTACCTAAAGGCACACACTAACTCATATCCTAAAGACACTCAAAACACACACACACTCAAACCTACATGATATAAATTCCTATACCCCCACTTCTTTACTCTCAAAACACTCAACCTAAGCTCTTGCATTACTTCAATGCATTTGAAACTAACAAGCCAGCCTAACACATGATGGCTAACCCTCACACAGGTTATCTAACCTTAAAACACATGTACATACCCATATCCTACTGTCAAACTAACCTGTCAACTGACCTATTATCCTATGATACACAACTCCCATTACAAGGCCAGGGGAATTCCCCCTACTGCTAATGCAGCATAGCCAAGCACTGCTGCTGCATTGGAATGCTGCTACTGCTGTTAGATGCTGCAAATGCCTGTTGTGCAATGCTGCCCAGGCAATGCAATGCAACTGCTGCTGTGCAATGCAGCCCAGGAAATGCATAAGCTCCTATCTCTACTGCCCTTATTACAACCCACAACACTTAATAAAACTCAC
The DNA here is from genome assembly GCA_029216955.1 of Iris pallida. Lineage (NCBI taxonomy): Eukaryota > Viridiplantae > Streptophyta > Magnoliopsida > Asparagales > Iridaceae > Iris > Iris pallida. Next base: position 29,414,330 of record JANAVB010020400.1, read on the forward strand.
ACACACTCTATATATATACAAGCCAACTTATGATCGAAATCTCAGTTTACCTGTATGTATATATAACCCATTTTTTTCCCAGTCCTATACACCCTAACTGAACCCACAACTCACATATAGCAATGCAACTAGGATATCCCTCAGTCATACCAATACCTGACATATACAACACAGGCCCTAACATTCAGTTATACCAACTGATACCCAACTCAAATTTCTGATCAATGTATCAAGTACAGTAGCAAACACATTATGGTTATGCACTCAACATGACAAGAAAACAATCAAACATTAGTTTTTGAAAGAAATGAAAAGTTCAGGAAAAATTAGAAAACAATATGAAATTTGATACCTGTGTGTGTGTGACAGATTTACACATACAAGTTCTAAACACCAATCTCAAAACCCATCATCCCAACATTCCTAACATGTCTATATTCCAGTTTCAAGTTCTCAGAAAATCAACCATGTGTGTGTGTGTATGTGATATGAGAGTTCAGTCAAAGAATGTGGGTGTGTGGCATACTTGTGTACATGTGTGCATAGGTAATGCAAGTGACTGATACATAAATCAAGGGGCTGAATATTTGTGAATCTACATTGAATCAACCTACTACCCAAATCAGTTCCCAATTTTAGAAATTCTCAGATTTCCCCTTATTAAAACTCTGAAATCTCATTGAAACTGTCATTCAAACATGTATCAGAAAAACCCCTTAATCCAAAATCCTAGTTAACAACAATCCTACACATATACAACCATTCGAAAACCTACTGAATGTATATAACTGTGAATACTATATATATGTAAAATTAGCTAATTTAAATAGATACTTAGAAAAAAACTAAGACTAATAAACTAGAAATTCTGAATTAAACAAGTATCATGACACAACATTTCAACAGGGAGCAACCTATGCAATAACAGTGCAACAGACATGTAAACCAATAGCACAGTTACATCCACATACATATATACATATAAATTCACATTTAAAGGAATTTGAATGAATTAGGATTTGAAAATATGCATTCAGTAAAACCGAGTATCAGAGAATGTGTATCCTCAATATCAATTTCGAAAATACAATGAAATACATACAAAATAGCTTAGGGTAGTGTCGTACTCGTGTCCAGAGTCCACACGAGTCCCCACGTGTCTCTACGACTGGACACAGCGTGTCCAAGTCATGAAACACACACAGACACATGCGTGCACAGACTGCATCGTGCTGCGATGCAGTCGACTCGTGGACACGACTCACTACACTAGACACCTCGTGCACGTGCCTAAGTGTTCGTCAGGACTAGGAGAACGTGTCCCACAGCCTGCACAGTGTCCACGTGGATCGTGTCGCGTGCACAAGATGCGTATCCGAGCGTGTCTGTGTACGCGCGTGTGAGTGTGCAAACCCAGTGCGGGTCGATTCTCTCCGTGCACACAAAACGAGATCCCATGAAATTTTGTGGGTGGTATGTCAGTCATAGCCCCTAGGTCGGTGCCAAGTATCGTGTCCATAGGAGCTGTGTCGTGTCCTACAGGACACTCGAGCAGCAGGGGAGCACAGTACTCCCCTGTGCAGTGTCCAACAGCACGTTCGTGTCCGATTTTGGACACGAATAGGTATCCAACTCAAGCTCAGTCATATATATAATTGATCCCCATATATAGGGCTACACAACCATGTAATTTGTTTTGAAAAACAGCAACATTCAATCTATTGAGGCATTCTATCGAGCACCTACACAACACTACGACACGTGTCCGATACGGACACCAAACGGGCACGAATTTCACCCAAATTTCAGGGACACCTAGGGGACTCCTAGATCTAGCCCTACATGCAAAGAAAACTGAAGTTTGAATCAATTTAAGGGGTTTTACCTATGTGTACAAAAAGCTTGGAAAAGCCTCAAATGGGAGATTCTTCCTCTTGGTGCCAAATGCTCCAAATTGTCCCAAAGCTGGGATTAAACTCAGAAATTAGAAAATAGAAGAGTGTTAGGTTCTAATGCAAGAAACTAGGATAAAAAAGGAATTAAAATGGATTTATGGAGATTTTTGCAAGAGGGACAATACCTTTCCTTCTCCAATGTTGAAATGAATGAAAGAAGGAGGCAAGCCCTAGAGAATAAGTGTTTATATAGGGTGGGGATCCCTATGGCTGGTCATTTAGGGTTTGGTTAGGGTTAGGGCTTCTAGTTATGGGCCATGGGCCAAGTCATGATCAAAATAAATCATTTAGCCATAAGTCATTTCATGAAACTATGAACCATGACTTAAATCCACTAAACCAAGTCCCCTCATTCTAAAATTAGTTTCTAATGACTAAATGTAGGTTATCCTAAGTTAGACTAGGGTCACCATGGCTAGAGTTAGCTTCTAGGCTAGCTCACTAGGTCTCAACAAGTCAAGTCAACCTAGAAATTTACCAATTCAACAAATGACCAAATAAATTAAATAAGTCAAAATGACCAAAATACCCTTAGGCTAAAAATGATAATTAAATCATCCTAATGACATGGTTAGGCTCTAGGTCATGCAGTCTCTCAGGTTTCACTAGCAGCACATCAAAATCACAAGTCATGACTTAAAACAGTTTTAAATATTTTAAAAATTACTAAAAATTACCAAAATCATAATATGAAATAAATATCAATGAATAATAATTATAATTACAAAATTTCAAAATACCCTCATCTGGAAAACTGGGTGTTACAGTGGGTTGGTGGTTGAGAAAAATGAATGAGAGAGTGAATAAGGAAAGAGAGTGTGGAAGAGATTATTTATAGTGGGCGAGGGTTGGCTCCATGAAACCCTAATCTTAAGCATGCTCTAACATATAACTAATGACATGTTTAAATGTTACATGCCACAACTAATAATTAACACATTAAATGGTGTACAAGTTAAAATACTATATACAGGATTTATGTAGCAAATATGTACACCAGAAACGGAGAGTGACATCTCTACCCTCCTTAGAAAAATTTTGTCCTCGGAATTTCAACCAAGACATGATAGAGAAATTAAGGCAAGTAAGATATTAATTACAAGTCTAATTACACATGCAATTATATCAATTCTAGCAGGCATTAGAGATCAATCATCCACCCTAGTGGGTACAATACAAACATGGGAACATATTACGAAGGCATAAGGACAAACATACCTTCCGAGTCAAACAAGTGTGAATATCGAAATTTAATCTCGTCCTTGCGCTCCCATACGACGCGAATAAGACTAATAGTCCGGTTCTTTAGCACCTTATCTCGTCGATCCAAAATAGAAATGGATTGATCCTCATAAGTCAGGTCGATACCGACGAACAACTCAGAATGATTGAGGACATGACTCAGATCCGGAATGTACCTACGCAATTGAGATCAATCTTAGAGAAGACGCAGGCCAAATGGCATCACCAGAAACTAGTAATGCCCATACCGCAATCTAAATGCTGTCTTGGGTATGTCCTGCTCTCGGACCCTCACTTGATAATATCCAGATCGAAGATCAATCTTAGAGAAGACACAGGCTTGACTCAACTGATCAAACAAGTCATTAATCCTTGGTAATGAATACTTGTTCTTTACTGTTACTGCATTCAACTGTCGGTAATCAATGCACATTCGGTGGATCCGATGACGATGAAGGTTCACCCAGAGGACGTATCTACTCCAATGCTGCTAGTCGCTGGTTGTTTGAATCCATGGTAGATAACAGCCTCATACTGCTATCAACTATAGAATCATGCATAATCGTCAGCCTCTCGCCCATGGACAGCTGTGATACCTGCAGCTCCATCACGCTACGCTGTGTCGACGCTCTAAGATCAGTAACGCCACACTCTGTCCTTTCAGTCATATCTATGAGCTCCATGATGCTGCACTCGAGCGCATCTAATCGTGCGATGAGCGTGGCATCGTCGGTCTGCGGCTGAGACTGGGGCTGCTCCTGGATCCTTCGTAACATCTCATCACAGAGAGACTCAATCTGATGGTCAACGATCTCCTGGACTCGGGAAGACTCCTGTGAGGGCTATGGGCAATGTACACTTACAGCGGAGGCCCTAGAAGACTGTGTCACAACTAGGGCGCCATAGGATCCCGTACCATAGTACGTATCCTATGGAGACCACCAGTGGCGGTTGCCCACAGCTCGTCCTCTGACGGAGCTAGAGCAGGCTGCGAGGAAGTACCAGCCTCTCCCGCTGTAGGTGCACTAGATGTCAAGCCCCGCTCCCGTAGGAGCGATCGTCCTCGCTAAGGCATGATGCTGCATGAGCCTAGATTTCGCTCGTGCAAGGAAGTTTCATAACGGTCGATTATAGCGGCTGCGACGGGGTCGTTGCACAGAAGTCCCAAGCAGAAACATTAAACATACAACAGAAATTTAGAAGCAAAACATAAGTTATTCAAAAGTGCTCTTTATTGATATTGAATAATAAGATTACAATAGGGTGCAAGGCCATGATTACAAGTCTTCCAAGCTCACTTTTCTCTCCTTTTACAAGTCACTATGCTCTCTCTCGTCTCTCGATACAATGCTTGAGCAAGCGGATGCTTCGAAAGACAATATCCATACATTATGTCCCGTATAAGTCTTGACTTCATGCGGCCGCACGCTTCGAATCGCCAAGAAACTTCGTGTCTTGACGCATCCAAGCGAGCTCTACGCCACAAGCTTCTACCTTTGCCAGCACATAAAAATTGTGTGGATGTCAGTACTCAACTGTACTGGTGGTGTGAGCTCCTCGCCAACCCATACAAAACCGATACGTTCATTTACTTTTGTGTAGCTTAATCCCATTTTGATTGTCTTTCTAGTCTTGCCTTAGGATCAATTTTAAGACAACGATACCTTGGCCTATACTTGGCAACGCAACGACAGGGTTGTGCCATACTCTATTCGTGACTTCAATACATATTCGAGGTAATGCCTCACTGAGTAGAAACTTACGCAACTCGGCCGTGCCAAGACTTTCACTTTTTTCATGTGCCTCTAGACCATTCTCGTGCCAACGACGTCAAGGAGATGACTCGTGCAGGTCATGCCACTAGACTTGCTCGTACCTTAAGATCGAGGCCGTGCCTTCCAAGGATCAACCTGACTTAACCAACTTGCCTCACGGCCCTTCCTGACTTAACTCGAGACGACGCCACATTCATGCCGAAGCACGTGTCCTTGCTATAGCCAAATCTTAGGCTCCAGAATGGTGATGCAACCGTGTACACCTAACTCGTACCGATTCAAGGTTAGCGCTTGCAATAAGTATAACTTGTTAACCCAACTCGTAACCTGCTAGTACTCGATACAATCCAAAAGCGTACATACGATAGACGCTCTTATGCTGACACATTTATATGAGTGGTCACTAGCAATGTCAAGCTATTCTGGATCTTTGTATACGGTGACCATCTGTGTGGCGAGGTATGAGCTCCCACCGAATGACCCGTAGCCTATATTGCAACGGTTCACTTCAATCGAGTCGTACCGTCGATGAAGGCCGTACAATATCTGTAATTCCTCCTAGGCCGACATGAACCCGATGCCCCGGGATCGTTCGAGAAATTTTACCTTGCGCACAAGTTGTCTAATGACCATGTATGACTCAACTCGATCTACCAAGTTGTCACGAGCACCCGCTGTTCGGATACGAGACGTGTCCAAGTCTAGCCTACGCCGTAGTATCGGCGTTAGAACACTGTCTAGTATACACAAGTCACATGAATATAGAACACTCTCGGCAATCTATATCTCATCCACAGAAATCAGAGAATACAACTAACTCAATTGAGACTGAATAATGAATGATAATATAAAATGAAGTATCAAGTTCATCAAAAATTCCAGTTACGTTCGGTGGACACAAATCCACTACCAATAGACAAAAATAAAATAGAACATAAAAATGAAATAACTGAGTCCAAACTGCTAATCATCAAGATACCCTCAGCTGCAGTAGTACCGTGGTCCAATGTTGGCTCAAACCTGCTCGTGTGCCCCTGGCTCAATACTTGGCTAAACCTGAAGAGATCATCAGGTCCTCAGAGGACTAGCAAGATACATAATATATAAGCCTTTCTAACAGTTTATTATACAAGAAGAAAATCCAGGATAAAACAGGAAAAGACTAAGCAATACTGATACACGAATATGAACAACTACGCATAAATGAACTACTGGAAGAAAACAAGTGAACACGAGATCAATCGGATACCAAACCCTCGCCCCTAGAGTGGATTCGCAGGTTTGAAACTAATCACTAATCCTCGCCCTTAGTGTGGACTTGCATGTTAGTTCAAGGCAATCACCCTCGCCACTAGTGTGGACTCGTAGGTGCAAACAGTCAACCCTAGCCCCTAGTGTGGACTCGCAGGTTAAGAAAACGACAGATAGGAAATAGCAGTTCAACTATAGAACATTCTTTCTATGATACGACTCGATCAAGCACAAGTATGAAACATGTCCAATATGGCTACAAGACTAACTGTGAACAAGGACTATATAATGATGAAGAAGTACATATCAACAACTGGATAATGAAAGAAAATGAACATGTAAATAAAGCTGTAAAGAAAGACAAGGTATACTTGCCTGTGGTCCCGGCTGCTGGTTTCGATTACAATCTGTTTCGAGATCCAAGTAACCTATTAAAACCATATACAAAAAGTCAAAATATGATTTAAAAGTAATAGTTAGCCTATCTATTCATTTGTTAATTTCCTAGGTCGACTCTAATGGGAATTGTGTATTTAGCTAGTCATGTTCCTATTAAGGCTATACCCTATCCATTGCATTGAGTACTATCCTTTTATGAGACAGGGACTACTACTCCCTATACACTTACTTCTAAATACTAATCTTAACTCATATCCTATTTAATCCATGCTAACTTACTTAGTTAACTTATACTCTAGGCCACAAGTGCCTCCTTGGTGTGTTGACACATATATCTCATATCCATTCTTATTAACCTTCTATATGTTTAGGTGATTATCAACTCAACCCAGGTTCGGGGTTACACCCTGATACCAGGTACAGGTTATGCCTTGGTTTGCCCTCTCTTGCTACTGCTACCTTCTAAACCTGAACACATTTGTTACTATTATATGTTTGTGCATATTTGCCCCGACCCACTACTGGTAGTATCTCATTTTCCTGAAACCATTTCACATCTACAACTCCCCCAATTTCTGATACTCTAGTAAAAACCTTCTAAGCTATATGGACACCCCTCCACAAATCCTTCACATGTTCATGTATCAATCTTCTCATTAAAATTACAAATCTAAACATCACTTCATAGGCTCTACTACCTACTGTACTTATCTTTAGGAATTAACTCAGCTGTACCTATATGTGCCTATGCACTTCACACAAATGACACCCATAGCCCTCTTTCTAGACACCCTCCCCATCAGTATAGGATACATATACCCCTACCTTATTGGTATTATCCCCTGTCCTTGTTCTGCTACTATCTATAGGTGATGTACTGTACTATGGTCCCTAGTACCCCTTCTCTAATTTCCTGGCCCGAAGCCCATCTGATACCTGGCACTCTTTGGTACATGTAGGACTGGTGTCCTACTGACATAGCCACAATTACCTATAGATATTGATGTTTAGCACAGCAGCTAGGACCCCCTATTACCTACTGCTATGGTATCAAGTATGCTGCTAAGGTATCAAGTATAGGTAGGGGCACAGATTGGTATCCAATATCAAGTGTACAATCAGATACCCATCTGTCGAATCTGATACCAAGTGTCCATCTGGTACCATGAGTCAAATATGATACTAAGTATCAAACCTTATACCAAGTATACACCTGATACCAAGTAGCCTTGACTCCCCACTGTCCCTATCCTATATATTGATACAATTCCCTCGCCTATCCACCCCTAACAGGTTTTTAATGTCCTAGTTTTAACCAAGTCAAAATTCCAGAAATTAAACCCCATTGATTCGATACTCACAGTCATATGATTACCTATATTTTGTTAGGGGAAAATCCCATGACCAATTGTAACTAAATAATTTAATTAAGCAAAACAGGGGTTAAGTTAGATTAATACCTGTTGTTTGTTCCTTTGGCTCCAGGGAAGTAGGTCGAGACGAGGAAGTCTCTTGACTCTTGTACAGGATAGAAGATCGAGAGGGTTTGAGAGAGGAAGGATCGGCTACTCCTCTCCATATATATTCAGGTGATAGGTGATATGGGTGATTGATTTGAATTCCCATATGTTTTATCTAAAGGATTTTGATCAAAGAGGAAAGAATGGATAGAGAGACTTGGATTTAAAAACAGATTTGAGTGATCCTATCTATTCAAACCGGGAAGTTTGAATCTAAGGCTCGACTACTGTTTAGTTTAAACAGTAGTTGATATTTAGATTTAATCAACTTTCCAATTGAACCCTTGTAAAAATGTATATCTATAGCTCTACTCTTATAATGCTAAACCCATTATATAGATATACATATTCTCTATAATAACTTCCAGAATTTAGAATAATAATATCTACAAATCCAAAATCACTATCTCATGTCAATTAAATAAATACTGAGAATAAATGAAATAAAATAAAATAAAAAATAATCAGAACGGGGGTTTACACAAGTCTTTCCTTAATCATGACCATGCTTTCCAACTTTCTATCGAGGCTTCCAAGTTGCGGGATCGATCTCGGCGATAACCAGTCACGTGGACTTCCTTATCGAGACTTCTAAGTAGCAGGACCGATCTCGCACACTTCCTTATCGATACTTATCGAGACTCCCAAGTAGCGGGACCGATCTCGTGTACTTCCTTATTGAGACTCCCAAGTAGCGGGACCGATCTCGTGTATTTCCTTATCGAGACCTATCGAGACTCCCAAGTAGCGGGGCCAATCTCGTGTACTTCCTTATCGAGACTTATCGAGACTCCCAAGTAGCGGGACCGATCTCGGCGACAACCAGTCACGTGGACTTCCTTTGTTCGTGGCATACTTTTCACTAAAACCACCGTGGCTCGTGCCTTAGACAGACCTTGTTCTCTAGGCGACGCTATCGTTCAAGTCACATACTTTATATGATCAGCCTTGTTCTCGTGGGACTATATGACTTGACAACCGCAGACAATAGGGGACAGTGCTTGCTATGACTTTGATAGCCCAGCACAACTCTTGTCTAACTTATTCGGACAACGACTCGACGAGCAAAGGCTATGCCAAGCTTCACATCGAGGGAACGTGCTATGCACGCGGTCGACTTGAACAACCAAGCTCTTTGGGTGCCTTGACTTAAGCCACAAGCCGTGCATTACGATTTAACCTATGGGATATGCGAAGGCTATGCCAAGCCTTGGACGATGGGACCGTGCATGCTTTATCAAGCATTCATGCGGGCAACGCTTATGGCTTAGGCTAATTCCAGCATTATGGCAACTTAGCAACTTAGGCCAACTTCCTTCTCCCAAGCCACGGGATGAAGGACCGAGTGTCATTTTGAAAGCACGCTGAGCAGACTTCTAAGCATACCGTGGAACCTTTTTTCATGTTCTAACACATTCCAATCCGTCGGAATTATTTTCTTAGCTATGTGGATGTGTCGCTTTTATTATCAAGCCTAACTTGTGCAAGTTGAAAATATACGATTTATTAAGTGAAGGCTAAGATGAGACAAGTTCACCGAAACTACCCCACCTGAGCGAGGAGTCGCCTCGACTGAGCGAGTCTTCGAGCCGCCATTGCATGGCTAAGTATCGAACGCCATCGACGTTTCGATTCCTCCGATTGACTGAGCGGGACGGGGCACTACATCATACACCACTCAGAAAAAGTTTTATCCTCGAAACTAACTGAGTACTTACTTTTAGACCACTTTGATCCAAGAGCTCTCGTACACACTCCGCCTATGCGTTTCTTCAATCCGAGCCACGCTCGCACTACTATTAATCTTTCTTTTAACACGATTTTAGAATTCTTGACACTTTTTCATTCCTCAAGTCTTACTTGAATTCAATGCATCACTTGGTTGGATCATGCATGTATTCCAGGCATCCCCAAAATACATGCATTTCAGCCAAGCTGCATGATAGAGAATTCGTCATTCTCACTCGAGTCGCATCGTGCACATATTCAGGCGTCCCTGAAATATATGCATGTCAGCCGAATCTCGTGAGGGGTATTCCCATACTCTAAAATTTTCTTATCCGTCCATACTAATCCTCAAGATCAATCATTCCAATGCTAACTCTTGCAACATGGACGTCTCACCTAACCGCTAGGCCATTTCTCAAGGCTAAAGTCAATGTCAGGATCGGAATCATAGTTTTCCAACAATAATGCCAATACTTACCCCAATCCTAGGGTCAAACCAAGTTAATAGTACGAGGTTTTCCACCCAAGCTCGCGTCACTCGGATTTCTAAACATCGAGCATGATCACCTAATTCGCATCAAGGCATTCATTTCGCAGATTCGAATCCGTTCAAATTACCAATTTGTATAGTCTATTCCTTCCAACATGTCGATATAATTTACATATCCATTCTAACCAATTCATGTATTCGATCACGAGGTTGTCTAGCATAGTAATTTGTCACGCTCCAATCTCATGCAAGTTCGATTATCTACGTTGGACATAAATCACCATGCCACGTTCTCGTAAGATAATCGTCCTTATTGGAGCGTAACTCTTGCTCAAGTCTAGACTAATTCATTCTTGATACGCGGATTGGACCTACTCAATCCTCAAGTTCAATCGTCAAGCACACATAGTCATTCTCGAGTCCACCTTCGCGTCAAACCATAAGTTGAAGCAATCAAATTGCCACGCCATGCAAGTTCGATCACCCCCGCTGTATGAATCACCATATACTAGCGCTCACGCAGAATGATCGCTCTAATCCGACGTGACGCATGTGCGAGGCTGGAGTTGCGCTCGCATAAGACAAGAACGTCAACGTTGTGGTTATCGTCGAAGCAATCCAAACATTTCATTTTTATCCAAGCCAAGATCTCAATTCGATAGTCTGTTCGTCATTCGTTCAACTAGAAAATCCTCGAGCCAAGTCTATCTTTTCCTCGACACATTTCAACATCCCGAGTATAGCATCCATCGGAACAGTGACATCTTACACGATCATCATTCCTCAAATCAGAGTACCCTCGAGTTATCGCACCTCGATCTTTGATACGCCTTAATACCATCGATGATGTACGTAACCTGACGTTCTTCCTTTGCAACAAACTTCGAGTCGTGTAACAGATGCTATTGTCCGAATTGGATATACCATAATTTTATTCAACCAAATCCGAAATCATAAGTACAATCCTCTAGGTTTCCTCGATCAAGACATTCATTTTTATTCATCGTTCTGAATCCTGACTCAATATCATTTCCTAACTCGCGTTGCCCATTCACAAGTTGTCCGAACGATATCTCGTTCGGGGCATTCGAAGTCACGACCAACTAAGCGTGACACGTTCTAAGGCTTTGTACGATCACATCGCCTCGCCGACATACTCATTTTTACCCCTAATCCTCAATTTTTGCTCGAATGATTTTCAAGACGGACCATACACCACTCAGGATTCGAGCTATCCTATTTAGTCCACAATCACGTTCACATTATTCGCTAATACATCTTTCAGATTTGTTTGACTAAACTCCAGCGTAATCGCTCACGTTGTCTCGATAGTCTAATTCTCGTATTTCTATCGATATTCCACATGTAAATCATATTTATGATTCACGTATCCCGACGTACTAAGTCGTTCGCACAATTCCTCAAAATCTAAACCAATCTTCCGTGTACGCCTAAGCATTAGTCCGATAGTATTTCTATCGATATACACTCTAAGTATATCTCCGTTCCCGACTGAGCGATAATATCGCTCGTAATTCGTTTGTACTATAAAGTCTAGGTGCGCGACACGCGGCACAACTTCGCCAAAAGGCTATGTGCATAGCTATCCCGTACGGACTATACTCTGATTTTGTATGCTCATTTGCTAATGTCGACGTAGGACTATTTAGGCACGCATGCGACTTGCTAACTTTAGCATTTGTTTTCTATTAACTCAAGTTTAATACCGTTCAGCACAAAGGCCATCGCCTACCGATGCGTTCGATTGAACACTTGTACGAGATTTTGAAAATATTTAGACTTATTGTATGGACATGCCGTGGGACATTTGAGAGAGAGCGGACACATCTTTATCAACGACGAGCTTTCAAAACTGAAAGATCGACATGAAGTCCAAGGACATAAAGCCATGCTCTGATACCACTATGTCACGCCCCACTCCCGTAGGAGTGATCGTCCTCACTTAGGTGTGATGCTGCACGAGCCTAGATTTTGCTCGTGCAAGGCAGTTTTATAATGGCCGATTACAGCGGCTGCGACGGGGTCATCGCACAGAAGTCCCAAGCAGAAATATTGAACATGCAGCAAAAATTTAGAAGCAAAACATAAGTTATTCAAAAGTGCTCTTTATTGATATTGAACAATAAGATTACAATGGGGTGTAAGGCCATGATTACAAGTCTCTCAAGCTCACTTTTCTCTCATTTTACAAGTTACTCTGCTCTCTCTCATCTTTCGATACAATGCTTGAGCCAGCGGATGCTTCGGAAGGCAATATCCATACATTATGTCCCGTATAAGTCTTGACTTCACGCGCCCGCATGCTTCGAATCGCCAAGGAACTCCGTGCCTCGACGCATCCAAGCGAGCTTCGTGCCACGAGCTTCTACCTGTACCTGCATATAAAAACTGTGTGGGTGTCAGTACTCAACTATACTGGTGGATTGAGCTCCTCGCCCACCCAAATAAAATCGATACGTTTATTTACTTTTGTGTAGCTTAATCCTCTTTTTGATTGTCTTTCGTGTCTTGCCTTAGGATCAATTTTAAGACAACGACGCCTTGGCCTATACTTGGCAACGCAACAACAAGGTCGTGCCATACTCTATTCGTGACTTCAATACATATTCGAGGCAATGCCTCATCGAGTAGAAACTTATGCAACTCGGCAGTGCCAATACTTTCACTTTTTTATGTGCCTCTAGACCATTCTCGTGCCAACGACGTCAAGGGGACGACTCGTACTGGTCGTGCCACTAGACTTGCTCGTGCCTTAATATCGAGGCCGTGCCTCCCAAGGATCAACCTGACTTAACCAACTTGCCTCACGGCCCTTCCTGACTTAACTCGAGATGACGCTGCATTCATGCAGAAGCACGTGTCCTTGCTATAGCCAAATCTTAGGCTCCAGAGTGGTGATGCAACCATGTACACCTAACTCGTGCCGATTCAATGTTAGCGCTTGCAATAAGCATAACTTGTTAACCCAACTCGTAACCTGGTAGTACTCGAGTCAATCCAAAGGCATATACACGGATAGCCGCTCTTATGCCGACACATCTATATGAGTGGTTACTAGCAATGTCAAGCTATCCTGGATCTTTGCATATAGTGACCATCCGTGTGGCAAGGTACGAGCTCCCACCGAATGACCCGCAACCTATATTGTAACGGTTCAATTCAATCGAGTCGTACAGTCGATGAAGGCCGTACAATATCTACAATTCCTTCTAGGCCGACACGAACCCGGCACCCCGGGATCGTTCGAGGAATTTTACCTTGCGCGCAAGTTGTCCAATGAGCATGCATGACTCAACTCGATCTACCAAGTCCTTCCTTAATCATGCCATGCTTTCCAACTTTCTATCGAGACTCCCAAGTAGCAGGACCGATCTCGGCGACAACCAGTCGTGTGAACTTCCTTATCGAGACTTCCAAGTAGCGGGACCGATCTCGTGCACTTCCTTATCGAGACTTATCGAGACTCCCAAGTAGCGGGACCGATCTCGTGTACTTCCTTATCGAGACTCCCAAGTACGGGACCGATCTCGTGTATTTCCTTATCAAGACTTATCGAGACTCCCAAGTAGCAGGACCGATCTCGTGTATTTCCTTAACGAGACCTATCGAGACTTCCAAGTAGCGGGATCGATCTCGTGTACTTCCTTATCGAGACTTATCGAGACTCCCAAGTAGCGGGACCGATCTCGGCGATAACCAGTTGCGTGGACTTCTTGTGTCCATGGCATACTTTTTACTAAAACTACCGTGGCTCATGCCTTAGATAGACCTTGTTCTCTAGGCGACGCTATCGTTCAAGTCACATACTTTATATGATCAGCCTTGTTCTCGTGGGACTATATGACTTGACAACCGCAGACAACAGGGGACAGTGCTTGCTATGACTTCGATAGCCCAACACAACTCTTGTCTAACTTATTCGGGCAATGACTCGACGAGCAAAGGCTACGCCAAGCTTCACATCGAGGGAACGTGCTATGCACGCGGTCGACTTGAACAACCAAGCTCTTTGGGTGCCTAGACTTAAGCAACAAGCCGTGCCTTACAACTTAACCCATGGAACATGCGAAGGCTATGCCAAGCCTTGGACGACAGGACCGTGCATGCTTTATCAAGCATTCATGCGGGCGACGCTTATGACTTAGGCTAATTCCAGCATTGTGGCAACTTAGCAACTAAGGTCAACTTTCTTCTCCCAAGCCACGGGACGAAGGACCGAGTGTCATTTTGAAAGCACGCTGAGCAGACTTTTAAGCAGACCGTGGAACCTTTTTCCATGTTCTAACACATTTTGACCCGTCGAAATTATTCCCTTAGCTATGTGGATGCGTCTATTTTATTATCAAGCCTAACTTGTGCAAGTTGAAAACATACAATTTATTAAGTGAAGGCTAAGATGAGGTAAGTTCACCAAAACTATCCCACCTGAGCGAGGAGTTGCCTCGACTGAGCGAGTCTTCGAGCCGCCGTTGTATGGCTAAGTATCGAGCATCGTCGGCGTTTCGATTCCTCCGATTGACTGAGCAGGACGGGACACTACATCATACACCACTCAAAAAAAGTTTCATCCTCGAAACAAATTGAGTACTTACTTTTAGACCACTTTGATCCAAGAGCTCGCGTACACACTCCGCAGATGCATTTCTTCAATCCGAGCCACGCTCGTACTACTATCAATCTTTCCTTTAACACGATTTCAGAATCCTCGACAGTTTTTCATTCCTCAAGTCTTACTTGAATTCAACGCATCACTTGGTTGGATCATGCACGTATTCCAGGCGTTCCCAAAATATATATATTTCAGCCAAGCCGCATGATAGAGAATTCGTCATTCTCACTCGAGTCGCATCGTGCACATATTCAGGCGTCCCTGAAATATATGCTTGTCAGCCGAATCTCGTGAGGGATATTCTTATACTCTAGAATTTTCCTATCCATCCATACTAATCCTCAAGCTAAATTATTCCAATGCTAATTCTTGCAACATGGACGTCTCGCCTAACAGCTAGGCCATTTCTTAAGTCTAAAGTCAATGTCAGGATTGGAATCATAGTTTCCCAACAATAATGCCAATACTGACCCCAATTCTAGGGTCAAACCAAGTTAATAGTACAGGCTTTCTACCTAAGCTCGCGTCACTCAGTTTCTAAACATCGAACATGATCACCTAATTCGCATTAAGGCATTCGTTGCGCATATTCGAATCTGTTCAAATCACCAATTTGTATAGTCTATTCCTTCCAACATGTCGACATAATTCACATATCCATTCTAACCAATTTATGTATTCGATCACGAGGTCGTCTAGCATAACATAATTCGCATCAAGGTAATCGTTGTGCAGACGTCGATCTTGGCACGTCGAATCTAGCCTTCATCGCAGTCCACTGATCAGGGGTGATCCAACCTTGGATCGACTTTTCGGCGTGATCACGAGCCTTCTGGTCATTAATAGCATCACGGATCAGCTTGGCGACGACAGCAGGAAACATACCCTCGATCAACTCGGCCCGGTGTGGTGGATAAAAATATGTTTGCTAGAAGAAGTAATTTAGTTATTTATATAATATGCATAAATAAGATGATTCATATTAAAACCAAATATAGTTTTACTTTGAACTGTGCAAAACAGAAGGCCTTCCTATCATCCGGTGCATCAGAGTTATTTATCCAAGGGCCACCATAATTGTACCTCAGAAAGTGGCCCAGGCGTCTCTGTATTGACGAGGGACGATATCTATACAAAGGTAATTATATTCATAAAAAAATAAATTTATGATGAATAAAGAAATAAACGATATATATGATGATAAATCAAAACACTTACTTTATACCGTCAGCCCAGATCTCCCTCCTAGTCTCCTCCGGAGGTGCGTGCGGTGGATCTCGCTAATACTGATCTGGCGTCGGCTCAGCCTCCTCCATCTACGCATCTGTCTCCATCGTTGTCTCAGCAGGAGGAGCGCTAGACGAGGGAGGAGTCTCAGGCCTGGAACTACTCATCCTAGGAGTGTTGCCATGTAATGTCGTTGCAGTCGGAGATATGGCTGGTCGATACACTGGAGTACTCGGCATCGAGGATCCAGATCCAGTAGGAAGTACCGGAGGAGAACCCCGTCCATGTCGGGACCTGTCGAACGATCTATATTGTCCTATCATACCTGATAACAAGATATGATGATACAACAAATAAACAGATATATAGTACATTCTACAGTCAAAAATATGAAAGTACATTCTACAAGAAACAACGAAGTCCAGATAGTACATTCTACAAAAACATCGTAGTCCAGATAATAACCAATACTAGATAATAACTAAGTCTACAGAATAACCAAGTCTACTTAATAACAAAATGAAACTACATCTCTCTCAATCGTCTTCAGAAAATTCATCTTGTTTGTCTTCCTCGACCTCCTCTTCCTTCTCATCTCCACTTTCATCTTCGCCTTCGTTTTCGTCTTCCTCTTCGGATAATTCTACCTCTTCTACGTTATTAGTCGTGTAATGAGTAACTTCCGTGGAGTCCACATCTACCATATTTGTTACAAGAGGTAGCTTGTCCTCATGATAAGCTTTTTCGTCAACGTCAAAGGTATCTCTAGCTTTAGTCTTGCACACTGCCCACCAGTCAGACCTCGTTGTTCTCCGTCTTGGATAAGCTGTGAAGTACACTATTTGAGCCTGACTTGATAGGACAAATGGTTCGTAGCCTTGATATCTACGCTTGTAGTTTATATCCACAAGACCATGCTTGTTAATTTTTCAACCTTGATTTTTAATCGGATCGAACCATTCACACTTGAATAACACGATCTTAGCAGGTTCTCTGCCATAATTATTTATCAACTCTACAATCTCTCACAAGATGTCAAAGAAATTATTGCCTGGATCGACGTCTTTGTAGTTCAAAGATTTGATACACAAACAACTGTTTTTCGTGGAATCAAGATCCAGAAGCTGTCTCTTATCGGAGAATTTGTCGACTTGAACCTAAATCTATTCACATAGTAACTTGGCCATATTTTAATGGCAGTAATTGGTCCCTTGGCTAGAGTTCTAATTAATTCTGTCTCGGGTGAAATTAGACGATCGACCTGAATACCAGAGAAGTGATAGTAAGTTATTTATTGTGCAGTTGTATTAGAAAAGAGAAATTACTGAGCTCATTACATATGCGCTCGACCAGGAAGGAAAATGACGTCTCATTTCTTGTTCTAATTCTTCGTCTGTTATGTAGGGTCTAACTGACCTCAACTCATCATTATATGTGCTGAAAAACAACGAAGCAACCGCCGATTAGTACTATAATATTAGGTTATACTTTTACATTGAGATGACGTAAACCAGCTCATCATTAATTACTTACCCCTCTAGCTTCTCCACTTCATCATCATCGTAATTGAGTAATATATACAACTGAGCAGCCATAAGCTCTTCGTCATTCAAATATCTCTTCTTCATTTTCCTCGAAGGCTTTTCGGACGCATTGAATACTTTCAGTATTCCATCATTAGATTCCTGATATCCGCCGTCGTTTTTCGGAGCTCTCGTTCTATTAGTAGAAACATGAGGTTTAAAATACGTCGAGCAAAAGTTTGTAATCTCTTCGATAACATAAGCTTCACAAATAGAATACTCAACCCGTGCCTTATTTTTTACCTTTCTTTTAAGGTGATTTAGATGTCGCTCGAACGGTACATCTATCGATAACCGACAGTCCCACCTACACATGCCTCATAGGAAAGATGAATTAACAAATGTTTCATGGAGTCGAAGAATCCAGGAGGAAACATCTTCTCGAGCTTGTACAGTGTTACCGCAATATCGTTCTCTTGCTTTTCTAGACGATCGACGAGCAACGTAGTAGAACAAAGATCTCTGAAGAATATGCTAAGCTCCGTCAATGGATTCCAAACAACCTGGGATAAGAATTCTCGAAATACAATCAGAATTAACCTCTTCATGAATACGTGATAATCGTGGCTCATACCCATCAGTTTGTTCTCCTTCAGGTCGATGCATCTTCTCAAGTTCGAAACATACCCGTCTGAAAATTTTAGGCCTTGAATCCACCAACAAAGTCTCACTTTATCCTCGTTCTCTAGTGAGAAAATTGCCTTAGGCTGCTTCAACTTTCCATTCCCCTCCTCTATCAAATGCAACGCAGGATGTCTACATATTTCTTCCAAGTCTAACCTGGCCTTTGGATTGTCTTTTGTCTTCCCCTTTACGTCCATTACAGTATTAATTATGTTGTCAAACACATTCATCTCGATATGCATGACATCAAGGTTATGTCTGATCAGATTGGTGCTCCAATATGGCAGATCCCAGAATATACTCCTCTTCGTCCAGTTATGAGTGTGACAAAATCCGTCACAGTTGTAGCCCTTAGCAGACTCTTCAATAGCTCTTGGTAAATCTTTTACCTCTTCCCATATCGTGTATCTGAGCCACCTTGGCGGTGGATTAGCCTTCTCCACGACGCCGGCACGAAAAGTATTCTTGTTCCTCCGGTACGAATGATCCTTCGGCAAGAATTGTCGATGACAATCGAAGAAGCACGGTTTGCCTCCGTATTTCAAACGGAAAGCCTTAGTACAGTCCATGTAATACGGATATGAAAGACAGCCATGCGTGCTCCATCTCGATAATATTTCATAGGCCAAAAAGTCGTTGATGGTCCACATAAGTGCTGCCCGCATCTGAAAATTCTGCTATCTAGAAACATCGTTGGTGTTGGCACCTACTTTCCATAGCTGATTCAACTCATCTATCAATAGCTATAAATACACATCGATGTTCCTCTTCAGATTGTTCGGACCTGGGATAATAATGGTGAGGAACATATACGGAGTCTTCATGCATATCCAAGGTAGTAGATTGTACGGAGTGACGATCACAGGCCAACACAAATATTGGGAGCTCGAAAGTCCGAATCGGGTAAAACCGTCGGAGGTGAGCCCCAATCTGACATTACGCGGATCCGAAGCAAAATCTGGATACTCTCGATCAAAGTGCTTCCATGCTTCTCCATCAGATGGGTGATCCAACACTCCTTCGATCTGTTTCCGCCTGTGCCAACTCATATTTTCTGCAGTCTCCTTCACCATGAACAACCTCTACAACCGCAGCATCAATGACAAGTAGTGTATTGAATCGGTAGGCTTCCTTGTACCAACATACCTTCCTCTACCACTTCCCTTGTAGCGATCAGCACCATAAAATCTGCACGTATCTTCATCCTTGTCATCTTTGTAGTACAACATGCACCCGTTGCGACATGCATCAATTTTTTCGTATCCCATCCAGAGCGATCTCACCATCCTCTTAGACCGGTAGAAGTCTTTAGGCAACTTAGCACCCTCCAACAAGATCTCTATAATCAACTCCATCAGTCGGTTGTAGCATTCTTACGACATGTTAAAATCAGACTTGATGCTCAAAAATCTTGTAACTACCTCCAACGGTAAATGATCCTCACAACCAGGATATAATGGAGTCCTTGTATTCTCCAGCAACTCCATAAACTTTGCAGCATCGACATTTATTGTCTCCTCGGCTGTATGAGAATTGTTCGAATCAAAAATAGGCCCCGCCGCATCAAAAACCATGTTCACCCACCCATCGTCGTAAGCAGCGTGGTTGTGGACATCCACATAAGGCTCCGACTCCAATGCTAAAGACACAAGTTCTCCATGCGCGGTCCGTTGATAGTAATTCGGCATAAAATCCTTCGAGTACAAATAATATTTGACTTCCACTTCTGGATGATATTTGAAGTTGCGATATCTCACACACAGACACTTAATTTTGGTATCGTCCATGTACTGAGGAAATGCCTTGGCAAACTGCAGGAACTGCTGTACACCCTCTATGAATTCATCCCTCACACCGCATATGTCATCAGGATGACGGTTGTACATCCACGAACGATGCCGTAGGTAGTACTTCATATCCATTTTTAGATACTTCTCTAAGATAGATACACAACGTTCAAAGGCAAACTTTACGGGAATTTAAGGACACAACTAATAATTTATATCCATTTTTATCACCGTTGAGACACAATAAAAAGTCAATACCAACAATGTTTCCTCCTTCTTACTAACCTCACCGTTGAGATACAAGTAATAATAGTTTTAGTTATTACTCCTCTTCTCTCCCTCTAAAAAAACAAATAATAGTTTTAGTTATTACTGTCCTCAATGGAATTAAACCAAATTAAACTGAAATTGAACTGAAATTAGACTGCCCGTATCAATGTCATTGAACCATAAAATTAATCTTTAATTTAATCCATGAAATTAAACCAAATTAAACTGAAATTGAACTAAAATTACTGCCCGTATCAGTGTTATTAAACCATGGCATTTAATCTTAAATTTACTCCATGGAATTAATCCAAATCAATCTTTAATCTTTAGACCAAATTAAACTGAAATTAGATGTATAATTAAATCAAATTAAACTGAAAGTGAATGTCCGTATCAATGTTATTGTGTGTCATGTATCCTCTCTGTGTGGACATGTATCATGTGTCTGTGTCCATGTGTCCTCGTCGTGGGGGGAGCACGATAACCGTAATCATAAAGCTTACTCAGAAAATAAAAAATAGGGGGTTAGGGTTTACCTGAGTCGGAGGGGGTCGGGAGAGGACGAGTTGCCGGAGCAGGGGGCGTCAGGTAGGGGATCGTCGGGGCAGTAGCTCGACGGGGGCC